>JAXIUT010000048.1:9075689-9110447 GCA_035586675.1 Eurytoma californica
TTTCACTTACCAACTAGTGAGAACTGGAGTCACTGTAAAAATCAGTGAAAATTTCACTGATTGGATTTTAGAGAGTATAGAACGAATTTAATTAGTTGCAATGTACGATTGATATTTTCTGTTTTGTTAAAATTTACGTATAAATTTCAGTTTCCAATCTATTTCAAAGCAGTCGACAGCGTTTTCAATTTCGTTTTTTTTTTTGCACAAAGGTTCATTGATCTTATTTAAGCGAATAGGAAGCCAGAGGCGGCAGGTGCACGGAACAGAATCGTACGGAATAGAAGCGGTGATCGACCGCTTCGCAGATGCAGCTCTCCGTCGACAGGCGTCGGATTCCAACTGCAGTAGCTCAGAATGAAATTTCGCGCGCATAACGCGCGTTTGGCCCGTCAGGTGCATTAATTATTGTCTGTGCGCGTGATTTCGCATCCCCCCTCCCCCCCCCCTTGTTAATTAACT
Source organism: Eurytoma californica (assembly GCA_035586675.1). NCBI lineage: Eukaryota > Metazoa > Arthropoda > Insecta > Hymenoptera > Eurytomidae > Eurytoma > Eurytoma californica. The sequence goes on from JAXIUT010000048.1 coordinate 9,076,152, forward strand.
AATTCGATCGCTCACCTCGCTCCTGTGGCCCCGCAGGTTGTAGTTGGCGCGCAGAGGTAGCTCCGGCGTCCGCGAGCGGCAATGCGAGGTGGTGAAGGTCACGCCGACGAGGCCGCGGGCATTGCCCGTCGCCAGCCAGCCCTCCTGGTAGTACTTCCGCCGGTACAGCTTCCAGCTCTCGTCCTGCAAAAGAGTCAGTGTCGGTGGTGAATCTCGAACGTGTGCTAATGTGCAGGGAGATCGGGGGAGACATTAGTTCGAGCTTAATGTTCTTTGCGAAGGACAGGTGGTAATCACCTTTTTCAATTTAGCGCAGAATTCTATCCAACCGTATATTGTGCTAATGTATTTATCATATTTATTGTTTGCTTTTTTTTTTATTTAACTCTATGGCTGGAGGTTTCATCGTACATTTAGCAAGGCTATTGCGCTTTAACTTTATTGCTTTATTTAGACTGTTCTATATAATATCTTATGCGTCACAAATGTGTGTTCTGCATTTCATGGTGGAAAAACTAGAATTTACTTAATAAATATGGGTAGAGGTATTGATATATTTGTTTGATCATTTTTTATGTACAGGTAATAGTGTTTGCTTTGCTCTAAAACAAGAACTAGCTCGAAACGTACAGGAATATCATATCTTTACAAACGCACGTTAATGAAAATTATAATGTGTTATTTTGGTTTGTTTGTCACATTTTTTCTTTTGTTTACAACTTCTCTAGGCTTTGTTCTCTTTTTCTGCTTATTTTTCAAATTAAACATAAATTTCAAGAATATAAATTCAATATAATTCGAAATTCCAAATAATTTGAAATTTTCGGAAAATATATTTTGCCAGGATTAGTGTAATCTGTGTTCAGTGTAATCTTAATGAACAACCCATTAAAATCAGAAAAGTAAACTCAACAAGTAGATGATTAAAATTGAAGATGAATAAACTAAGATCAATGAACAAAAATAACGCATTTTCGTAAAATCTTTCAGAACGAAAATAATACGAACGCAGTTTGAAAAACTTGCACGGACAACGTTTTCCAAGAGCGGTTTACGAAGCAGTACAAGAGTCACCGAGAGATTTTCTCGTGCAACGTCTTCGAAACATACTCGGGTCCTTTTCCGAAGACGTCGATGTTTATCTGACGAAGAAGGGGGTAACAAAAAAAAAAGCGAACGGAAAGGACTCGAGAAGGAGCGCCTATAACTGCTATTCTCGACTTCCTTCGCGGGATCCCTCTCCGTCACTCTGACCCGGTTTTTACGACACCCTCTCATATATAACATCATATCGCCGGCCCGCGAGCCTTATTTTTCCTTGGCTCTCGTCAATACCTCGGGACTCGAATGTTACAGCGAGGAATTGGAATTTCACGGCGATACGCAAGCTCGCGCCGACAATTGTTACGCTGTATTGACATCGGTCGACCGTAAATATTTCGATAAAATGTCGAATCGAAACTCCAAATTCAATAAAAAATCAATTAATTTGTACGTTTGAACGTGGATGATTGTGCGGTGCGTTTTGCATTTGTTGACTAAAGGCGAGGCTTGTATTTTAAAATATAATGGAAGAGTAAAACGTCAAAACTTTTGCCATTGCGTATAGTTTGTAAAAGTATGATAAAGGGAATACTAAAAGGAATAATAAAAGGAAGTGAAGGTAAAGTTTAGATAAATAAGGGTGACGTTCGATACAATGGAGTAGAAAAATCGATTTTTCAAGCGACATTTACTAGTTATAATTGCAAAAAATAGCTTTTTCAATATTTCCTTTTCAATACAGAAATAAATTCGCGGTTAGTGCCTCCAATTTGAATACATTTTTTAGGTTTTTATTAGTTTTATATGTTTTCAAGGGAACTTCCACGATCATCCCCCTTTTACTGATGGCCAAAGTAAATCACGTCAAGTTCTCTAATTTTCAGTGAAATATCATTGATTTGCTTTTAGAGATATTAAATTTAAAATTGAATTGAAAATGTCAGTAGCATTACGTTCAAGTGAATATCTACCAGGAAATTAATTAAGTGTATGTTCAAAGAAACCGACGGATTCTATCCGATTGAATAAATATATTTAACCTACACTTGCATGCCTATAAATTCGTTTAAAAATAAAATGTTAAAACTGCATACTTATAATTTTCAATTGTAAACGTATTTGTTGGCTCTGATACTCATTCTACCCCTGAACAGGTGAACCAAAAAATTATTTTTCACGAGAGAGTACCCGCATGATAAAAGCAAAATGAGGAAAGGAAAAAGGGGATGATAAATGTCGGAGTGATGTTCAGCGAAGAGTTCAAACGTTCCGCGATTTTTTCCAAAAGAGTTTTTCATGCTTTTTCGTGCTGGTTCGATACAGTCCCCAGTGAGAAAAGTGTCTTTGTGAATTATCCTGACGATGTCATTTGCGCAGTCATTTATACGATTTTACAGGTAAGTGAATTATTGATTTTTACTTTGATTACGTTACACTCAAGGCTGATTGGTCATTGTTTCGGTTGAAATGACATCCGACGAAATGACAATGGTGAAATTTATTGGAAAAGAATAATAATACAGCCGCGCCTATAAAAATCGAAAGACTTTAAAATGGACCAACTGGATAAAATTCGAAAGGATATAAAAAGTTCGATTTAAGACTTTGTAATAGGTAATAACGCAACGGTAAAGAATTTAAATTTTCTCATAAAAAGGGTACGTTGTACTGTATATAATTCTGTTCACAACGATATCCAAATAAATTTTGTCAAGAGAAAATATACTTTAGTTTATAGCCTATAACCCTAGTGAGTGACTCACATCTTACTGCGAGTCAACATCCTGCTCTGCACCCCTCGCAAGATGTGTACCCCCCAACGGAACTTTTAATAGCCGGACCTCCGTTTCGAGCAGACGGTTTGTATGTTGCTACGTTGGCTCCAGAATCATCCGGTGACCGAATATGTTTTAGGTATAATATGTTACATTTCATAAGTGTGGACACCGTAACTATATATATAATTAACCTGGCCGAGCACATTATTGAAAGCGAAATAAATCATCTAAACGATTGCCGTCACTGATAAACCATTGGTGGTCAGCCAGATGTGTAGTTGCACTACCCATCAAAGTGTCAAATTTTTTTTCCAAGAGGAAATTTTTCAAGTAAATAACTGATTTTTACGTTGAAATTTTAATTTGCTTTAACAATATTAATTTTTTAATAGAGATCCTTATTATTAATTTACTCTGCTGGGATTTACTATTTAAATTATTTCCAAGAATGAGAATAAGATTTAAAGATGATTATGTTGAAGAGAGACCACGTCCGCGATTGCATCTTGCAGTAAGTGTGAAATGAATTATTAAAGAGAATCAAAGAAACAACTAATGTCAGCACCGAGATTGATTAAGTTGTAGGTAACTGGTTGTCTTACAGTATCCACGGAAATCTTATTTAAGTATTTCGAAGCGTTATAGAATTAGTACCAAACTCCAATATGTTTTCTACTCAACCAGCAATGAAATATGGTTTTAATTAACTTCAAATTTACGGTGAGAATAATGATGTTAGCTGTGCAAATACTTAATTCGGCGCGCCTCTGCTCGAAATTAGTAATCGAAACACGAACGCCACGATCAATCGATAGTTAAAAAGAAAAATTAGAACTATCGTTAGTTCCGTAGTATCCTAATTCGAGCTTGCGTGACGAAATTTAGAAACGCTTGTATAATTCCGCCTGAAAGTGGCGGGTAACACGCGTCAGCCTCGTATGCGCGCGGGGATGTTGAGCCGAACGACGATGCCATCATCAAATGAAAAGAAAAAAATTGATTATTGACTTGTCGTGTCTAATGTGATCCTCGATAGCATAACAAACTTTACCTCCTGTTTGCGAGTTGTACACAAAAAAAAATTGCGTGTAAGGCGCGCGCGCACTCGCAGGGACAAAACAAAAGCGTAGTCCTGTTAAAAGGCCTTTGAGCTCACAGTTCCTTAATTAAAGGCCACCACCGACGAAAAAAAACGAGCGCGGAAAAAGAAATAAAGAGGAAGAAAGGGACCGGGATAACGTTCCGGCGGCGTCTCCGCGCGGGCCTCTCGAAGCTGAAAAGCACCCCTCCAGCGTTAATACGAGCCGCGCGTAAACGAAGGCGCGGCGCTGCACACACCGACGAGCCACCCCCCCTCATCGATCGCGAACTCGTCGCGCGGAGAAAAATAAAAGGGCGCAGACCTGCGTGGCACTTCCGAGGCAGCCCGGAAGGACGGCCAGCTGGCGAGAGCCGCGCGTCGCGAATTGGCCGTGTTTGATGTAAGTAACGCGACGCCGGAGGGCCTACGCGAGTGCAGTTGATCATTTGCCCACTGGCGACACTAGACTTGCTCGAGTTTCGACGGATCGGGTGCAGCTTGCTTTCCACGCGCTGTATGGCAAACTTCGAGTCACTGCTCATTTGCGCCAGCGGCCTTCGGGGCACGCGAAAAACGTAACGCGTCGCGCATTCGCGTTTAGCGTTAAACAGTGTTACGCCTCATTTTTCGCGAACAAAATTTAGGTTAAAATGTTTCGATGATATTTATAGCTGTATTTAAAATTTTTATATGCCACTCTATGCGCAATGTACTACTTGCGCATTCTTGCCGTGCTAAATCAGCACTTGACACCGTCGTTGCATAAAATTGTTCGATACTCGTGTCAGAAGGGATTTTCGGACTCGTGTGAATTATCACCGTCGCTTCTCTCGGGCGCTAAACTCGCACTCGTCCAATTATCAGCTCTGACGCATCGAAAACTACTTATGTAATAACGAGTTATATGTAAAGTTGTAAATGGCTTTTGATCAGTAGTGTGTGTAATGCGCCTGAAGTTTAATTCAAAGTGGTCGGGATCCTATGAGGGTTTTTGAAAATCTGAAATATTTTCATTTATAAAAAAGATTTTAAAAGCTCGCTTTTTTATAAGTTGAAATTAGATAGAGTGTGTCTCACAGGAGAAATCCCTATTCGCAATTTACTTTTTAATTATTGTCCTCTCAAAACGACGTAGACTTCAGCAGTAGGTGACTATCCCCTGTGATTTTTTCAAAAACATTTTTAAATCAAATTTATTGTCTTTCTTTACTACCGCCTTACATAACATCGTTCTGCTTTTATTTAATTTAAATCTGCATTTTTATTAAAGTCAATATAAATAAACAACTGTATCTTCAAGCTTTACAGAAATGAAGTACCACCCAGGACTTTTTAATTTTTTAAAATAGAACTTGATCTTCGCATTCTGAGTAATAATTTTACTCTGTCAAATAAAACGGATATCGATGCTGGGTACGAGGTGCACCGATAATTATGGATGCATCGGTAAAATGTAGATGCAGCATTGGATTAGTGTCAGAGCGGCGTATCGCAGAAAAAAATCTGCTGTGGAACCGTCGGAGGTGCTCCGAGATCCTCGATATCGCGCCGCTCTTCATTTATTGCTAATCGGATTTTTTACTATTCGCGGACTTGTAATGCGAAATATGAAGGTGGAAAGGAACGTTCGATGGATGAGTTTTATAGGGCTTCAGCTGCGAGGTAACCATATTACAGGGAGTTTTCGAAAATTCGGAAGAACCTATTTTCGAACACCCAGAAATTTTCGAATATAAATATTTAAAAAAAAAGGTTTTCAATAGAAGAAAAAGATTTGAACCGTAAAATCTGTATGCACTCGTAACACTCCATATCGCTGAAAAAAGTAATGGAATAAAGTTTACTTTGAATGCTTTTAGAGAAGCTATGTATACTTGAAAATGAAAAACTATTGTTTCAACGCTTGTACCATTTTTTCATTTTTCTTTTATTTTTGAAAAAACTTCAATTACATAGGGATACGATTTTAAACTTTTTTAAATTAATAGAAATGTGATAACCATGCAACTTAGCTTTCCGGAAAAGATGATGAAATTATCAACCCTTGCTGATTATACCTTCTCAGAGGAAATTTATTTGTCCTAAGTATAGGGCCTTCCATTATGCATCTGTATATTCGTAGGTAAAATTATTATGAATTACTATCCTTCCTACGAAGGATACTTTTAATGCAATATAAAAAGGTCATTTAATTTATTTTGATACGGCACCCGACTTGTTAAAAAGAATTTCCATGAATTTGCATTGCATCATGACCGGCAAGCTGTAGTAATTTAAAATAGATTATTATCCCTCTCCTAATGTGCAAATATGACCTTAATTAACAGTCCACGCGCATTACCCAAAATTTATTACTCCAAAATACACTGGTATTCCATTCTGATTTCTAAAATAACTTTGATAAAACTAGTTGTACGCAAGAGCGGTTTAAAAAACTTTTGCACTCCTTGATATTTTTTTTCAGAAGCTCGCAAGCAAAAGCTCCTGACACGGAAACGCGGAAAAATTCGCGGAATAAAGCAGCCCCTGCTCGCTCGCTCCGTCAATATGCCCGCGCGCTAATTCGCGGGTCGGTTGCCTGCGTCGCTGTGGCTGTAGGTGACGCGGCGCCGCTGGATCGGGGATTTACCCATTGTTTTCATCGGGCGAGCTGCAATACGCTCCCGCTGCTATAGGTGCAACTGGAGCGCACTTCGGTCGCGGTCGCGACTACCTGCATCCCTCTTTTAAACATTGTCGCCTCGACTGCGGACCGGACCGCGAGCTTCCGCGGGGCAACGATCGCGCTTGATTTCCCACCGATCTTCCGGCTCGTGCTTTATTTGGCCTGGGAGGGCAAACGAAGGCGCGCGATGCTATACGCGTCGGAGTGCTAGCTTTCGCTTCGAGGACTCGTGTCAACCTCGCGCTTCGATCGCTCTCGATGTTAGCCCTTCACCTTGCGGCTAACTACCGTCCTTTCGTGGGAGTGGATTTTACAGCGCTTGAATGAGTTAACAATCGTGTAAACCTGAAAATGTGAAATCGACGAGTAAAATTCAATAGAGAACACAAAATCTATACCTGGAGAAAAAAAAGCTGTATTAAAAATAGCAATAATAATTCTTTTAATGCTTTCGCAGACTCATTTTATTGGAGTTTGTTCGAAAATTTGAAAATTACAAATATCCCTTTTTCATATTCTCGAGGACTGACGTTATTAGAAAAATTAAAATAAAAAAATTATAAAATTTACTGCAAATCTATAAGAATAGAAAGAACATTCTAGCCAATTTTTCAAGAAACTATTAAAATATTTCTATGCCAGTTTGTTAGATCATCAATTAAAAATCACTATTGCAATTTTTAATAATTTTTTCTCCGATACTTCGCTCACTTTTTAAAGAATTAAATAACTTAAAATATAAGAAACAATTTTTCAGGTTTTTACAGTAAATGAAGATTTCAATTTGTAACCACCGCTCTCCTCAATCACGAGGAGAAAATTGAACTCTCGTTTGGAATGGAAAGGAACTCTTTCTAAAAAAAGTCCGATAAAAGATAAAAGAAGCCAATGGTTGCCAATCAATTAGTGGACAGAGCCCGGTGCTTGACCTCCAGAAAAGAAATTTAACGTCTCAAACCGAGCCATTTCAATGTGGAACCTCCGCAAAAGCAAAAGCTCAAAAGGGAGCCCCTTATAGTCGCCTCCTAAATAGCCGGCGTAAATCGCGCGACGCTTTTTTTTCTCAGCGCCAATCGAAAAGTTAAGTGAGTTACCACTCGACGCGGGGATGGCTAGGCGCGTTCCCACCGTACGGTCGAGGGGGAGGCTGCGTCGTAGCCGCCCACCCTTTCGACGAGCCATCTTCGCAAGCGGAAATTGAGAGAGGCGGCGATTAGCCGCGCCTTTCGCGCCCGCAGGAAATGAGGCTCGCGGCATCGGCCCCCGTATACCCATTTGTCCAGCGCGGCCCGCAGGCAAAGGGACTCGCGCCCACGGCTGCGTCGCGCACCTGAGTGCGAGCGGCCGGCCGCTCGTAATCGCGTTAAGCGCCTCGGTTGGCGCGACGACGCTAATTTCCCATCGCTCCCCCGTCGACGCCCGCGCAGAATTTCCACGTCGCATCGCCCACGCGTCTTTCCAGCCCTTCAGTTTTCAATTTATTTTCAGCGTTTGCGGTCGAGCCTGCGGTACCCGGAGAGGCAGTCGCTTTCTTTTTTCTTGCAATGAAGTTACCGATGGTCAAATTGAGTTTTTAAATATTCTTACCTTCGTTAGTCTTGATTTGGTTTGCACTTTTGCGCGAGGACGACAAAGTAATAATTTTTAAATGAACTCGCATTAATTCTAATCATGCATAATGAAATTGCACTTAAAAATCTGTTGAATGAGTAAATTAAATTATAAATCCGTGAACTAACTTTAGAATGCTGTTGTTAAAGGTAAGAACTTCTAAATTTTTACAGTAAAGTGGAAATTAATTATTGCTTATTTAACTTGCAACTATAGGTTTTAATAATTACTAAGTGTAATTATGAATAAGAAAAGTATCTAATGTTAAGCAGTGAAAGATTTGTTTTTATAAACTCAAATCATTTAAGTAATTAATTGCATCTAATTAATGTTTAATGTACCTATAAGTATAAAATAAAACACAAATTTATTACTTCCTTTTTAAAATTATTTGATTTATTGAAAAATTATAAAAATATCCGTGATTATGTAAAAATTTATTATTTTATTCCTTATTATAAATTATAATCAAATAATTTCAAATTTTCTTCGAAGTAAAGAACATCATAATAATAATCATCAGTCATCCCTTAAATATATTATCTTATTACATTTCTTATAGCTCAGAATAACCCTTAATCAGTTTGTTTGAACCATTACACAATACACGTCGATTAAGTTGATTAATTTATTAACAATATATTATTTAAATATATTTTTAGAAAATCGTCTGCTATCTTTGTGCATGAACATATGTCGTGATAGATCACGTTGTACTACATGCTCATATTGATTACACAAATATGTAGTCACTTTTAACATTATATACTCTTATTCAGGAAAAAGATACTTTGTATAAATAATTTTAATCTCCAGTGAAATAAATTTTTTCTTATAATTCCTGCAATTTTATGTTAATTTTCTAAAACGATTTCTATTCGTTTATTATGTGATCAATATGTATTAGTGTTTTTCATAAAAAATGAATTTTCTTTAAGTTATTTTAAAGTTAAAAGTTATCTCACAGTTATTGCTGCAATATTTTTGCACCAAGATTAAACTCGACACTGTTGGATATTTAAATCTTTTTCGGGTTTCAATCACGCGAAGACTTTCATGCAGACTTTTCGTGAAAATCGCAATGCACCTCTTCTCGGACTTGAAGGCTGATTTAACACTGCTGTTAATAAAATTTTCATTTATTCAAGTAAAATGTTTATTCGATAAATTTGATTGAACTGGGTAAAGATTGTTTTTTATTTGATTATTTTAAAAGATTGCATAAATAAAATATGCTTTGTTAAAAAGCATATAGATAAGAGCTCATATACAATTCAATTTTAAAATAAATAAATAAATAAATAAATAAATATAAATTTTGAAAAAATCGAATAACTAATTTTACATGAATTAATATTAAAATTATAGCGGCAGCTAATTTTATTATAAAGAATGTTAATACCTCTTTAAAATGATCAGACTACAATATACTTTCGTACACGTTTTTATGCGAATTTTTACAAGAATATTCTTCCTCTGTGTTTTAATTAAAATACCGCTACCTATTACAAAAACACGTGCATTATAAGCGCAAACGTATTTTTTTAACCTCTAATTTATTCTTTTTCTACTGCTTATAGATTTCTGATAATTATTTTGCGTTCATTATGAAAATAATCAATATTTTTCTGTTAATACAGTTGTTTTATTGGCATTCTCGAGTCACGCGGTTAAGCTACATTATATAAGTAGAATAGCCATTTTTAATTTAAAGCCGCAAAGGTTAAAAAAACAAATGTCATACCTTGCAAAAAGTAAATAAAACCAATGAAAAAAAAAAAAAAAAAAAAAAATAGAAGAAAGCGAAGGGTAAGCGACGAACCTCCTGGAGCTCATCCGGCAGTTTGCCCATCCAGCTGAGCGAGAGTATGTTGCAGTCGCACTTGGCATTGCTGTTCCTCTCGAAGTAGAGGTGCATCCTCGGACAGTGCCTCCTCCGGTCGTCGGGTGGAGTGGCCCGGAGCGGCGATCGCCCATGAACGTAGCAGCCCCCACGGTACGGCGCAACGGCCACGCGCTCACTGCTGCGGCCCTCGGCGCTAAATGCGAGTCTCGATCATCGGCGCGTCTCCGCGTGCCGCTGCAATCGATATACGGGCCGCCCCCACCCCGGCGCGCCCGCGGCCTCGGCGGCGTCGGGGGTGACGCTGACGGGTAAGCGCGGCGCGCGGCGTGCGTCCGCGATCGATCGGCTTTCGATTCGCTCGGCGCTCGCCGGACACCTCGGGCTCAGGCGCAGCGCGCCGCCGCCGCCGCTCTCCGGAGCGTCGCCATCTTCGCTGACTCGCCCCAGCTCGACCGGGTGGGATCGCGCGCGCGCACAACAGCCCCCGCCGCCGCTGCTGCTGCTGCTCCGAAGCCGACGGCCGCCTCGTGCGCACTGCCCGCGCCGATAAGCTGCCACCTATACGGAGTCCTCGCGCCGCCCCGTTAGGCGCTCTCTCTCTCCCTTGCGCGCCCCCTCCCCGCTGCTCGCCCACCCCCGACCACACGAGATCCGGTGCGCGCCTCGTCTTCTCGAACTTGAGCGGTCGGCTCTCGGCGACTATAATCGCCCTTTCCTCCGCGTCTTTTCCTCGCGGCTGCTTAATTAATTACTTCGAGCGGCTTTCCGCTTTTTCTTTTCGCCGTTCGTCGAAGATGCGCGGTCGCGGCGTGGCGCACTTAGCGAAGTAGGCGGTGACGTACACGGCTCGCGTTCGCCCCTTTCAGCCGCTACACTCGCCGACGAGTTAGCCTAGATAAACTTGGATTAAATTTTCGAACTGGTTCGTTGCATACGGTATTAGCGGCCCGCCGCGTGCCTCCCGCCTGCGTGCACTCGTCTCGCGGGTATACCGGGGAGTCGGGTCGCGTCCCCAATCGACAATCGGGCGAATCGAGTCGCAGCCAAAGGCGCATAGGTAATCGAGGACGAGCCCTTCACTCGGGGAGTCTGCGACGACTGCGCGTGCATTAGCGGTCAACTTTGATTTCTCGCGAGCGGCCGGCGGAAAATCACGGGGGGAAGTTTCAATGCCATTGAAATCACTCGGCGGCTCGGTTGCCGCGAAGGCGCTCGAAATTTCCAAGAGCCCTCAGACATTTAAACTGTGTCAAGCTTCGGCGGCCCGCGACTCTCCTTCGCTCCGCGCAATTAAGGTATTAATCGCTGATGAGCCGAGAGTCTAAGGCCGATATGTATAATGCAATAATATACGTAATTCTGGACGTCGGTGAATTTCGCGCGAAACGGCGCGGGAAATCAATTCTCGCGGCCCTTCGCGGGGAGAAAAAAATTGGGCAAGGGCCCGGTGCCAACGAAAATCGAGAGGGGATCAGGGGGGGCTGCCGGCGGGTCTCGCGGTTTCCGTCCGTATCTACTTGTCGCCCGGGAGCTTCTCGGCTCTCGCTAATTTTTCACCCTCCGTCGGCGCCGCTTACTCCCCCGCGGGCGTCTCCCGGCGCATCCATTGTATTGATTGTTCGTCGCGCAGCCGGCCGCGCGCGCACACACGTACACACACGCGCGCGCCATACACGTCGGAAGCTCGGGAGAGCAGAGGGCTGCGCGTTACGTACACCTAATATATATATATATACATTTACTCGCCTCGAGAGGACTCGGGGCGCGCGACGCGATTTCCTTCTCTTCCTCGGCGCCTTCCTCGCTTCTCCCGTTTCTCCTTTTTTTTTCTCCTGCTCCCGTTCCCCGCGCGCCGCCTCTCTTATTGGCTTTTAGCGGTCGACCACTTGGCGCGCGATCCACTCGGACTTCCGACCTCCGCCGCGCGCGTGCCTCGCGTGCACTCCAGCTGTTTCTCATCCGCAGCTTCCATTCGGAATTTGCAATTTTTCGGAAATTCTTTTCCTGGAGATTTGACGGGCCACCTCGTTCGCTTCAAAAATTCTAATTGATCGCATTGAGATTCGATTTATTGCAGTTTGATATGCGATGATACTACGGCGTCGGTTCGTGGAAATTTTTTCTTGCTTTCGATGTTATTTTTCAGCTTTCCGCTTTGGTTGAGTTTTGCTTACTTGTTCAGCGATTTTTACCTGAATTTATAAAGGAGTTAATATGCTTTTAAATACATTTTTTTTTTCATTTAAATGCAATTAGTGCAAGTTTATTTGTAAATACTGGTATAAAGTATCCCGATAAGCACACTTTGAAAAGAAAAGAATTTATAAAGAATTTTCGAAAGTCATTGTTGATTCCGAAAATTTTTTTAATGGAAAGAGATTCTTCTTTAAAATATTAAAGCTTTAAGTAAACAAATTACATTAATTTAGTTATTTTTTATGCCTATATAAAACAATTTAGGAATATTAAAATCTTTTAAAGCTTGACAAAAAGATTTTATTAATTATGCTGAGTAAAATATTCTTTTAAAAAATATAACAGTAAATAATTGGAAACTTACGTATATTATCCATATTGCAAAAATAGACTCGTTAACCTATACTACTTGTGTCTGATCAAAATTACCGCGTTTCTACTGTGAAACATATATATGTATATACATTTCAGAACATACCGTATGCTGTATGCTGATGCATTTCACTGCACGAGAGTACATATCCTAACCAAGCAATTAAAAATGCGGGAGTTTGTTCGTTAACCGATTAAGAGGCGATATTTTGTTACTTAATTTATTAAATATATGTAACGGTTAAATTTTAGAAATATTTTATTTATATTTTGTCCATATGACAAAAGAAACTAACTTTGTCATTAAGAGGTTAAGTGTTGAGGTTATAAGTTTTAATTGGACATTATTATAATTTGCTACGATCTTGCTTTTAATTTATTGTACAACACAGTTTGAAATTTTTACTGATAAAATCTCGCAATGGATTATAAAGAAGAACAATGCAACGAATTAGAAGCTTTAGATTCTATTTACTGCGGCGAGCTTGAAAGTAAGTAATATATGAATTTTTTCTTTTTGCCATACGTTTTTCAGAAAGGTTTCAATTTTTTCTATGTCTTATATTTTGTAGTTTTAGAAACAGAGCCATACTATAAGTTTGCCATTCCCATAAAATCTGAAGAATACGAGCCAGATTCTGATAATGGATTATCGTGTAGACTGGAATTCACATATACCTCAAAATATCCAGATGAACCACTAATTATTTCTATAATGGATGAGGAAAATTTTGAGGATGGTGATATTGACAAATTGATGCAACATTTAGAGGAGCAAATGAATGAAAATTTAGGAACTGTTATGGTCTTTACGTTAGTCAGTGCTGCTCAAGAATGGCTCAACGTTGAATGGGATCAAACAAAATTGAATCGAGAAGAAAATGCAGCGAAAAAATTGAAAGAAGAAGAAGAAGCAGAAATGGTAATTATACATAAGGAATTATTTTTGTTTATGTAATCAAACAACTTTTTTTAATTTTATAGAAAAGGTTTGAAGGAACAAGAGTTACGGTGGAAACTTTCCTAAGATGGAAAGAACAATTCAATGAAGAAACAGGAATTAATAAGAAAAGAGAGATTGCAGAAAAAGAGGGAAAGAAACTTACTGGTAGAGAGTTGTTCATGACTGACAAAACTCTGAACCAATCTGATCTTAAGTTCCTTGATGATGGTAAGTGAACAAGATATTATTTTTCATGAACATTTATACTAGATTCAAGAAAAAGTAAATTTTATTTGTGTTTCAGGCGATTCAGTTAAAGTTGATGAAAGTCTATTTCAAAATCTCGATGATCTGGAATTGGATGATGAAGAAGACGAAGATGATCCAGATTTCAATCCAGATGATTCGGATGACAGTGCATAAATGGACATAAAGTGATGTATATTCCAGATTTATACTGTGGTACTGGAGATGCAAGAAAAGTATGTTCTTAAAACAAATTTTCATGATTTCTGAGAAATGGTGAATATTTTAAGCATTAAATATCAAATGAAGTTGAAAAGAACAATGAGAATTGTCCAAAATGAGTGATTTTTTACAAAAAATATAGTAAACAATTGAATATATTTGTTCATAAAACTTTATTTAAGTAAATGCATTTTGCTGTTTTTTCCCCTTGAAAATATCCCATTGCATTGCTTTTCATTCATTGTTTTCGATCATTGTTTTTGACAGATTCTTTACTTATTACATTATATATTAGTAAATGTGCATAAAGTATGTGTACTATTAAATGCCTTTATTGTCTTATAAATGCATATTACTTTTAATTTTATTAACTTTTTTAAGCTAAAGCATACCTAAAACTTTTACTTATCACGATTGAAAGACCATAATGTTTTTACCAACTTGATATAATTAGAGAACACAATTCCTTAACTCATTAATATCTTAATGTTGTTATAGTACAATAACCGCTGTTGACTTTAAAGCAGGCTCGATTTTAAATGTATTAGAATTCAGAATTCAAATCTTTTTAGTAATTGTTAACAACAATTAAATGATTCTTCATTATTTAATCAATATTAAAAAAAAATATATATATAATTTTGTAAAGTTAATTTTATTATTACAACTTTTTATACCACAGAATTTTCAAATGAAAAATTCATTTATCAAAAACTTTTAATTATTTAATTAACTAATTTAAAAGTTCATGTCTACTTTTTAAAATATTAAAATTTAATAAAATTTCAGAACTAAACATTCAGCACTAATAAATTTATTCTAAAATATAAATTTTGATTACGGAGACCTATTAAAATTGAGATATTAACTTTATGCAAGGTGTAAAAACAATGCACTTGAAGAACAATAATTTAGTTAAGTGCTATGTTTCTAGTTAAAAAACATAACTAGTAACAATACTTTGAGTCTTTTTCGCTTATTCTTATCTTTACTCGGTCAAAAAATCCTTTATCACGATTGTTCTTAATGTATTGGACCTGATGTAATAACCTGAGGTAGAACTCAAATCGAGTCAATTAGTCATTTATGATCTTACATTATTTACGTATATAATACGTATAATCTCAGCAATTATGATTTCTTTTTAATATTTTTTTTAATGGACTAAATATAAATGAAAAAAGTCAATCTTCAATTTACCACTAGTTTCTTGCTATTCCCCTAGCTCCTTTTTTACATATATTTTTTATATGATAGAAAATAGAAAATGTAAATTGTGTCTTTTATATGAAAATAATTATAGGATTAAGTATGTATGTATAAGTATGGTATCACACTTGGGTACCATGTTGAAGAGGCCTTGTATCGAGCTCTGCCTAATAAATTTTTTTCGTATCTAAAATCGACAGCTACGATTGCATGTATCAACAACTTCAGAAGAGATAAATTTTACCTCTTGCTGCAACTTTTTTTCTAGTGTTAATTAAACTGCGCCTATGTCTATAAGGTGTATGTGTGAATATCGCACTGAAAATCTTAATGGCATAAACTACCCGAGAATTTAATATCACTCAACAACCATTGAAGCACTGGCGTAGCTGACTGAACTATCATTCATATTATTGCATTGACTACTCTGATCATACTTCAAGAACTTTAAGGTCATTCTTTGACTATTGCTACTTTCCTTCAGACTTTTAATTGCCTAAAACAGAAATTATTAAAATAATTTGTTGTACATAAAAAATTGTAAATGCTAAACTAAATTTTTGAAAATTATTAATTTTACCTGAAGCAGGACTCCAATAGGATGCCTACCACAAATGGTATTTCCATATCTCCGTAAATATTCAGTAAAAAAATTAGGAGATAAATTTTCAATTATATCCATCCCCTATAACATTATAAATGAGTATACATTTCTATTTAATTTCATTTCCATTTAAGTAAATTTAAGCATCATACCATTTTATCTAGATTTTTAATTGAGTTATGTATAGTACCCCAGGATCTATCATAATAAGTGTATCTAAACCGTTGACCCCAATGGCAGAAATCAGAAGAAATTATAAATAGTGTCTGTGGATCAGCTAAATAAGGAGCTAGAATTTTCCCAAATGTAGCTTCTTGTGAAGAGCTGAGTGATCCAACAAGAATGGGGACAATAGTAAATGCATCTTTAAAACTGAAAAAAAAAATTGTGTTATGTTAAATCATAAAAATTTTTAATGGAAAATATTTTAAAGGGAAAATATTTTACAACTTACTCTTCCATGACTTTAGCAATATAGGGTAATTGCATTTCAATACTATGTTCATCTTCATCCGTATCCATGTCCATCCATTCAAAGTGACCAGTCTCTGCTAATTCTTTGTTCACTGTGTAATAAAATAATAAACAATCAGCTTTACTGTAATTGTAAAAACTCTATGAATTTTAAACGCAAATATAGATAATAACCTCGTTGATCGATTTGCAAGTCATACAATGGAGTTTTGTAGACAGTAGCACTTGAAAGAGCACAGCCTGGCAATCTCACATGGTGGGATGGTCCTAAAATGAATATCTTGCGACTGCATAACAGCAAGTCTGTCATTTCAAGGCACCATTGATAGGAATGAAGAAATGTATCACTTATTGAAACTAAAATATTTTTATGAAAAGAAAAATAATGAATAACTTACACTACTACAGGGCTAATTTGTCTATAAGCGTATGCTGCACAGGATCCACAGTAACTGTATCCAGCATGCCTATAAATATAAAGAAACCTATTGTTGTAGATATTCATCAAATAAATAGACAAATACTGTTAATATATACTGACGGTGATATGATTGCCCTAGCTGGTCCATGAGATAAGTCAGCTGCGTTAAGCCAATCACCCAATTGCTTATTAAGTTCAAAACCTGAAAAATAAGTAGTGTATAAATATGTTGTTTTTTTTTGTTTCCATTATGGAAATTTGCATACAAGTTTTCAAAGTCTAGTATTTTATTATAATATGACAATATTTTGATCATAATATGACAATATTTTGGTTATAATATGACAATATGCACTCAGTTTTTGAAGTAATTAATCAATTTGTAATAACACCAAAATGAGCGATCACAGTTATTTCTGAAATTGCACTCGAATCGTATTAAGAATCATTGAAAATACAAAACAAAGTGACGTCGTAATTTTAACTCTCCAAAACAAGAAAAAAGAAGAAAAGAATATGAAAATGACTTACTTTTCTCCGTGTACCAGCTACCTGAATGGCTTGCTCTTCTAATTAGCGCCATCGCAATTCCGTTTATCTACCTAATTGCCTCTTTGTCTCGGCCCTCGATGTAGCTAAGAGACAACGGTCAGCAGAAAATATCCCGAGACCACTGTACTGGGCAGACTGCACTTTGTTGTGCTCCGAGAGAGTGGATTATCGAACGATAACGCCGCGCGGGACCCGAGATCTAAAGTGTCCGTCTTGGCGTTTTCGTAGTGGAGCAGTTCGTAACTTCGTACACGGAGAAAGTCTTGAGAAGCGAGCGCAAGCCACGCCACGCTGCTATGAAAGTTATCCCTGATGCCGTTCGGACTCCGATCGGAGTCAGCACAGCTGCGGAGGCGGCGCGCAGCACACCCAAACGCAGCTCGGACCTTGCAGTGGACTAAGTGCCTATATGTGCATGCAGATTGCAGACACGATGCGATGCCGCGATCACCGATATTCTATATAATTCAGGCTCGCAACAATGCCCGAGCCTGTGCGGCTACATCTGCAACGAAAGCAAAGGGCCGCGCAAATGTCATTCGGGTGTATAGCTGTTTCAGTCTTTAATGCATGATGGTAAGGTTAATTTTAAGACCGACGGAGCCAATTATAGCCCTAGGAGGGTGTTTCTGCTCGAGTGAGTTGCAAAAAATATTGGATTGAGCTTACAGCTCGTCACGCTCGGTTTGATTCCGCTCTACTGCAGTGTCATTGTAGAGAGAGAGCGCGCCGCGTACACATGTATGTATGTACATACGTGTGCTGTTTAAATTTTAGTCACCGTATGACAGTACTTACAGTAAAAATAGAAAAATAATAGCTTATTAATTTTTTACACGTACAGCATAATCATATATGGCATGTATTATTTATATATAAGGCAATAGTAATCAACAACTATTCAACGTTCAAAGCATATTTTTTATCAATATTATAGTACTGCATACTTAACAAGAATAATACATTTTTTAATTATATATTAACACCATGATTTTCTAAATGCTATTTGTAATAATAATTTCGTATAGATATACTATTGGTATTATTATTAATATAATTAATACTAATACCAATACCAATGTACCTAATTCACGAAGCTACAATGAAATAATGTGATGGTAAATCAAAATAAAAGTAATAATGGAAAATAAATTGAAAGTTTAAAGCAATATATGCCCGATAAGCACACTCTGAAAAAAGAGTTTATAAAGAGTTCTTTATGAATTTTTTAACGGATATTAAAAATTCATAAAGAACTCTTTATGAACTCTTTTTTCAGAGTGTGCTTATCGGGTGCCTTAGTAAACTGCTCCGTTTCTGAAAGTACCGCGCGTCCACGTGCGCAAGATCGCAACATCGTCAGCACAGGGGCGTCGGCAGCGCCACTGCATAAGCGCGACGTGTAAATTATACTTTAACTTATACATACATACACTTTATGAGAGCGTCCGCTAGATAGGTAGTTAAATGCGAATTATATGATGTCATAAGTTGTAGGTGTAACACACTCGCAAGGAGGGAAATTAGTGGTAGCAGTTGTGCAAAAGTGACAGATGCTGGTGTACGCTGTGCCTCGCGCGCCCGGAGTCCAGCTGAGGTGCTCGATCGCCCGGTGTCGCGACAGGTCGTCGAGCGTGGGCTGCGTGGGGCGGGCGCGATAATAGGTGTACCCTACCGCCCGCTGCAGCAGGGGCCACACGAGGAGGCGGCGGTGGCCGGAGGAGGGAGAACGAGTCCACGGGCCGCGAGCAGTGGTAGTGTGCTTCGTCGGCAATATTGGTCGATTGTATCGGCATGCTGCCAGCTCAGCCCGACCGCCCGCTGGAACCCTGGCCGCGTTGAGTCACTCGACGAGGGGACACCGCGCAAGCTCCCGCAGGAGGCTCCCTCGAAGCGACCCAGCGCACCGGGACGGCCGAGCGAGGCGCACCATGAGCCCAGTCGGCGCTTATATTCCTCACTGAATAGGCAGGGCAGAGGTGCGACGGAGTCGAGGGGGAGGACGTGAGAGTGCAGCTGGAGCGGAGCTGCGAGCGCGAGTGAGATAGGGATACGTTGTAGGTGTGGACGAGTGTATATTCTTTACGCGTGAGGCAGGACGATGTCGACCGTGGCAGCTGGTGGCCCCGGCTCCCAGGAGAACTTCACCAAGTTCTTCGAGTCTCTGCAGGCCGACCTGAAGGTCCTCTCCTCGGAGACGAAAAAGAAATATCCTCAAATCAAGGAGGTCAGTCATTAAAATTGACAGTGAATTTCCTGTTATTTTGTTTTTTACATTCAATTCTCCAGAGTTAGCTTTAAATAAGCTTTAGTAAGAGTTAGCTGTAAATAAGCTTTATATCAGTCGCTGTTGTAATGAACAACTGAATCTTTGTCATTTATGACAGTCTGTAAATCACTCAATTTTGTATGTATCCATTTACAAAGAAGTTTTTTTAATAGCTTTTAACCTATATTATGCCATGTCAAAGTTAATATACATACCTTGTTTTCTAAGAAAACTGTCTCGTAACTAAATAACTTTTATGCAGCATACTTTTAATTTACTGCAAAATTTATCATACGTTTCTGTGTATAGAGCTTTTTCATTGAAGTGGTTTTAAAATTGGTACATCCATTTTAAATTTATATGGTTAAATGAAATTTTTATTTACAGGCCTGTGAGGAAGGAATAGTCAAGTTAAGACAAGCATCTTCAAACAATCAACCTGGACAAATTTATTATGTTGTTAATCAAATTCTTTATCCTTTAGTCCAAGGTTGTGAAAGCAAAGATGTAAAAATTAGTAAGGTAAATTAAGTATAAATAATAATTACATAGTTCATTTTTATATTAGTATTTTATTTATAATAACATTCAATATAATTATGTTTATTTTCGTGTTTAATTTTAGTTTTGTTTAAATACAATGCAAAGACTGATAACTCAACAGGCAGTTGATCAAAAAGGAGCTCGTTTTATTACGGATGCTTTGTGGACACTTATGGAAGCTGGTATTGAAGAAGTAAAAGTTTTGCAAACAGTAACGTTATTGCTAACTAGTAACTCCCTTGTCCATGGTGAAACATTATCGAGAGTACGTGTTTTCAATATTTTCATTGAGATAAAATTTACATTTATTTTAAAATTTTAAGTACAAAGGAATAATATATTATTATTTAGAATTTAGTGCTTTGTTTTCGACTACACTTCACTAAAGATTCAACAATTATCAATACTGCTGGAGCTACTGTTAGACAATTGGTGTCTTTAGTTTTTGAGCGCGTTGTTGCTGAAGACGAACAGTATGCTGATGAACAGGTACAAGAAGAAAGCAATTTAGAAGAACTCAAGGCGCCTACAAATCAAGCACCAAAGGCTCTCAGACCTTGCGCAGCAGATGCCTATTTAATGTTTCAGGTAAAGGTTTACATAAATCATTCCCAAATTTATCACAGATTATTAATATAAGACAACATTTTTTACAAATTAAAAAAAATACTTGTAAATAATATTTAAGATCTATACTTTTTTGTTCTGGTATGGCCTGAATTTAACAAAATTTTATTTAAATATTATCACGTATGTAAATTTTGAGCACTTTTGTTGTATTAATTAGTATTTTGTTTTTCAAAGGATTTAGTACAATTAGTTAATGCAGATCAACCATATTGGTTAATACGTATATCAGAAATGACTCGAACTTTTGGTTTAGAATTGCTTGAATCTGTTTTGACGAATTTTTCATCAGTATTTTTTAAGGTCAGTTGAGAACTTTTTTATGATTTGATACTGAAATTGCATGAATAACGTCATATTTTTTCACAATTAGCATCCAGAATTCAGTTTTCTTCTAAAGGAACGTGTTTGCGCTCTAGTTATAAAATTATTTTCACCTAATATAAAGTATCGAAACTCTGTCCCAGCATCGGTGCAACAAGCTACTCCTCTTGATAAGCCTTATTTCCCTATCAGTATGAGGTTGTTGAGAGTGGTATCAATTTTGATACAAAAATATCATTCGCTGTTGGTAAGTTTATACAACATTAGCCATTAGATATATTTTATATTCACTAAGTAAGTTTCTTTGAAATTATTTTAGGTTACGGAATGTGAAATATTTTTATCTTTAATTGTTAAATTTTTGGATCCTGATAAACCACCATGGCAGCGTGCTTTGGCTTTGGAGGTTTTACACAAAATGACAGTGCAAGCTGATTTGTTGACAAGTTTCTGCAATTGTTATGATTTAAAACAGCATGCTACTAATATCTTTCAGGACATAGTTAATAGTCTAGGTGCTTATGTACATAGTCTTTTTGTGAACCCTCATATGGTGCAAATCAACGCTGGTTAGTAAATATATAATAAATATTTAAAGACTTTCAAAATTATTGTAATAAATGTGTCGTAATATATAATACTACATTAATACAATAATACTGTATTTATAATAAAATTTTCATTAAAATAATTTAAATGAAAATGAACACAATTTTAGCAGCAGTAGCACCAGCTGCACAAGGTTCTGCTCCAGCACTATTAGCAGGAATGCCTATTGGACCAGGTGTCACTCCTCAACCTGGATTTTACTCTAGAGGAATTTGGCTTCCAGTAGTAGCAACTTTCTCAAGCGGACAGGCGAAGTCCACATAGTAAGTTTGTTGTTCTTAAAGTTAGAATGCATATTTTAATAATAAAAAGGTAAAAGAATATTTTAACGAGCGAAAGATAAGCAAATTAAAATAACAATAAATAAGAAAACTTAAACTAATGTAACTTTGACTAACAGCTTGGAGATGCTGGATAAAGTGGAGCCGCCACAAATTCCCGATGGATACGGCATCAGCGTGGCATATGCTTGTCTCTTAGATATAATTCGCTCAATCTCTGCAGCGATAACCGGACCGCGAATCGAAGGCGTAGAGCGTCGCTATGAACCGACGGAAGATGAGCGCAAGCTGCACGTGCAGCTCATCAACTCTAGTTGGTGCGGACTGCTTGCGGCGCTAAGTCCTCTCGTAGACGCCAGCACCGACGAATCCGCTACTGAGAACGTCCTCAAGGAGATTCAGACGTTCGCCTCGCTCTGCGGTTTGTTAGACCTTCAGATACCTCGCGACGCCTTCATTACTGCTATCTGCAAAGCCTCGTTGCCGCCTCACTATGCCCTCACGGTCTTGTACAGTGCGCCCCAGGGTATTCCGAGTGGTGCTAGGCAGCAGCAATCACAGCAAGACGGATCCTCTGGCTCTAGCGCATCTTCCGGTGGTCAGTTCAATCCAGCGAATTTAGCGGAATCCGATTACAGACAACAGGTCGTCGCTGTTGGTACACCCTTACCCACTGCTTCTTTGCCAATAGGTAAATACGTGAAAATATTGTATTGTAATAAACAATGTTGACAGTTCTTTATTTAAATTTTTCCAGGGGCTCAGCAAGGTCCAGTAATGCTGACTGTTAAGAATTTACAGTGCATGCGCGCTCTTCTTTTACTGGCTCACTGCCACGGTAGCATTTTAGGCAGTGCTTGGCATCTAGTCCTTACCACACTCCAACACCTTGCTTGGATTCTTGGTTTAAAACCATCAACAGGTGGATCGTTAAAAGCCGGTCGTACCGCCGCCGATTCCAATGCTATGCTCACCACCGCCGTGATGGCAGATCTACCGGTTCTCAGCGCGATGTTAAGCCGACTTTTCGAAAGTAGTCAGCATCTTGACGATGTGGCATTGCATCATTTAATCGACGCACTCTGCAAACTTAGTCAAGAGGCTATGGAACTTGCTTATACAAATAGAGTTAGTTCAATGAACATATTGTATTTATAAACACGTATTTTTATCGACAGTCTAGAGAAACGATATTAGTTTTACAATTTTTATATCTTCAGGAACCGTCTCTTTTTGCGGTAGCAAAGCTTTTGGAAACTGGCCTAGTTAATCTACCAAGAGTGGAAGTCTTGTGGAGGCCGTTGACTAACCATTTATTAGAGGTCTGTCAACATCCTCATATTCGCATGCGTGAATGGGGCGTCGAAGCTATTACGTATTTAGTTAAAGCAGCACTTCAGCACAAATATCCGCAACCACTTCGAGATAATCAAGTAATTAACTTGTAATGCATTTCGTTTTATTTATTCTGGTATAAATATGTATAAATTATTTTTTTTACAGAAGTTGCAAACTCTCCTCCTTGGGCCATTGTCTGAATTATCATCCGTGCGACATGCGGACGTTCGACAAAGGCAATTAGAATGTGTTTTACAAATTCTACATGGAAGTGGCGAAACACTATTTCATGGTTGGCCTCTTGTGTTGGGAATAATTGGTGCAGTTTCTGATCATCATGGGTATGACCATTCTGAGGAAATTAATTATTAATTTATTTAAAAGCAGAGGAACTTATTCATTAATCAATTGAAATTTTCATTTCTAGAGAAGCTTTAGTTCGAATAGCATTTCAGTGTTTACAATTAGTTGTAACAGACTTTTTACCTGTGATGCCTTGGCGGTGCCTTCCTCTATGTGTTGATACAGCAGCTAAATTTGGTTCACAAACTCAAGAACTGAATATATCACTTACTGCTGTTGGGCAGATGGTAAGGAGAATATAAGATATAACATTAACTTATTATTACAGTAAAATACATAAAAATGTTTTAGTTAATTCATTAGAATGTAGAAACAAATTTGTTTCAATAGTATTGATTAAATTCTTTTTTACAGTGGAATATAAGTGATTACTTTTATCAAAATCAAGAAAAAATATGTGCCTCACTTCGAGGTGATTCGGCCTCTGTTTTTCCTGACTTTCCTGGTACAACAAACATGCCACCTTTCGACAAGCTGTGGATGTGTTTGTACGCGAGGCTCGGAGACTTATGCGTGGATTCACGACCGGCCGTACGCAAATCTGCTAGCCAAACACTTTTCTCAACGATTTCCGCCCACGGTAGCCTTCTCCACCAACCTACTTGGCAGGCAGTACTCTGGCAGGTTCTGTTTCCGTTGCTCGATAAAGTCAGAACCCTTTCGAGTTCAGCAAGTAATGAAAAAGTTGATACTTCTGGCAACATTCTGATTCATCATAGCAGAAATACAGCTCAAAAGCAGTGGGCAGAAACGCAGGTAAAAAATTAAATCAAATAACGAAATTGGGTATCATTTAGGTAAGAAATTTTATTTGTTGGATTTATTTAACTATTGAATTATATATTGCAGGTATTGACCCTGAGCGGAGTAGCAAGGGTATTTAACACCAAACGTCAGTTATTGCAATTGTTGGGAGATTTTCCTCGAGCATGGTCTTTACTCTTAGAATTTATTGAAAACTCAGCTTTGAGTAAAAATAACGAGGTAATAAAAACATAAATAAATAATTATTTCATTATCAAGTAATTTTTTTAATTATATTTAATCCATATTTAATTGTACACAGGTATCGTTAGCTGCCTTAAAGTCTTTTCAAGAAATATTGTATCTTCCTAAAAACGTAGACAATAATGATCCCGCACACTCCGAAGATTCTGAAACTTTATGGATCGTTGCCTGGCGTATTTGGATAAGTATTGGTTTAGAAAGCACAACGCCTCCTAAAGATAGTGACGTAGAGCCTTACATTCCATCACAGGCATTCCTCACTGCACTCATTCAAATTTTTCCTGCCGTGTTTCAGCATATAAAAAATAAGTGAGTTAATTTTCGTTATTTCATTAAATTGGAAATTCGTTAATAAATTAAAATTAATTTCAGACAAAAACCATTTTAATTTATCATTTTATTTCTTAATAAACTACAATTTTTTTTTAATCGCTATTTTAGATTTACAGCGTCTGATCTTCAAAATTTGTGTCTTGTGTTGAAAAATGCTGTTGCTGTACCAGTTCACGGCGAATCAACACCATATATCTTACCAACAATACCGGATGTTGTTCTCACGCAATTGCAAGATGGAATTCTTCATTCCATGGAATTACTTCAAAAGGTAAAAATTGCTTAAGAAATATCGGAAGCTCTATTTATATATTTTATTTTTTGTAAGCTTTAAATTAAATACATTTAACTCGTTTTATATTTCAACCCTTTATATTAATTAATTATGTTTAATTGACATTTTATAGGAAGCTTTATCGACTCCTGAAAATTTGAAGACTATGATCACACCAATTGTTTTGCAACTACTCTATTTTTCGAAATTAGCTTGCGAAGCACCAACATACGGAAAAATTCCTACAAAACACATTTCCCAAGTTAGAGGCATATCTGTAAGTTACATTATTAGTATGTTCTATTTTTTCATTCGTCTATATACAAGAATATTTATCAATCAATATGCTTTATAAAGGCTGATTGGGTTACTATGAACTATGTGCCTTTCGGAGAAAAAGCTCTATCTATGGTAGTCAACTTGTATCAAAAAACCGCAGACGAAATAGCTGTGATCGAGGGGCAAATTTTAAAACACATTATCGAAGCTCTGCATGTTCCTTTATCTATGAAATACGCATGTCCATCGCAAACGACGTGGAAACTAGCTGTTACGAATCTCTTAGCAATTTTACACATTGGATTACCACTTGCAAGAAAATATCCTGATCATTTCCAAAATACGTGGCAAGAGCTTGCGGACACTCTAGATCACTTCTTGTTTCCTACTAGGTAAAGTAAAGATAATTCTATTTGAAAAGTGAAATAATAACGTTGAATTTTTTCATAGTGTAATGAACGCTGATCGAGGAGTTGAAGAAATTCAAGCAGATGAAGCAGTGGACTGTCAAGTAATGGAACTGTTAAGGGACGAAGTTTTACCGCATTCACAGCACATTCCACATCAATTTATTTTAAGAGTAGTAATGCTTTTGAATAAAGGATCAATTCACTCAGCAACTTCTAATATTGGTACTTTTTAACATATTTCATTACAATTTAAATTAAAGTGCAATGTATAAACTTGCAATTGATATGTTTGTAGAAAAAAATGGAGAGCCTAAATTAAGAGAAGAGTTTGCAAAAACCTGCTTCGAAACGCTTCTTCAATTTTCTTTACTCGATGGGCTTAATAGTGAAATCGAGAACACTGCCGATAGTATTGCTGAGCAAGATGAAGGCGGTGTAGCCGGTAGACTTGCCGTTACAGCGTTACTTCACAGATTTCAAGAAGTTCTGAAAAGGTATATCGAAGATGAACGAAGAAGTGGCAAATGTCCACTGCCTAGGTAACGTAAATTGTAGATATTTTAAACTCTAATAGATGTTCTAAAGCTATCCCAAAAAAGGTGACTATAGTACTATTTTCTAGGTACAGGTTGTCAGAGATATCGTTTGTTCTTAAAGCTGTAGCAACCCTCGTCGTGTCCTTGAAAAAGGCTCCAGCTAACAAAGGTGATTTTTATAGAAAAATTGCACGTTAAATCTTATTTACTTAAAAAAATATATATATAATTGTGTAATATTAAATGATTTTTAAGTTTATAACTAATTTTAACATTTTTAATTACCTGCAGTGGAACGTTCAGTTTGGGAACAATTGATAGGTCTGTATCCTTGCTTGGTGGAGTGTACAGTAGCGACGGCTTCAGGCCAAGTGTCACGTTCTTTAAGGGAGGCACTTATGCAGTATCACGATCTTCTCAGACCACCTACGATTAATCCTACTACAAATGGAGTCTGACCTACGCCTTACCTAACGAGGAGCAGTGCCGCTTAATCAAAAAGAATTATATAAGCTAAGAATCAATTTGCCCATCGTTAGAAATGAAAAAGATTACTTGCTAATGAAAAAACTTTCTCTATTCAAGAAATCAAGTGATTAGTGATTATTTGTACAGTATACTGAAACGTAATAATTTGCAATATCTATCCTCCATCCAAAAATTCTGTTTCGAATATTTTAACTAACAACTGAATAAGTTATGTTTTTAAATAGATATTTAGAGATTTAATTTCATTTGCTTAAAGATTATTTTTCAAATGTATATTTTATATTCGTTCAAATGTCACTAATTAGTTGTAAATTATGAATATTGCAAGAACAATTAAAGTTCTTTCTCCATTTTTTGTTAAGTGACAAAATTGAAGATAGATTTTTATTACAACCATCAATCAGGTCAATTTAATATATAATAATGTGCACAAGACAGTTTTATATACCGGTTTAAAGAATTATGAGGGTGGACGTTTTAATTAAACATTAAGTTATTTTCAACATTAATTTTTAACATTAATTTCTTTTTTTTTTCTTTTTTTTTATTGTCCACAAAAAAAGATACACTGCAAATACTGTGTTCTTTATTTAAGCACAAAAAAAGTGAAAACGTAATGTTTGATTTGATGCAAATGTAATTTTGTTTAAGATCGAGAAGAAAAAATGTCAAACTTGACATTATTTGGTAGTTTCTATGGCCTACCGTAACTTATTGAAATTTAAAAATCCCATAAGAAAATTTTTATATAAAATTTAGTTTTCAAATCGTTCTAAACTTTCATTTTTGGAAAAAAATATTACTGTACGTGAATAGCTCAGTAGAAAATATTGAGTACCTAAAGATTACTGCTGTAGATTTATTAAAAAAAACGTTATTGTGCTATTTATGTTGGTTAGATAGCGAAAACTGCAGCTTTATTGAAAAAAAAATCTCGTCGAGTGGTCTTGGGAGAAGCATGTAAATATGATACGTATATCTACATAAGATATGAGGTAGCAAGATACGCGCATTCATAGTTCAGATGATTTTTATTCTGTGTGTATATACTGATCGAATGAATTATGAAAAATTAATAACGGATTTAGTGTTGTCTGTAGATGGTTTTATAAATTTTAAATAAAAATCGCTGAAAATGCATTGGATTAATGATCGCACTTGAAGTTGCGAACTAAAAGCTGTAATAATGTAAATAAAGCTACGTAGAATCAAGAGCATGAATAAAAATAATATTGATTTTATTATCCTGTTAATTAAATTTTCTTATTTTATTTAAATCTAACAATTTAGTATAATTTAATTACATGCTATGGTTGAATATTCACATTTTCTTTAAAATAATAGAGGGATGTAAGGAATGGGAAAAATAAAAACAGTTCCGCAAAAAATCGTCGATAATAGACATATATTTGAAAACAAAATATAGTCGATTATTGTACACAGATATACAATTTGCTTATGACGAGACCCTACATACGTTTTTTCATCGATTTGGTGAGCCTATCGTCACATTTGCACTAACAAGTAAAGACTTTATCGATCGGTTTCAATAATTTTCATTATTTATTCTATTATTTTGCTTTAGTTCCTCGCGTGTTATTTCAAATGTTGTTATCGTCCTCCCGATAAATTGGCTTTAAATATAGATGATAGATGTCCATGTTTGCCTTCGCCTTTACTCACTGGATTATCCTTCCGTGGGTAGTATTGCTTTTAAAAGTTATGTTTGATTACTTTTATCTTTCGAAATTCGCTGAGACAAAAATTTCCATTGCTTCCTATAATCAACTGCTGACGATTACGTGAGAAAGGGAAAAAATTGACTGCTGCGCAAACGGAAGAAATGCAGCGATAAACGCAATCACATTGAAAATAAAGCGCCTGGATTAAAAATGAAACTGTCCGTTCCTTTTTCTTTTTTTAAGAAAGTCCGCAGTCACAGTAGACAAAAGATGATTCTGCACATCCATATACATGTTATTTAGATTTTACATGGCTTACTACGCTAAGATTTACAATTATATATCTTAATGATTTACGCATAATTGTAACGAAATACACTTTTTCTCCCGTCACCTAATCTTGCTTCATATTTATAATTTCATAATAATATCATGTAAAGCAATAACGGCGTTATAACATTTTCGGCTTTAATTATATATTTATCGCATTAATATTGACTTTGAAACTTGTCCCGCTCCACCCCGCCAAATGAGCGACTTACCTTTACCACCGCGGTGAGGAAACTCGCCCGCCCAAAAACACAGCTCTCCCGATCGTGGAGCGACATAAAGAGCGAGCGCTATATATATTATATATCTCTTTTATTATCGTTATTATCATCATTTATTATTAATATTAATATTATTATCATTATCATTATTATTTTAAGTCTTTGCAAGCGCCACATCGCAAAATTTCCCGTGTTCCCTCGCCTCGACACTATACGTGTGCAAAGCTTTTCTATAAAGTAGCATAAAGTCAGAAGTCTTTCTCGGCTGATCTTTTTTTTCGGTCCTTTCTTATTTCCCATTTTGTTTTGTTAGAGCTTCCTGCGAACGCTTGTCGGATTTGAGTGCACACTCGCTCCCGTCGAGCGGCGTACTCTTATTTTTCCTCCCATCAATTCGATACACAATATATGCAGATGAGCACAATATATCCGATTGAGCAGGAGCTTTCGCTGGCCTCGTTTTTCTTTTATTTTAACTCTCACCTGGAGATCGGATTAGAAGTTTTCGCGTACTTTCTATAAGCTCTCTTTTCATAAGTTTTTAAATGAAAAGGGCACGTGGCGAATGTAAAGTGAATATATAGATATGTTCATTGTTAAATGCAATATTTGATAAGTTGCATTGAAAGAAATTTCGTTTATCGAACATGATAAGATTGTAATTTTATCGTTTATTTTTATTTAAAAGTTTAATGTAGTTTAATAGAGCGATAAGATTTTTTCTTTAAATTCATTACGTTTTATGTTGGCTGATTGGCCAAGAGTTTTTCTTTTAATATTTAGTTAAAAAGGGACCCCTGGAGATTGTATTAATTTCCATATTTAATTAGGTCGAGTTTTGATTGTCTTTGGTTTAAAGTACTCGAATAAATAAGAAAGGTCGCTCCGTTTGAATATCCGAACGTATTATCGATATGTTCAATTTAAACAAATAAATAGTTAAGAATTATTTCATGTTCAATAATTAATTTGCCGATACATATATGCACATCTATTCACGACAAGCTTATACAATTTTTTAGCATGATAACAACTTCTTTGAATAATTCAATTCAGTTGAATTGAAATATTGATTATTTTTTAAATTAATAAAATAATTAATTTAAAATCAGAACTGGGAATGAAAAAAAAGTTATATATAATGCAGTCTTGTTTTTTGTCGTGTAAAGATCATTGTTTAACTTTGTTTCAAATTAAATTCGTGTGTTTGTCCTAACGTTACATGTTATTAACTCACATTTATTATTAATATGACAAGGAATTTTTGTTTATGTACACAACCTCTTTATTGTCCTAGCCAACATTTTCATTGATTATTGTCAGAAAGTAGCTCTCTATATTAATTTTTAACATTGATAATAAAGAGAGAAAGTACTATTTCAATGATAATTGACACTTAAGAAACTAAGCCGTATAACAAACTAAAAATGAATTAATAGTAAACAATCACAGTGAGCACGCAAAAGAGTAAACATTATATTGATGAGTTTCAGTAAAAGAAGCGAAAATTGTCGTCACTGAAGAAATAAAATTAAAGCATTGCAAAAGAGTATGAAAGGATGTCTCATCGACCAGGTCAATATGCCAAATTGGTCGCTAATGCACGCGTGCATTGGACGCGCATCTAGCCTCATTTCATTAAGTCGAAAGTTAATTAAGCGCAAGTCCGCCGACCAGGCTGCGCTGGCGTTATTGCCGAGACCCGAGCGGCGAATTGATTATGTACGATTGCCAAGCGTACTGCTTCGTATAGTCGTAGCCGATTATTATTAATTTTAGAGGTAACGAAATTTTATTGGGGTACGCTTTATGCGACGGGCTTATGAGAATCATTCGACGGGGATCGCGCAATTTCTGTTCACTTTTTCCTGTCTTGGTACAATTTTGTCGGGAATTATAGGGTATCGTTAAATTTTTTTTTCAGATTATTATCTAGGTTTCTTTTTGTTTATTTGTCAGAAATTCGGTCATCGGTGTATCGACGAATTCTGGTTGCAATTTATGGAAATGTGTTAAAGTGTTGGTTGCTATATATGTCTGACCAATCTGGGCTATATCCACTTATTTGTCGAGTAGTTATGATATCGCTTACTCTACTTTCAAAAGACCTTGCAATAAGTTTGCATTTAAATTATCTGATAAATATAGCCTCAATGACTTAAATTTCATCTTAGAAGATTCACAATAATCATTTTAAATTTTACGCTTTAGGATGCACTGATATAGGTATAAGATATATTCAAATCGATTTAAATTCATATTAGTTGCACAGCTCAAGTTTTAAATGACTTAATTTTGAAAAAAATAGTATTGTGAAAAGGCAATACATTTTCAAAAAAACATAAATATATATAAATGATTTTAGCGTTTTAAAAGCGTTACTATTGTCAGAGCAGTTTGAATATCTTATGCATATTTGTAAATTCTTAAGAAAAATGGCTTCCACGGTATCGCGAATAAGTTTATACAATTTTGTACCATACAAACTGTTAAAATAATTTTCTTTTATTTCATGCATTGAACAAAGTTGTAGCTTTTCAGTAATTTAATTAGCATTTATATAATATTTTCTAGAGAAAATATCTAACTCGGTTCATTGAGTTTCTTTTACGTACGCCTCGTCGAGTACATAACACACTAATCGATTATGCTAACCAATGTAACAAATGATGTAACGTAAAGCACTGATGGAATTCTGCGATAGATATATTGACACATTTTTCGTTTTATTATCTTAATAAGTATTTTAATCTATCTTTTTTGCATTTTCGTTATACAAAAAATTGACTTATGTCAATGAAATATTACTCGGAATCTCTGCTTTCATGTCCTTTAGCAAATGCCAAGTTATTCATGATACATATACTTTCCCGTTTCAAGACAAATTCAGAGATCTTGTTTTCTTTTCAGATCCATTGATTTTTTGATTTTTCGTAGAGGAAGCATTGTATTTATAAGGATTTCTACTGCAATTTTTTTCTTTTTTAAAGGAATTTTATTTTAAATTTCGTTGAATGTATATTTAAATTAGATGTTAGTGGTAATTGGTGATATGAACGTTTTTCATAATTGTAAATAAAAGTGTATTTTATAATTACTAAAGCACCGCATATTTTATGCGAATTGAATTAATGTTATAATGTGCGATTTAATCTATTAGTTGGCAAGAATTAATTAGATAATTCTTTACTGTGTAGGATTTTTTAATCTCACGCGTACTACGTACTCGGGGATACGGTAGATTCAAATCTAATTATCATATGACGATTCATTATTCATATTTGATTCGAATTTTAATATAATAATGATTATGCATATAATCTTTTAAAATAATTACTTATTTTTAAATATCTTTTATAGAATAGTAACACAATGTTAAAAAAAAAAGAATGAAGCACAATACAGAAAAACTTTTAGATTCGATTACATCCTCCTGATAGTTTGAATAATAGGTATATGATACTTTTTTTTTAAATTCAATTTGATTTTATTATTAAAAATTGTCACGGATTAAAATCTACTAATGAACGATATCTTTGTTAACAAACATTGAATTGAAAAAAGAATATTTATACCGATTATGCAAACTCTATCAGTCATACATAGTTCCCCATTATTTAAAATTTAATTTCAACAAATTTGGCTTATGTTGTTTTTAAATGTTTCAGAAAAAGAATCATATTTTTAATTGAAATGTTCTGTAAGTGGCGCTGTAAGTTTTGAAAAGTACTGCTTTTTATATTTTTATTTTAATTAGCTTTGTAATACCCAACAGTATTATCGTGTTATTTATAGTTTTATTATTATATATATGATCGAACACGTTTACGCTGAATGTACATTTGTATAGATCACTTACAAAAGTTACATCCCGTATTCCATTCAGACAGCTCTGCCTATCTATCTCTATATATAAATGTGCATAACTATTAATTGGAAAAACGCGAAATCTTAAAATGTTCCTGTCGTACACTTATTAACAAATTTTAGAAGATATGTCAATAAATTTCACCTTAGATTCGCCTTGACAAACAAGCAGAATGTTAAAAAAGTAAATGTTGAACGCAATATAAGATGTTTCCGTTGCAAACTAAATATTTTTCCATTAATATGTGTCTCGATTTAAAAATTAATATTTAGCGGTTTATTGTAATTACCAAGTTCGGATTAATTCATTATATTATGGAATTTTTTTTGTCAATTTTATTTTTATAAGGTAAATGCATAACACTTATATAGTAATATTTCGACAAAAATAGAACATCGTAACTTAGACATACCTACCTGCTTTCTTCGAATAAAATTATTTTCAGTTTGACAAATTCGCAATCATTTACTGAAAAACTTTGGTTGCTCGCCCAACAAAAGATATAAGGAGGAGTATAATAATGCGAAGGTCAACGAAAAATGACGTGCACTAATATTTTCATCTCTCGCAGTGTATATATACCTATATATATTTATAAGAAGAAAGTTTTCTGTAACGATTGATCGCACGCATTCAAGAGATTGCGTCGTATGTATATATTTATATATAGATATTTATATCAAGTCTTTATAAGCGTTGACGTGATAGGCGCGAACGCGTAATCCTTATTATCTGCTTTACATTTAATGTTACACTATGTTACGTCGTCTTACAATGTATCAAGTTTATCTCTCGAACATTGGAGTCGCACAGTAATTTTTTCAATTATGCATAATGTTATTTTCCATTGACGCTTAACCCCCCCCCCCTCCCTCTTCTCGCAGATACACTCACACGTTGCTGAAAACTTTATTCTCCCTCTACGTACAAATTTGACACATATGAGGAATTCTACAAAAAAAAATTCAGCTAACGGATTCAAAAACTGGAGAAAAAATATATGAGTTCACTTATTTTCGACGTTTTTTTTTGCTCTTTTAGCTAAATAATAGATGAAAAAAATATTGATCACGCGATATCGAAATATGTATTTTTTTTCTTGTTATATACACAGATTCCTATATAACGAATGATATCTGCAACGAATATGTTGAATTTTGGACTTTATTTAAAAAAAAAAAAAAAAGTAGCTATATCCGAATCACTCGTTGAACACTTTTTTTCACTTATCATACGGTCCTTATAACA
>JAXIUT010000048.1:9116891-9130864 GCA_035586675.1 Eurytoma californica
ATAAATAAAAGAGATCAGACGTAAATTAGTGTAGGTAGATGGATAAAAAAAGGAATAACGTTTAGTGAGCGAAATGTTTTCTTTTATTTTCAATTTTTCCCGTCAACTTCTAGCAGAAGCGAGTGCTTTTCTTGGTGATTGTTAAAAAAAAATTAAACGAAAATCCGTAAGCGAGTCACAAGAAATATGGTGTGTACTAATATTCGGCGAGCAGAGCGCACTCACTTTTATTTTGTAATCTACTATAAAGACAAATACTAGGTCTAAAAACCCACTTTACACCCTACATTTATACAGTTTTATACAGTTTTATACACAACATTTATACATTTTTTTATGTTAACTATTACATTGAAGTTTAGAATAAGTTGCATTTATTATTAGTTTAAATTAATTAGGGAAACAAGAGCTCACAAATTAATGAGGTTGTTTTTAGTGAAACGAAAGTATCTTGCTAATTATTATCTTTGCCACTGTTTAAAGTGGAAAGCCATTAATGAGCAGAAAATACTAACGGTAACTGGTACAAAGAACGATGAAAGTTTCTAATATTACGTTTTAATGTTCAAAGGGGTTTGTTCAGTCGAGAGAATAGAATATTTGTTTTGTCCGACCAAGCGCTGATACTAACTACTTAAATACGTAATTACGAAAATATGAAGATTCTATAGATCAAATCTATAAAAATATCATTTTATATAATTAATATTATAATTTTAACTGTAGTATTATTTGAGATTTTCATATAGTATAATAGCAAATAGGGTAAAATGAGTATGATATTATCAACAACAACAACAATTGCTTTTTATTCTTGATCTCCAGTGTAAAAGCTTGATATTGACTATTTAACTGTTTGGCAAATCTTGTGGGAGATTATGCGGCTATTTAACTGCTGTAGATTCCCTTTCTCAAGTTTTCTGTGTCGCACAAGACTATTACCCACTGTAACGGGTTTAACTAGTGTAAGCAGAGTACATTTACTTACTGGAAATGGTCGTCTGCGCAGCTTGACCTTGAATAAAGGTATCGAATTATCAGTGCTTTAGTCAATATTGCTATTGATACCACCACAATCGTTCAGTGAAATTAATTGAAGTTTGATAATATTGTTATATATTGTGTTCCACGTTGTTTTTATACGATCTGAATTTGTCAACTCGCGGCTGTTTCAGTTAGTTGATCTCCGGTTTTGGTTCTGTCAACACGCTCTAGTTGTCAACGTTAATAAAAGTTGTGTTTGTATAAAAAGTGAATTAATTATTTATTTATGATCGTAACAATATTAAGTAATTTTGCTATATGAATTAACAACCCTTAATAACAGCAGACTTAACTTTCCATTACTACTAAAGATGGCTTCGAGTCTCAAGCGACCTTTTACTGTTAAAAAATGACTCGCAGGAGCCGCTGAAATTACAGGAAGTACCCTTCATTGTGACTAATTGCTCCTATTTGCCAGGACGTCGGGAGAGTGAAAATAGCCCCTCGCATTACCCATAAAATGAGTAAAAATATAAAAAATAAATAGAATATAAAATCTAAGCGTCTGGTAGATGAACAATACAAACAAACGGGGGACCCAGCGGGGCGTAGACACGGCGCATCGTTCGCGGCAGCGTGGGCTGGCTCCCGGGCACTTTTGGCCATTCGCGGAGCCGTGCGTCCTCTCGCATTGAATTGCAAATGGCCGGGTACTTTGCCCCCCCCCCCCGCCCACCCTGTCCTACGGCACAACTAGAGAAAAATAAATTTTTCCCTTTATTTTACAAAACGGGCGGAATTAGTCCGACGGCGGAAGTAAGCGACCACTTACTTATGCCGTCGCTCTCGACTCCCGCTTCCGCGGTCTCTTTGCATGAGCCGAATCTCCGCTTTCTCTCGATTATTTATCCAGGAGACGCATGCTATTTTTTCTCGAGTACCTTCGGATGCCGTAATTGAGCTATTAATAACTATTTAACTAGAGACGCGTGGCCGTTTGTGGCCATATTAAATAATGAGATGAGATTTACAGTAATGCATTCGTCGAAAATTTTGCCGACTTAACTAACCACTTCTGGCAGATTATTTTCTCAAGCTTGAATTTAGACGTTCTTTATGAAGCTATAATTTGGGATGAAACATTTTTATAAAAATGTGAATTATAAAAAACTACAAATTTTGATATCTAGCGAAATGATGATATTTACTATGTCATTTTTCATCTTGAAACACTTGTTACTTATCTAACATGTTTCTGCATTTTTTAAAAGTTTATATTCATTTTCAAAAAGTTATTGCGTAATTATAACAAATATCTATTTGTGAATAAACGTGTGAATAAGAGATATTAAACTTATGTATTTTACGTAAATTTTATTCACTCCGTTAAATTAATTCGAAATCGGATTATTTAGTAATATTTACTGTACAAACTAAACATGTTGCCACTGTGCAAATTTTACTTATCATGCGTTTAAGCCCATGATAAATAAATATTCAAATGATATTAAAGTATCTTTTTTATTAGTCTTCAAGGTACCTAAAATCTAATAGTCTATATTATGTAATATTATGTAGGTGAATAAGCTGTAATAATTCGAATGTTGCAATAATTTTATAGTTTGTATATAGTTTGTAATCCTGCTACTAATGTATATTCGTAATTAATTTATGTTCTAAGCCCAACATATTACGTAGAACTCCTTCCAACGTATTTGCTGTGCGTGGAATGCAGATTGGAAAATGGAAAATTAAAGTATATAGCGCAAGAAACGCATAGTAGATGAGCGGAAGCAGTTAAATCAGAAAAGTTTTAAGTAGTTCGTTTTAAAAAACCAAGCGTATTGGAAGCCGCAGAAACTAATACAAAATCAAAGTCATACAAAATCTAAATACTAATACAAAGTCTTTTACTGTAAATACTTTTTGAATAACATTTATTCATCTGCGCAAGTTCTTTTTACGTGTTAGTTTAACAGTTAGTTTACAAAGATAACATCTGATTTATGTGCAGCGCCTTTATTTATTCGCGCTTACCTACACACAACCGATAAAGCACGTTAGATTAAAAAAGCGACATATATTGATTTTTAGAAAGTATAATCTAACTTTTGTTCGTAGATGTTTCGATATTGGACATCGAACTTGATGCAAAAAGAAGAATTAAAATGTTTGCGTACGTGAAAGGAATTTTTTCCGTCAATTTTTCAACGCACGACATTCACGTTTGGCGCACGTGGCGCATTTTAAGTTTTCATTCATTCATTTTTATATATACAGCGAGTGTATAAAACTAATACATTTCTCTGCCATTAAATTCGTTCATAAATTTAAACGAACCTAAAAGCATGCCCTAAAATACTTTTTAATTTTGCAAATGTTAATTAAATTTTTCACGGTACAATGTTGCTAGTAAAAACCAAGCTCGAAAAGAAAGAAAGCGACAAAGCATACGGTGCACGTGCACTCAAATTGCATAATTTTCTTACAGAAACGTGCTCCGCAAACGACACGGTGGCACGCATAATCTTAACCCATTGAAATATTCCATTCATTTTTATTTTTATTTTGCAGCCTCTGTCGTACGATAAATCTCTATATTTTATAGCAAACATGTGCAAAGATATCGTCTCTTCTAAAAAAAGTACGTTTTCTCCTAAAAAAGAAAATCACGTTCCATAAAGCAGCGATTCAAATCCACCAAGCTGAAAATAAACTGCCAGATTTGTTCAAAAGGCGTCATTCTTTTCTCACGGGGAAGTCGTGAAAGTCCTTATTTTTCTTCGAAGGCATATTTTCCTTCGCCTTACGACGTCGGCCGAGCAAACTCACCTGCAGTTCGCGGGCGCGCTCGTTGAGTATGAGCTCCTTGAGGTGCTGGAAGCTGCCGGACTGGGACAGGTTGGGGGCGTGGAGGCCGGCGCCGCCGCCGACGCGGAAGCTCGTCAGCCGGCGGCGGGGCGAGGGCGGCTGGCGGCTCACGGTGCCGTAGAGCCGGGCCACCTCCTCGAAGGCGCGCGCCCGATCCGGCATTCCGTTGCGCAGCCTACTGCCCGCCGGCGCCTTGTGCACCAGTTTGCCGTAGATCGGAGCACCGCCCGCGCCACGGCTGCGCGCCGGGCCCGTGTAGTCGTCTGCAACGCGAAAAAGGAATGCCGACATTTCATCTTGTTCAAATTGTTCAGCTTATAAAGTACCAAAAAATTTTATAATTTTAATACATTTTTTTATGCTCACTATTTCATCTTTTATTTTATACACTAGCAAATGAATGATTTAGAAAAGATTCTTAAATTTTCCGTCAACAAACTACATGTTTTAATTTATTTCGTTTTACTTGAGAGAATAAGGAAGTAGTTTGCTTTTTGTTGTTTTATAAGCTCACGTGATTTCTTAGTACCTATATCTGCGAAAATATTAAAGTACGGTAAACTTGATTATTTTATAGCGTCTCGTGTGAAGAAAAATAATTTCGAATGAAAGAAATGAAAAGTTTGAAATGAACGAATACTAAAACTTTTACAATAAATATATTTTAAAAGTTATAGAAAACCTGCAGGTTTAAAAAACGAAACTCTTTTATTTAAAAATAAAGCAAAAGTAGCAACATTGATTTTCTGCATCTACATTGATTTCTAATTTGCATATATTCCACTCTAAAATATTTCTCTTTAAAGAATAGACTCTAAATTTGCATATTGCTAATTCTGAAATTTACGTAAAATTTGTTATCAGAAATTGATTGAACCATGAATTAGAATGAAAGCAGCGCTATTTATAGCCTACGCAGCATCTGGATAAATGGAAAAAGAGGAGAGTCACGTACCCCTGTATCCGGAGGCGGGCAAGCGGCTCGGGTAGGCGTCCCAGACGTTGTAAGCGAAGGGGTCCCGGTAGACCGGCAGCTCGTTGGTGCTCTCGGCGGCTCTGCTCTGGCGCTTGCTGTATCTCCACATGGCGCGCAGCTCCTCGCACGTGGGCTCCGGCAGGGTGCCCGCCCGCTTGCCGCCCGCGTACGCGAGCTCCCGGGCCCGCTGCTGCTCAGCCCCGATCGGCGCCTGCTGATGCGGCTGGGGAGCGCGCTGCCCCGCGTACGGGACGGCGAGCTGCGATCCTACCACCAGCACCGTACTCGTGTGCGCCAGTACCAGGCTCGCCCATATCTCCGCTATGTGCATCCTCTGCGCACACCCACGCCAGTTTTATGTTCGTCTGATTAATAAACTTTAGAGGGCCGGAGAATTCGAGTTTCTGATTTTCAATTCATTCAATTTCGAAAATTCATTGAGTACGAATCCATTTTCAGCGGTACATTACGCATTTAACAGTATGCCCTTTTCGCTTAATTCTGATACTTCGAATTGAAAAAGCACCTCGAAAAGTTAAAATTTAATCGATCGATAGTTGAATAATACTCACCATCAATGATTTCAGTCGTATTCAGTCCAAGTGATGATTGAATTGTCGTATGCTCACTGATATGTTAAACGGTATGTTTTTAGTATACAGTGTTTCGATCGCTGAAACAAAAGAGAATCCGGAAAATTAAAGATTTCCTGTTACATTCTAGTCGGTACGAAAAATCTCGGGAATTAATGAAAATCCTGAAATGAAAAAATTTCGTTCAGCAAATAAAAAGCAAAGAACTCAAAAGTTCTTTCAAAGCGGGTACAAACGTGATTATTTGTTTGAATAGGTAACAATGAGACGGTGGTGGCTTCATTCGGAGAATCAGAGTAAGGTAGATTTTTATATGCGAGCGCAGTATCGAACCAGAACATTATTAGCGGCATCGGCAAGATAAAATTGCTTGAATGACACCCTCGCAATACTTTTTTAAAATTTCTGTTACATGAAAAGGACTCGTTAATGACCACGCAAAGCTTCCTACGCCGTTCATGTCACGCAAAATTATTTCAGTCTCTCCGCGTTATTCATTCATTTGCAGCGTAGTTTTCCGCTGAGAGCACAGCAGAGTGAATTTTACACGCCTACTCTATATTTTTACTAATTATTGTGAAACATGATTGTTGAAACCGTTAATTGAATTAATGTAATTAAATCGTTATTCAATTTCATACTTAAAGCACCTGTAATTGTTATTAAGTTGAAATAATAAAC
Source organism: Eurytoma californica (assembly GCA_035586675.1). Classification (NCBI taxonomy): domain Eukaryota; kingdom Metazoa; phylum Arthropoda; class Insecta; order Hymenoptera; family Eurytomidae; genus Eurytoma; species Eurytoma californica. The sequence goes on from JAXIUT010000048.1 coordinate 9,122,997, forward strand.
AATTCGTAAAAGATTTTAGATGCCAACGATTAGTATAAATTATTACAAAATTTCATTGTAATAAAACAGTACATGGTCTGAAGTTAAGATAAAAACTGATGAAAATTTCTTCAAGTAACGTAATTATATTTTCGAAAATTTAGGAAAAAATTTCACCTTAATAATTTGTTCGCCCTTGCTGCCTCAACATGCTCAATGGAGAATTTAAGGAATTATTTAGTTCTGTTTCCCCGAATGGGAAGATTGATTTTCACAAAGGTTCAGAACAGATCCTTCTCGGAAACTCCCGCTTTCCAGTGCTTGATTACGCATATCAAGTAGTTCGAGTATGCGTCTGGCCGGACTATAGAGGCAACCTTGCGTCCAAGTTTGATTAATTTACAGTCGATTCGACGATTGCAAATGAAAGTGCACCGTACCTTCAAACGCGAAAATTTAACTAATAATTTAAATAATCGAGATAAAGAAAATTGTCTTTCCAAGAAACATGAATTTCAGAACTTTCGCTAGAAACATCATCGAAAGTGAAATTTAACGATTGGTTTACATTTGAAATCCTATCGATGATTTAATACAATTTTAGATGTAGCATGAACAAAGTGCGAAAATTCTTATTTAAAGAAACTAAGTTGAGTATCTTCCCTGGAACAATAATAAAGCCGCAAGGAAAGCACAAGCCGACAATCACATCACATCGGGCAATATCCAGAGAAAAGAACGGCAGAACTTGACGTTTCCCAGCGCTCCACATTCTTAGCCTTTCATTAGGCCAGACGTTTACGGGAGGAAGCGCGCGTGAAAACTCGGTCGGCGCTGAGCTAACAGCTCGCGTTAATTAAAGCGCGGCTTGACGCGCGCAAAAAGAGAGCGCGGCCGGGGCTGATCCATGAATGAATTCCGCGAGGACGGCCCTCGACGCGGCTATAATTAAAATGCAAGGGTCGACGTTTTCCGGCTACCAGCCCCTCGCAATGGCCGGATTATAGCCTGGGGGCGTATATTATTAGGAGGAATCTAAACGATGAGTCTCGGAGATCAAGGCCACGCTACCGGACGAATTCGGTGCCCCGTCTGCTGAACGAGGAACGAGAACACGAAGGACCTTAATCTCTTATTGAATATGCTTAGTGGCAATTTTCTTTTCCGGAAAAGTTACTTGGAGTTCGTGTGCGTTTACGTAAGTAGCATTTAATTCGTTGCCGATTTAAATTTAAAAATTCGAATGTAAACTTAATATTCTCAAAACGTAAACAATTTTAAAAATAAGTCTTAAAACACTTTGGAATGTAAATTTAATCGAGCTTAAGTATCTTTTATACAAAGTAACATGGGCAATTATAAACTTTTGTATTAATTATGATGCAATATGTAGTGTAAATATAGATTTTCTTACTTATATACCAAACTTTAAAATGCGAAAGGCGGTGTTATGATAAAACTTTTAATTATAGAAAATTTATTGCGATTTAATCATCCAGTCATTTGACCCTTCAATGTAGCAAACAATAATGTACTTTAAGTTTAAAACTGAAAAATAAAAACGCAATCGTTCGGTTATGCAGAAAATGTAAACTGTGCTAATAAAGAAACGTATATACTGTGCAATTGATGCACTGCATCAAGTAAATGAATCGAGTGGATAAGCATATAGTAATAAATATATCGACTACCAATGCTCGATCCTAACTATCTCTCCAAGCCCGGGCTATTAATTAAGCCCCGGAACATATCCGAGCGCTCCAGCCTTTGTCGATAAAAAGAGGCCACGCTCGGCGAGGCAAAAAGTTCGCGACTAATCGGCCCCGCGGATATTTTCACCGACGCCACCGCTCCCGAAAAATGGCCAGAAGTTTAATCACAGCGTCGCGTTTGATGAGCTTTTGAAGCTAATTTAAATTATACGCGTGGAAGCGACTGTGGCGCTGCTAAACGCAGGCTCTTTCTTTTGTGGCCGACTGTCAATAAAAGTAATTACGCACGTCGAGCCGCCGCCCACGAGGCGCTCAATGGGACAAAAAAGGCTCTTTATCCCGCGAGAACTGCTTTTTGCAAAAAATGCAAGCTATTTTCGAGGCCGATAATTATGGTTGTCTCCAGTTCCTTCTTAATGAACAAGTTACACTGAAACGAATGTTAATTAGGTACTTGAAAACTATATATTGAGGAGTATTAATTTTCTTCAGTGGATTGAATTATAATTTTGTTGCAAAGATGAAGCGACTAGAGGATTACGCGATCCAAGAGCATTACTCATTCGAACGATCGTAAAAGATTTCAATAAATTTTATTATTTTATTTTATAACAATTATATCAATTGTTTTGCAAATAAATAACATTGATTTTTAAAATGATTACGTAATATATTCTGTAGAATTTTGTTATTATCAATTTATTATTGTTGTCACTGCACTAGTACCCTTCTCCAAATATCTAACCACCCACTCTCTGAAGTTGAATAAGTAAAATTTCATTTGAATAATTGAATAGTCATTTACCTACGGGAAGTTGTCCACTCAATAAAATAGAAAGCGGAAGACATTTAGCTTTAAATAAGTGACTATTCAATGATTTGTATGAAATCTCATTTATTCTCCTTTACGTAACAGATCTGGTGCCTTATTTATAAAGCGGAGACGACAGACTCCTTACCAAGAGACGTTTCAGAGTTCACCTGGTGGTAAATTTACCGGGTAATACGATGCTCTACATCTATATAATTATATATTCACATTCATTTTAATTTGCATTAAATAAAAAATGCTATTCATCTGCAAGATACAATATTCCTAGTGCAAGAAAGAATAATTTCGGCTGATCTAATTAAGGAGGCATTGAAGAGGTAATTAACTTATCTTCATGATAATTAAATCTATGTGTATGCTAACGAACCGTTTAATTTCTCTTATCAGGGTTGAACGCGATAATCGTTCGAATGTTTGGGCAATGCTTTCCATAAACTTGTTGGTTAAGCTGTTTAATGCAAATTGCTGTATACATATAGATATACCTATTATATTTTTAAAACTCAATCATCTTTCTCTTAAGTGTCAAATTTTACCGATATGTTTAAATAAACTACTATCAAGGATGCCATCACGTTTTAAGATCTCACAATTTTTTTCCTTTCAAGATAACTTTTAGAGGTTTAGTAAAAGTTTTACCTTTAAATTTTTTATATTCTACTGGTGAATTTAAAAATGTTTATCGGTTCAAAGTTACATTTTTTACACATTTTTCGAAAAAATTCCTTTAGTTTTCGCGAAACAAAATGCAAATATAAACGCGCAAGTAGTAAAATGCGCGTTTCGCCGGACAATGTGTTCTGCAAACTGTTTTAGCTCGCAGCTTGCGATAACGAGTACGTTACGACACTTCCAGGACTAACAATCATGTTATTCACGTACATTAAACATTTTTCGTTATATATTTTTCATACAAAACTTTCGTCACAAGGCAGAGATGAGTGCATATTGCATCAAATTCTTGCCCATTTTGTCATATATTGATAACAGTTTAAAATGCTTTTCATTTTTTTTTTAATTGAAATACCTAATTTTTATCTCCGCACTTAAATGTACGCTCTACAAATATGTATATATCCTAAACACAAGATTAATATAGCTTTATATAAAAAGAACTACTAAAATTATTATAAACGATTTAGACTGTTGCAGAGCTGGACGCAGGAACTTGAAATATTATAGTGCGTAACTCAATGCGGCTGACGAAAGACCAGATCATCACAAAGTTCACCGTGCAGAATTAGGGTTTTGCTTGCCATTGACGGTGCGACCGATAAGGCTGTTACTGCGGTATCTGCGCTCGTTCGCCTTATCTGCCTGTTCTACATAAAAGCCCTTCGTTTCACCGCCAATCCCTGTGGTTATAATTCTGTTTATTTCCCAGTTATCGTCGTTGATTTATTTATAGCGATGAATTTTAATAAAAAAATTAATAAATAAAACAAAGTTATATTCCCCTACTTCGTACGGAAAGAAATTTTATTATTAAAAAAAATTGTGGATAAAATAGAAATAAGCAAGCACAATATTAAGATACTTGGACGATTATTTCTTGGAAATATTCTTTTAGTTCAAAATATGTCTTTTTTAGAGTAAATAAAAATAAGTTAGGAAAAACCAGGGCAAAAAAGAGGGAAAATACGAAAACGGCTTCCAGAGAATTGTCTGAAAAAAAAATTGTTCGAATAAGTGCCCCCTTTTGCCCTGATCTGTTCCTTTAAATTTTTTCGCAAATTGGAATGTCGAAAAATGCAACTTATGAAACTAGAGTTATACGTATAGGTACAGACAAGTCTTCTTCTGTCGGTATATTCAAGAAATCTACTGATAGATGGAGAAAAAGCCGGGATAGCGGATAAAAGCCCGAATTTATCGGCTGCGAGGGATACACCGGATTTGCAGTTCCATCGAAGCATTAACTTATCAAACGTGAACTGCGATGAGTCGGCGCATAACATGTTATCGCGGTATCGGCGATATTTTAGAAAAAGAAGAAAATCCTGCAACGAAAACACGGATACACGGGCTTCAAAAGTATCCTGAAAAATGTTTCGTCTTAAAAAAAAATGTTGCGGGGTAGATCGCGAAATATTCTCGCGCACAATCAGCCTTAGAGCCCGTCGCGGCGACCTCCGTCCTGTTGAGCGCACCGGTCGCGTGCAAATAATCGAACTATAGTAACCAATCAATCCTTCAGTTATTTCGAGAAACGCACACTGCAGCCGGACGTGTGGATTCATCATCGACCAAATGAAATGAATGACGGGTCATTTGAGCAATGCCCTAGTCCCGAAAAGGCACGCGCATCGTGCTCTTCGCTGGGTGATCGAATCAGCATGTTTATAAATAGAACAATGGGGTAATTTCGCGCCTCGCGCTTGTTATTATCGACGGCCAGCCGAAGTGTGGGCAGTACTCCCTCTTCTGTCCACTAAATCGAAAAGGGTAATTATCGGGTCAATTAAGGCGTGAAAAACAAGTGGGTGCGTGGTTATAATGAATAGCACTTAATCGGCAAAATTTGAGGGAACGCTCGTTTTTGTTAAATTATGATTCTCCAGATTATTAGTATAAATAAATACATGAGTAAATATAATATAATTAAGATTTAACATTAACAATTATATGTTTATTTTCTACTTCCTCCTAAAATAAATTAAGTTATAGGTATTTATGTTACATTATTATGATAATTTTGAGAAAAAATGCCATTTATTAATTGGTTATCTAATAAAAAATGTTTCGAAAATATGAAAGTTTTTCGAAATATTTCTCAGAAACAATTAACGCATACAAAAAATTCCAAAAGTAATGCATTTCGACTTAAGAACGCACAATGCAACTTTTCATTACCACGGCATTTCCTCTAATAAGAAGACATTTTTATAAACGACCAAAAAAAACTCAAGTATGTGCAAACGGTTAAAGCGTTTACCCGACCGCCACCTCTGCCGTCGTTTCCGCCGGCATTCTTCCGCGTTTTTTTGCCGAGGAAATAATTTAAATCTGTCAACCGCGCCGGATATTACGGTCCTCCTACAATCATCGCGTCGCCAAACGTGCAGATCTTGGCTGCCAAATCCGCGTGAAAATTTCATTCATGAGAGGCAGCGCCTGCGATCGAGATCCTCGCCGCTCGGCGGCAGCTGTTTTCGAGAGGCTATAATGCTTTTCAATCGCCCTGCAGTCGAGTGTGATCGAATTTTTCCGCAGCGCCTCTGCTCCCGGGGCCTTCCAGGCAATAACCGACAAATTGATTTCGAGACTTTTATTTCCGCGCGCGATTTCGAGCTCGCCGGTACGGCCGCGCGCCGTGCGGCGAGATTAAATTTTGCAGAAAGATCGGCGCAGCGAGAAAACGAAGGACGGAGGAGAACGTCAATGGGCGGCCGTAGAAATTCAAATCGGAAAACAATTTGCCTTATTGCAAAAGGCGGCAGCCGCTCGTTGACGACAAAGAGGTGCAGTCGAGCGATCGCAAAAAAAGCAGGTTAACTACTTCGTGAAATCGAGGTGGCCTGCACATATGTCGCAAAGGAATCGAAAGTCAAACGTCCGGACTAAGAGGCCTGCAACAATCATTCCCTGTGTTGTGTTTACACGCTGTTGTGTCGAACGAAAGGGGGGAAATATCGGGCGAGGGGGGAGGTGTATCGATTGCACGGGCGTATATATTTTACAATTATGACCGAGGGGTGACGCCAGCGCGCCGAAAGAATCCTTGCCCGGACTCGTGTCGCACGGATCTACCGCGTCAACGTAAACAAGGGAATTTCTATGCCGTGCTTGAGCTGGAGCTTTGAAAGAGAGAAAAAGGATCCCGATGAAAAAAAGTGAGACCGAGCGCGGGGGCGAAGGGTATACAGTCGAGCTTCACGGCTAGGACGCACGATGATGCTGCGCAATCGGGTATTGACTTTTATGTCGGATTATTTGGAGAAAAGCGAAAATTCTCCGGGGAATTCGCTTAATCCCTCGTGGAAACTAGCGAAAGTAATACTGCGTAATCGATTCGTTTCTGTGTGGATCGCTATCGAATTTTTTCGTAAAAACTGCTATGTGATTGGTAATCTTGGGATCACCTAGCGACTACTTGTGCCCACGGTAAAAATTGTAGCATTGAGTCAGATTTTAATATTTAGATGTGTATAAGCATTGAAAGTTTATTCATATAAAAATTATTGCTTATAATAACATAAATTGTAAGTACATTCGACAGACTTTAATTCGGTAACTTCCGTTCTGCTGTCTGAAACTCGTATACCAATAATTTGACTAATTATTACCTGAGAACCAATTCAAATACTTAGACAAACGGTACGGAAGTTACCAAATTAAAGTCCGTTGTGTGTGAGACATCATGCATTACTCGTCTACTTGTAATTGCATTGCATTAATCAGAACTTCCTAATGCCAATTTAAATTCTAACGATGTGCCAGAGGTATTAGTTGCATTATTACATCCTACGCAATTCCCGTAACAGCGTTTACTTGCACATCTCTCAATTCCTCGAATCTCAAATACCTCCATCTAAATATTAATTTCCATAATAAGATAAAGTCGCATCTACAAGTAGCTTCTTAGAGAAAAACCGGTAGGTAACTTATTAAACGCCAACGCCCGGCGTACGTCATAATTATCGGGCGCAAGGGAGAAAGGCAACTCGCGCCGTTGATCCGCAGAAAGGCGAAAAGGGGGTGGGGTGGGGTGCCGGAGTTAAAGACGGAGCTGTCACTGACGGGGCAATTAAACTTCATTCTTTCCGGACCTCCGGCACTGGTTCTTTGAGACTCGAGGAAGGAGGTCGAGGAACGCCCGGCACCGGAAATGCGAGAAAGGTCTATAGGAACGCTTGATAAAGGGGTCGTTCTTCGGACGCGATCGCAATTGATTACAACTGCGATTTTTCTTTCGTAACGCGATTATAGGCCGGAATTAAACGGCTTTCAAAGGAGGGGATCGACTGTGTGGGCGCGATGCCGTCATCGAACATGACCTCCTGATTTTGATCGTTTCAATCACGCGGCGTACGCACGCACACACGCGCACACGTTCTCTCTCCCTCTCTCTCTCTCTCTCTCTCTCTCTCTCACTCTAAATTTTATTTATTTATTTTATTTATTTATTTATTTATTCAATCCAGTGTACAGTACAATAAATTACAAAGTAATTATTCTACCTAAGTACGTTACAGAGGTAACCCAGCAGAGGAATTTCTTCCTGTTCGCTGGCCTGGCTACTTAAAACTAAGATTAACTAAAAACTAAAACTAATACTAAGTAAATACATTGTATTGCAAGTTTGTGATATATTTTTTTATTCTACTACAGTCAATTATTCCGGT
>JAXIUT010000048.1:9130964-9155791 GCA_035586675.1 Eurytoma californica
TCAGGTTTTCTCAGTTTTTTTTCAGTTTTTCTCAGTTTTTCTCAGTTATTCTCGGTCAATATCAGTTATAATTTCTGCCAGGGATTATTTATAGGTTCGATTAGGCTAATTATTTTACTAGGAAACTTCTAATCTATCACTATGTTAACAATAATGTTTTAAAGCTTCTGCGATTAGCCATGAACTGAATTAAAATGAAAATAGGTAAATGATTGCACAGCGGGCAGTGAAAAGAAATCGTAGAGTGAAAATTGATTATCAGCCAACCAAACAAGCGTGTCGACGTCGGCGAAAGGGGCAAAAAGGGGCGGGAGTGCAGAACGTCGTAATTAAGCGATCTGAGCTGGCAAAAGTAAAGGACAATAAAGAGCGAGCGGTTAATGGGAGGGACACTCGCGATCCGCGGGTTTAACGGGTGGCAAATACTTTAGTGCCCTCGCATTGCAGGTTAACTCGAGCTACGTCAATCGAACGATCAGCGTCGCCGGACTCGAGTTCGAGCTCGTCACCGATAGCTTCAGCAATGGTAGGCTGCACATTACCTGTCACGCCGACGTCTTCCACCTTTACAAACAACAAACCACCGTCGTGCTGGAGGAGGAACGTCCCAGGCTCGCATCCGTACTGGGAACCCGGGAATCTTCTCACAGCCGTAATGATCCTTTACTTCTTTTATGGCCTTCTTTTTCGAGCACCGCGCAATGACTGCCTATTCTTCGAATTCGAATTTACTCTGTTCCAGTGCCTCGGGCTTGCCGCTACTTATTTACATTCAGATTTTTATCTAATTTATAAATGTTTATGCGATTTCTTTGTACGTGCGAGGCATTGATATTTTACGCTTAGGTGGCAATTAAAATTATAGCGGAAAGTTTCTCAATCGTTCTAACTTATACGGAGCTTGTTAAATTAACAATTTATTCATAAGCAACTGATATTCCAAATTTTTTTAAATTTAAATTCAAATTTCATGTCAAACTTTTAATGTCTTGCCATACTTATCTGCTTCTACTTACGCACTTATTAAGCTTCAGGATATTGAAATCGACTTTTTCCACTAAATTAGAGATTCAATTTTTCTCTTCGTAACAAAGTAATTTGTTTACTTTAGAATTTACAAAAAAGAACTTCTTAAAACACAATTATGAAAAAAGTGTAGTTAATGGTTAACTCACTAATAAACATCTCCTTTGAAATAATTTCAATTTCACTTTATCCTTAATCCAAATATATTCATGCTAACATAAGCCCTTCTATTTGTTTAAGGAAGCACAACCAGCAACGCAGGATACTGGTGCATAGTCTTACCGCTCGTCGACATACTGATAGGCAGTATGAGATAACATCATCAGTAAGGCGGAAGATCGAACCATAAACCCGATCAACTCTGAACGAATTAGATCGCTGCAATGATGAAGAAAAAAGAAGAGGAATCGAAGCGAAGTGCGCGAATAAATAATACGCGAAGAAAGAGATGCGCGATACGAGGTCGTTTGTAAAATTTTTAAATTTCTCGAGCCCTAGAAAGAAGGAGAAAAAAAGAGCGAGAAAGAGATGATGGAATATATACAACTAATGCGACATTGCACGAGTGTGCAAGGACTTGAAACGACGAAAGATGAAAAATGAAGAATAAACCCGTAAAGGCCAAAGTGTTTCACTGATTTACGTATCGAGCGTATGTTATCTGTGTAAATAGAATACTAATTTAGTGAAAACTGTCTGTATGTACGTACAAGGGCGGGACGCGCGCGCGCGTCACGGCGCGCATTTGTAATCCGAAATAATATGTCATTATATAAGTAGATGAAAGATGTTCCCTCAGAATATCAAATAAAAAAAAACATGAAGTAAACTCTAAGAAAAAAAGAAAAAAAAATATCTCCTTTTCGAGCGCATGGAAGATGGCACGAACGACCGGTGGATATTTTTTATTCTCCCGACAGCTTTTTTGGATACCCGAAGGCAAGAGAAGTCTAATTGCCGTCTGATAAAGAATTTACGTCCTACTAAGCTCTCAAGAACGAAATGTTGTTATTGTTTCCCATGAAATATTGTTTAAATGACTAACGAATAAAATATTTGACCTTTGTTATGTTCACTGCTGAACTCGTGTCTTTTATTTTCTCTCCTTTGCCTCTCTCCTACCAGATTTTTTTGCACAGTGTTTTTTAAGAAAAATGAAACACCTAAAATATTATCAAAAAGAAATTAAATTATAAATAAAAATCTAAAAACTAAATGAATTTGTATGAATAAAATTATTTACTTAGAGGAACAGGATTAAACTCAATAAATACACCTTCTGTAAGTTAATTGATTTTCATTAAAAAGAATACTCTTAAAATTTACTAGTTTTATAGTTAAATACAAATACGTAGAAATTGTTGTATAAGCATCTGCATAGTAACAAGTACTACAAATAATTGAGAAAAAAAAGTATCAACATGAATTAAAATGAAAAACATATGCTAGCTGCAGCTGAAATTGCCTTACAATAGAAAAGAGAATATGACAACAATAATCACATGAGTTAATAATGTTATTCAACACCGTTCTTAAATATAATGCACTAATTTTCATCTGATTATTTCTCTTATTTTTGTTAAAAACAAAGCCAAAAAATTTGTAATTAACTATTTATTCCTTTTTTTGTGCTTTTTTTTGCGCTTCTTCCAGTTTCATTTGCATGACAGAAATGATAGCATTTCTAATATTAGTCTTCTCAACAAACATTTCTTCGATTTTTTTCACTTGTTCTGCTACATATTTAGTTCGCCTGCTAAAATACTCTTTTGCCTCTGGTATTCTTTCTTCAGCATAGTATCCAGTACCAATGTCGATCAATACTTTTTCAACATCAGCCAGTTTTCCAGTCACGTACATTGAACCAGTCAAAGGTACTAAAATTTCTTTTCCTAAAAATGAATAAAAGGAATATTAGAAACTTAATCTTAAAGCATATTTTGTATTAAATTAATAACAAAATTTTACATGATTTATGAACACTGAATTAGCCATTTTTATAGTTATTTTTGGCAGTAAAATATTTATTTTCAAATTCTACAAATTTTACTACTTAAATCAATAAAAGACATTACATCAATATTATGAGAGTAACGTTACTCAAATCTTCTTCGTAATTATTTAATTAAGTAATGAAACTTAAAAAACAAAATGCAAAATTAAAAATATTTAGTCTGTCAATAACATAAACATTATTTTATCTTATAGTGGAAAAAGGTTCATTTTATAACCTAAAAATAAATCAATACAGTGAACAAATTGATTGCTCAAAAACCTCAATACAACTGGAGTTCTAAATGAAATTACCTTTTGCTTCAGGCGTGAATTTATCCAGGCTGTCGTTGGACTCCTGAAACTTGCTCTGCGCTATTTTCAAGCTTTTAAGCGAATCCCGGAATATCAGGATCTCCTGTTCTAATTGCTGTTTCAACTGCGTGAGTTGCGGCAGGCTCAGCTGTTGCAGGTCGATTTGCTGGTAGTGCGGCTGCTCCGTTAACGATACCTCCGCCATTCTCCTTGATTAATTGCTTGAAATGATAGAAAAAGTAATCCTACTTTTTTTCTGCGATTCCGCCCCTACGACTTCCGCGAGGTTGACGATGACCAAACACGGACAAAAGCCGCTGGCACGCGTATTCTTTACACGAGGAAGATCATCCGAGACTCGAGAGAATAAAAATACAGACTAAGATTTATCGTCAGATGACGCCACTTGATGGCTCAAGTAGGTGCTGCTACCTTTCGTATGTTTACGATAATACAAACTGCATTACCTTCAAGCTTCAGCGTGAACAATTTTTGCAGATTCCTTTTTTATAAATTATATCTATTTTTTAAATTAATTCAGCAATGTATTTAGAATCAGTAATACGTTTTCTAGTGCATTAACTACAAATAATGAAAAATCCCTTGGTAGCTTACAAATAAATAAAAAATTTTTATTTTATATTATTTTTGTATACTTATTGTAAATTATTTTACAAAAAGATCACAGTTATTAAAATGATTTAAAAACTTTAAATCATTTTAACAATGAAGATTCATTGCTTTCATTTTCTTCTTTCAATGTAAGTAAAAAACTTTTCATTATGAGAAGATATTTATTTAAACTAGTTTTTTCAATATCCTGAATTTTTCTTAATTCATCGACAGACATTCCTTGTTCTTTAGCTCTGGCATCAAAACTGTCTATTTCTTCCATTAATCTCGAAATAGTTGGAACTCTATTTGGATCAAAATTTGCAATTGACTCAAGATCTAAAGGGACACCAATCTTCTTATTATTCGGATGAACACAAAAGGGACTTTTTAATAAATGTCCCTTCTCTAGAGTCACCCAAATATCCAACCTTGGATAAGCATATTGAATCATGATTTCCTCAATAAGGAATGGTGTTTTACACCATTCTTTAGATTCCTGAAAAAATGGAAAAATAATTTTTACTAATTGAAAGAAATTGAACGAAACTTTAATTTAAAAATACTCACTGATTGAATTTGACATTGGAAAAAATCTACAAAGGCTTCCCACCTAGTAAGACTACTTGGATATTCAAGGAATAAATCTTTTACTTCCCTGCGCATACTTTCTGTATCGATAAGCCCTAAAAATTGAATTATTCCTTTATCAGTTCCTAACATGTCTTGCTCTTCAATGCAGAATTCCTTAAATATTGGTTGAATAACTGCAAGTGCTCTTCTATAAATAAACCATTTTTATGAATTCATAAAATAAATAAATTGAATATAAATCCTGATTGACTTACTTGATAAAAGGATGAATTTTACCATTTATTTCTACTTTCTTTTTTTTATATATTCCTCCTTTGATTAATTGCAAATAATTTGCTATTCCATACCTTCCATTTTTTTTTAAAAAACGTGCTCTTTTGTCACAGACCCAACCATGAATACCTCTTCTTCCAGAAAATACCCAAAGAATAGAATTAAATCCAAAATCCTCTGAAATAAAAAAATTGACTTATTAAATTAAAATAAACTCTTCCCTTATTATTTTATGATTATATACTTTTGTCAGTATAAAATACCTCTTAAAGCTTCATCTAAAATTTTTACTGCTATTATCATGTACTTCCAACATATCTTACAAATTCTTGTTTTTGAACAACATGTCCTAACATCATCATAATCTGTCACATCAATATCAAATATAAGTTCTCTTTGCACTGGATAAAATAAACCTTGCTTGGCATTTGAAAGTGGTCTGGAAAATTATAATTAATTTATATTCATATGCTTCATAATATTGCTATACCATTTTTGCTGAATAAATTAAATATTTACGAAACGTTAAAAACAGCACCAATATCCAATTTAACAGGTCGGAGCTTTCTAACACTATGTTTTAATTCGTTGCCATTGTTGTAAGCTTGATTCCTCAAATATGACTCACCCTCTTCTTTTTGAAAATTCATTGCAAACTCTCGAAAAGCAAATATTTTTTCTGAGAAAGAATTAGCGACTTGCTTATTAAAGTTAAAGTAATTGTAAAAGACAACAATATTCAAATATTTACCGTCTCCATAATTTAACCATTCATAAATTTCATTAAAGGGAAATAATCTTGAAAAATAAACTGAAAGAATATCTCCAGAACGACCAAAGTTGTTCATTGCTTTCAAATTCTTGCAAAACACAACTTATTAAACCATTCCCTTTTCACATTTTAGTTTAGACTGATAAAATTGTATTAATTCATTAACAAAACCACACGGGAACACAAATATTCACAAAACTGGACAATCACAACTGAAACACTGCTTCATCTCGTACAAACACGATCAATTTAAAATAGTAAACAAAAATCATCGTTAAAAACACTATAAGATTCGCGCATGCGCAAATCAATCTCTCGTGGAGCAAAGTAGAATACTCAAAGTAATGTATAATACGTTACTAAGACGTCAAATATGTAGGGTAGACCGACAGAAAGTTCAGAAAGTTGGTTAGTTGATTTTCGACCGTCTTAGAGGATCTTTGGCGTCCACGTAGCACGCATCGGAACGAGTAGTGCGCGAGGCCCGCGATACCCACAAGGATGGCAGACGAGGACGTGAACGGCGACTCCGACGAGGTCCAGCAGGAGAAGTCGCAGAAGAAGGCGGCGAAGTACGACAGCGGAGCCGCCGACTTGGAAAAGGTCACCGACTATGCCGAGGAAAGGGAGATATCGTCTTCCGAGGAAATAACAAGTGTAAGTCCCCACGTGCTTCTTGATCAGATACTTTCTTGATACTGTTGAATGATTTTTGACTTTTTGTTCATTCGAGATTGATGTCGTCGGGTATTATTTAGGAATTGTGTGGCTAGCGATGATTCAGTTAGGTTCTTTTTAGGTGTTTCTAACCTCTAAATTCATGTAAATAATGTTGATTTTATTACATTTGTTTTTAAAGGACAATTATTAAATAATTTTGTTTAATTTCTTAATTTATTATTCTGTATTTATTTACCAACATTCCTTATAGCAATGTAAAATATTTATGAAATTATTTTATTTATTTCTAGACAATGAGCATTATTGACGATCGACGTATCAAGGAAGAAGCTGAAAAGAAAGCAAAAGCAAAAGAACTTCTGAAAGTTTCAATAAGCAAAGAGGACGTAGATCTAATTGTAAGTAAATATTTTGCAGAAAATTATTTATTTGCAATTTTGACCTAAATTATTTACTGTTCGTTTTTACTGTAGATGAAAGAAATGGAAATCAATAGAACCTTGGCAGAGCAAACGTTACGAGAACACAGAGGGAATGTTGTGGAAGCACTTATTACTTTAACCAGTTGAAAGTACGGTGAAAAAACAATTTTCTTGAACAATTCAAATGAATGACAAAGTGATAACTGTGACAAATATGTAAAATTCACTTTTTCCAATTACTTATTATTATAAACATTTTTGGAATAGAAATAAAATTGTTGATTTGTTTCTTTTTATAATTTTTTTTTTAAATTTTTCATTTACTTGAGTTCATCTAAAAGTTTGTAAAGATTTATAGGAAAATGGGAAAATAATCATCACAATATTTTCATAATGAAAATGTAATTTATTTGATGTGGTGCAATGACTTAAAATAATGGAAAAATGAATGTATGAGCTGGTACTGATGAGCAGTGCTTTGCACCAAGGACTGCCGCTGTCATAATGTTCTTAACAAAAAGCTTCAGAGTTAAATGCAACATAAATATGGAAGTGCATCGGGCAATGAAACATCGGCAATCCATAGTACATTAGTACTGATTTCCATGATGAGGTAACATTTGTCTTACTTGTACTTAGTTTATCAAATTATCCAGTCATACGCTCATATATTCTTGCTGCAGATCGGTGTCATTAAACAATAACTTTCATTCGAACAGTATTACCATTTAAGAAAATCGTTGATTATTACAAACTTTTTCATTTGTCGGACAGTCCCAAAATACAATATACAACTTAATAAAAAAATTTCAATCATCTGCGCACGTTCCTTAGATTCTTTTTTCCATTTTAAATTAATTTCATTTACTTATCTTAACGCAAATTTACATACATGGACACTTTACACGAGAGTCAATGTCAATTTACAAAACTCTTAGTCACACACATAGCGATCACTAAGTCTAAAATTTAATTATCACATTGCGCAACTAAAAAAATTCTTGGTCTTTAAGAAAAAGGAACATGCGATCGAAAGAACAATCGGCTAAAAAAGAAAAAAAGTATATTATGGATAAAAAATGAATTGCATATTGTGCTGAAGCTGAGTTTGATTCTTACAAAATATAGATATTATGTACATCAGAGACTTTAGTTACTTCTATTCGTATGGGGCCGTCCGACAGAATCGATACTTAATGGATATTTTTCACTGGCTGCCAGGATCGACTAATCAGGACGTGGCGTTAAGTTTCAAGAGCAGGAGTAAAGATACAGTTGCAATTGTTACAATGGACTTATCACAGAACATGTATGGCATTAATATTCATTATCGTCGTCAGTAGTGTAATATAGGGTATTAGATTTAAGACCTTTGATAAAACTAAGTTGGAGGATCAGGAAGCCAGTATAGTACTAAACGATGATTATTGTTTGTCTCTGGTTGCCCATAATTCAGCACGCACGTATTTTTTCATTTTCTTGCAATTTTTTAACAGTTAATTACACAAAACGATTAATATTTCTTACTATAATTGACTAACGCTTACTATACATTTTTATTTAGCATTTTTTTGCAATATTTTGCCACTTTATACCTAATAAACGCCATATCAATTTCTCTTCGATTTCGATTCCGATTAGCGATATGCCGATAAACTCAACAAATGTAGTTGAATATACATTATTTGATTTGTAACATTTAAAAGCCAACGCAGTAATCTGATAAATTATGGACAACCCTAAAATTTCTTCATGAAAAACAACCTCAAGTCTTAAAATTTTCCTAAAACTTCATCGACTGCGTTTAAATTGTTGAAAGAATTAAGATCTGATGATTTTCTCTTGATCAAGTTTGCCAGTAAATTAGGATAAAGAAATAAAAGATGGGAAGGGGAGGAAAGAAGTATCGGTAGAAATATCTGCAGGCAAAAAATATACAAAAATACAGGGCACAGGTTGCGCATAGCGTTAATAGTAATAATAATCGTACATATTGAGAGAAAGAGATCATATAAAACGCTAACTAGAATCATTTACTCCATTCTGGAAGAGTTTGATGATTTACAATTAAAAATTACTATCCGGTAATAAACAAAGTGTTTAGAGCCTCCCGTTGGGACCCACTCCGAGGATCCGAGAGCCAAAGCCAAGGCTACGTACCATGTTAACTTTTTTTCTCATTTAACGGGAGGTATTATCGTTTGATCCGCTGACAAAGGAACAAAATAGTTTAATCGTCTGGCCGACGCCTATCACATCATCTGATTTTTTTTTTTTTTTTCGTGGCAACGTTTTTTAGCGAGCTTCGATCGTCTTGGTCCTCTGTTGGCTGCTCTTGATCAGCGCGACATCCTCTCGCTTATGGAAGCAATCGGCGGAGCAAGAAAAAACACCCCCGCCACTCTTCTCGGACAGAATGAAAAAGCCTCTCGAGATACGACGCGGAATCTGCCTCCGTCATCCGTAGAAACTTGCGCTTGCCTTTCTTCCTGTTTGTTTCGAGTCGCAGCGTCGTGGAGGTATGATGCGAGGCGCTAGCAAAGAGGAGATCGATCCCACCGTAAGTTGGACACAACTCGGCGATCGCGTGGTACGCGTGGGCCTTTCATATTTTTGTGTACTGCATGCAGTGTGTACGTCGCGTGGATTTGTTTACATTTTCTCACAAACTTTAGTTTAGGGTGGGCAGCGATGAGGAGGGGCACCTGTACTACCTTCCATTCTCGTTTCGATACACGATTCTCGCTGCGAAACTGTCTTTCACCGCCACTGACACTCTCTCACTGAACACAACAATGTCTTTGCGCCCGCGACGTTACCAACTGGCCATCACTTCCCGCTATATTTTTAGTATCTCTCTTTCTCTCTCTTTTTACTGTCCATGTCCGTCTCTTGAATAATGCCGTAGGTTTTTTCATTTTAAGTGGACCAGAGATTGGCGCACTAGGAAACATTTATTTAGCACTATTCCTTTTTTTCACTGTACACAAAAGTCAAGAAGAATGCAACAGAGGCGGGGGCGATGTTGTTGTGGTTGTACCCGGAGTCAGAGGTGACTGCTTTCAGCTTTGTTTAACTCGTTTCCGTGGTGGTCCGATAGGCGGTATCTGTTGAGTCGCGAGCGCCCGAAAGGCATCCGCTATCAGGTTTGGGTGCGAAGTGACCATCGATTTGAATCCGGTTGTCTCCATCACATCTGTTGCGTGCCTGCAAAACAATTTTTTTTTTACATTAAAATATATCTTTCAATTAATACACAAAAAAAATTTCGTTGTCGCTTGAAAGTTTGGTCTTACATCGTCATTACAAAAATTGACCTTACATTATACAAGAAAAATGAAGTGAACGAATAGGTATAGAGTTTTAAAAACGGCAAAAATTTGAAAAAAAAAACAAAAAATGTACATACTCGAAGTCGAGCGCGTTTCACAATAAGAAGATCTAGATGCCAAGACTCACGTGTTAATGAAATCAATTGCTTGCGCCTTGAGCTGATCTGCGCTGTGAAGATCCGCTAGTATGAGGATGTCGGCCGCGTTCTCGATGGCTAGACTCGTGCAGAGCGCCTCCTCGCACATTACCTTCAGCCTCTCGAGGGCGTATTTGTCCGCCGCGGCCAGCAGGTCGTCCGCCATCTTTTCCAGATTCGCGGCCTTCCCCGTGTATATGAACCGCAGCATTTCTCTAAAAACGTCCTGCTCGACGTCGGTTATGTCTACTCTGTTCTGCTTTCTCTCCTCCATTTCGTGCTCGAACATCGCCGAAAACACTGGACTTCGTGCTGGAATAGGAAAAAGGTTTACGATCATTTTCATCCTCGTCTTGTGACTTTCATTTTTGTCTAAAAAGTGTGCTTACTAGCGACTGGAATTTAAAGGTCAAAAGTGTCGAAGGAAAAAAGCGAGGTTTTAAAAGCCAGTTTTTTCGATGCTTCCTGAACTTTTTCCACGAATTAAAAAAAAACAATTTCAGTTAATGAGCAAAATTATCATCTTTATTGATAATTTGACTTTTAAAATTTGGTTTTAGTTGTATAATATATTTTTACGCGGGTATTATTCTAGCTATTCTAGATTTAAAAAAAAAATACGTAATTTTTTATCATCAATTAACAGAAAAACTTTCAATAAAATTCAAGTAACTTTAAATATTAAACAATAACTCGTGTTTTTTCCATTTCGTGCAAGAAGCATCTTACGCACAACGGCGTTATGTAAGTGTCTCGAAATATTAAACGAAACGAGCGCGCGGAGGAATCAATCGATCAAACTCGGGCGAATTCGCTCAGCGGAGGCCTTGGTTGACGTCGGGCTAATCGGTTCAATGATTTTCCGCTCAAGTTGAAAAGTAAAAAAAGCCGGAATGAGGTTAGTAGGTGAACCGATGTGAACTTGACAATCGAGGCATGCTCGCGCCTCAAAAAATTACAAGCGTGTCTGTCGGAAAAGGCTGTGCACCGCGCGCGCTCTGCTTCTGACCGACGGGTCGTAAAAAAATAACAAAGAAATGAATAAATATACACAACGCGCAGTTGCACAACGGCATCTGCTCGAATTCTCGCGCGCGCGCCGTCCTTTACGCAACTGGCTGTATCGCGGAAAGCCTCGTTGCCCAAATTTAAAAAAAAAAAAATCGTACGCGACTTTGTGGCCGTCGCGCTCGCGACAACTTCCGGAGAAAGGGTTGGTAAAGTACTTTTTGGAGGACTGACCGGCCAATATCGCCTTGTGCGCCTGAAACTCCTTGCCGCAGACGGTGAGCGTGACGTCGCTGAATTTCTCGTTCTCGAAGAGGAGCCCAAGGTCATCGGGCAGTCGACACTCCGGCACCTTAAACTGTATCGTGTTACTCTGGCCGGAAATGTTGACGCTGTCCGCGACTACGCTGACCTGTGGAGAAATGACGGATTTCGCCGAGTTAACACTTTTGGACTCTTTCGATTTGTCAGTACTTGCATTTTTCTTCTGTCTTGTAGAAAATAAAATACTTTTTTTTAGCTTTCAATGACCCTTTTTCTTTACTGAGTTATCAAAAATTCTTCTTCGCTTAGGTGTCTAATGCAAAAAACAGAAAAAAGTGTACACTGTCTTTTCAGAAAAAAATAAAAGCGACTCGATTGAACATTTCGAAAGAGATGATTAACTACTCGTTAAAGAATCGTTTTTAAAAAGATATCAAGAGCCACTCTGCTTAATTAAGGTTTTTTCTTATCGTCAATTCCGTAAGGACTAAATTTTCTGCCTTAAAGTTTACAAAGTAAGAGAGCAAGCATAATACTCTGTTGATATTCACTTCGGAGAGATGCTGCCTCTTGGCTTATTTTCCAATTGCGTCGCAGTTAAAATTACTTTATCGTGAAAATGTCCCAACGTGCGTTGATTAAATTACGTCCAGGACGTGCCTCCGCTCGTAAACTTCGAGCGAGTATCTACCTCGGCGTCCCTAAGAGCCGGAGCATAAAATAATTACGTACCTCGCAGAATATCGTCAGTTTGTCGTCCGGCAGTAGACCGTTCGCCTCGTCCAGCAAGAAGTCTCTCCTTATGAACTTTTTGAAGCCCCAGTCTTTTCCCTGAACGAACCTGTACGCTCGCTGGCTCTCTGTAATCGGAAAAAGTTTTTCGCATCATTAAAACTTTCTTATTACTTTAATTTGAAGAGATAGTTGATAATGTCGGTGGATGGAGCTGAATTCCAATCGAGAAATATAAATTCGCCTCGCTCGGAGCCTCGGTAAAATTAAAACTTTCCGGCAAATCAACGTCGCGTGATAATTCGTAATCATAAAACAACGAATAAAAATGGATTAAAAAGAAAAGTAATTGTTTTTTTAATAATTAATGAAGTCATTAAAAAATTACGTTTTACATAACACGTAATCTCTCGTATTAGTACAAATGTCACGTTGCCGCTAATTTACTGTACGCACCTTAATTTTTGTTGCGATTTATTTTTTTTAACGAAATTTATGCAGGCATCGAATAAAAAAGTATGTTAATAGAGAATCCAGTTCCATAATCGACAAAAACAAACTTCGATGTAAAAAAAAGACTCACCCATCGCTTTGGTTTCTTCTCTTTTGGCATTAAGAATAGAAAATTTGAATTTGGCCCTGACTTCCGATTTGTTGCAGGACACCAGCAGTAAATACAAACTCAGGTAGTCCTTGCTCTCCTCGTCCAAGCCTTTGGGATTTACTCGTAGGCACCTGTGGGCGAAAAAAGACCTCATTAGTATCCAAAAAACAAACGGTCTCCGTCGATTCTTTTTTTTTTTTTTTTTGTTTTAATCGCGGGCAAACAAAATTGCACGGAGTGACGTAAGATTTTTCGCGGGGCCGCGGTGGAAAGGCAAGCGAGCGGCCGCCAAGGTGTCCCAGCGGACACTCGACGCGCCGCGACCTCCCGGCGACTATTCGATTTCCAGGGGCAGCACCGGAAAAATTGGCCCCGGTTGCGCAATCGATTATGCACGCCGCTTACTCCTCTCTCGCCTCTTCGCGGAGGCTCGACGAGCGCTCGCGGAGTGATTGATCGATAAAAAGCGACGCGAGGTTTGGTAAACAATTGCTCAGCGCTATAAATCAAACGCGACTCGAGAACAAAAAGGTACTTTATGTCTGCTTCCTCCTTTTCTTTTTTTATCTCTCGATCGATATTATGTACATATACTTGTTTTACTGACGCGCGCCGAAACGATCGACGTCTGTAAATCGCGAGTCGAGAGGCGACAGCTTGTTTTTTTTTTCAGCGATTCTTCATTTTCGAATGGTTATCGTAAATCGCGAAATGGAAAATAAATCTCCGCGTGCTTCGTGTACAGTTATATCGGCAAAAAACAGGTACGGCAGCGAATAAATATTAATCGAACCGAAGCGACCGACGGCTAAACAATCAGATCGAAATTTTTCAAATTGCTAATGATGGCAGATGGGGGATATCTTCCTTTCCGCCGTAGAAAAACGAGAAACTGGATCGTTGAGACTTACCATTTGAGTTTATCGTTGGCTCCCGCTGAGAATGTCGACGACTTTAGTACTTCTCCCATCTCCTCGCGGCAGAAGCTGAAGTTGTTTATCGTCCACATGTAGCTGAACTTGACCACCTTCACCTGCGCACACAAGACCTTCGAATGAGAAGCTGTCGAGTCAGACTCGTCCGTTTACTTCGTCATTTTAACTTTAAAGTTAACGACTGGCTCTATAAATTCGCACCTACTCGTCTCGACCCCCGGCTCAACTCCAAGTGTTTTCCCGCATAATTCGAGCGAGTACTCGATCTACTCCAGTGGGTAGCGCAACCAAAAAAAAGTTCGTATATTCGTGAGGCGATTCGTAAGTTCCACGCGCGGATTGCGTAACGAGCGCGATGTGGGAGAACAGCGACGAGAAGAAAAAATCGGCGGAACAAAGAGCGAAAATGCATCACTGCGGATAGATCCATTAAGCGGGCGGGAGGAGGGGGGCGCCGTGCGCGCGCTGCGCGGCCCTGGACTGCCTCGAGAGCTTTAATAAACCGTGGACACGTGTGCGCGCTAGTCAGGGTCGCGCGGCGAGCGAGCTCGCCTTCCTTCATTTTTTCCCTCCCCCTCCTCTCTTTCTCTCTCCCCCCGCTGGTTCTTTTTTTACGTAACCTAGCGAGTTCCACGTTTTTTTTTTTATTCTCGCGGAAACGCGCGTAACGGTGCTCGCTGCTCGCTTCCTGGTGTCGCGGCGCTGTACGCATTTTCGCGAGCGAGCCGACCTTGACCGAATCGAGACCTCTCGATCCGCGGAGATGAGCCTCCCTCGCGGAAACGAGACGCGCGGGGGGAGGGGAAAAAAAAAGAAGTTAGCGCGCGCGAGAAAAGTTCGCCTCGCGTGCGCGACGCGCTTCGGAAGAGAGCACCGCGCGGACTCCCGGTGGGGGGAAGGGGCAGAGCACGAGGTCGAGTCCCCCCAGGAGTCAACGTACTCTGACGTCACGCCGCGCTCGACCTTGGCGCAAGCGCACCGAGGAGAAGCCGCTTGAAGATGCCTACCGGAGGAGGCGGCGATATGTAGCTATCGCTCGATGCAAAGCCACTGTAGATCTTCCGCTGTGAGATTGCTTGAATAGGGAATCCCTAGAGCGTTGGGATTTAGGCGTTTATCGCTTTTAAGCTACTTGCTGCTTTTTTTCGTTCACATTTATTTTATTCACGAAAATTGTAAGAAAGTGAGGTCTAACGAATCGAGTCAATGAATTTAAAGTAGCGGTGTTACTGTTTGATAACAGAAACATTTTGTCCTATCTCAAATTATTCTCATGTATGTTGATTTACGTTAAATGAATTTATAGCAACATAATGTACTCAATATTGTGTGAACATTACGTTTATTTAATTTTACGTAACCGATTAGTAAATTTAAGTACTCGGCGTTTAAGGACGGAATAAAGTACGCAATTAAAATGACGTAAATATGTTTTTATGCCAAACAAAATGTTATACCTAAATTTATCTTAAACCAATATACAAAGTGAATACATCGTTTTTTTTCTGAATTTTTTTCCATGAAACCAAAGCGACTTATCTTTTATCGACACAATTATCTCCATAATCGAAAAGATAAATACCTCATTGGCTGTAATACATAACACCCTCATAAAATAATATACGCGAGATTACCCGTACTATTGGATTACGTAAAAAGTATATCTGAAGCAGATTAGAAGTAAAAGAAATCCGCGTATTGAAGTTGAAACTTTCGTCTTCGTGAGTTTACAAACAACATTAAACCGCCTGAACTGCAGGCCGTCGAATTTTAGCCGGCGAGTACGTGAACCGACTGCGAAAGCGGTCAGGCCGGTGCCGTCGCGTTGCAAAACAGCGCGCGCAACGCGAGAAGAGCGAGTGGGAAGAGGGGGAGTCCCAGGAGTGCGCGCCAGTGAAAGTCCGGGGACTTCTCTTTTTTTGCCTATCTGTCCCTCGGGTTTGATATCTCGCGGACTCGCTGCCCGCTCGGTGCGTGCACACGGCCGGATGTGCGCGCGGCCGAGCTCTCATACCACCGCGCGCTTCCTTCGGCCCCGAATCGATACCTTCCTTCCTGCTCTCTCTTTCTGCTTCGTGCCCTCGGTGCAGATTTTTTTTCTCACGGTGCAGCGTCGATCCGCGAACCCTCGAAATTCTCGACGACGAGAATTAACGCAATGAAAAGAAGAATGAGAAAAAAAGTCCGGCAAAGATCGAACGGTGACTTTTCAGCGGATGAGCGCGTCGGGCAAGGCCGATTCGCGACCTGCCGAAACGCGATTAGCGCAAAGTTCAACGAACCCGCGTGCGCGCCGCGCTCGGCGTGTCCTTCTTTCCGCGACGCTAGGGACGCCTCGGCGAGCGGCGCGCAAGCGGCTCCCCCGATATACATTCGAGAACGACGAGCAAGAGAGAAAAAGAGAGAGAAAGAGGGAGTGCGAGGCCGGGCCGAGAGTTCAACGTACGCGAGCCTCGTAATCGCGGGAGAGCAGTGCGCGCCGGCCGCAAGCGAGAGCCTCAATTTTATCGCGTCCTGCCCCCTCGACCAGAGAGCTAGGAGCCTCCCCTCCCTCGGCGGAGTAAGTGCAGCGTGGCCGCTTTTTAGGCGATCGATGTATCGCCTTCCCCGGTGTCGTGTTTACTGCCTTTTTATTAGGGGCTGCGGAGTGCGAGCACTCGATTTTCGATAAAACGCCCCGGAGGTGATAACGGACTGGTACATCTGTAATTATTGACTGTTCGATGGACAGGCTTTTCTGCTTTTGTTTTAGGTCCCGCGAGAATTGAGCACGCGTGTTTCCGAGTAATTCCGAAAAATTTACTGAAAAATAAAGAGTATCGTTTCAATATTTGACGCGCTATTGCCAATCTTGTCTGTTATTGGCAAATAAAAGTGACACAACGAATAACACCCACAATACGTAAACTACCGCTCTATTTATAACAAACGTTACTTTAAAGCGGACTCGAACGTCCGGAGCACTTTAAATACTTTCATAAAATGACGAAACACTCGCCGCTCACATTATGCAATTTCTTTATTTTCGTTCCACCGCCGGTGAATTGCACAAGGGACGCGTAACTCGCGAATATCGATCCGGATCGGCAGTCGCTCGGGCGGTGCACCGGACGATATACGAGCGCACAGGAAGGAAGGTCGTGGAATCTGGGACCACGGCGCGAAATGCCTTCCGACCGTTAGACTGATTACCACCGCTACTTCATTCTCGTTCTCATTCTCGAAAAGACGCCGTGCCGACAAAACGAGACGGGGGTATTCTTAAATTCATCGCCGCCGTATACTTAATGCACGAGCCGCGGAAAAAGTGGGATTCGATTTGCGCGATTCGCTGGGTCTGTTAAGTGCAGCTGTATTTGTGGCTGCGCGCGTAACGCACTTCAGAGCCATCGGACCTGACGTCCTAACGTGCAGAAGTGGGGAAAAATTGGATGTTTGCGTAACGGAATTTTTCATTAACCAGAAGCCAATTGGGGCCGTTAATGGGACACTTGTGTCCCGATTGCTAAACTTTTAATGCGCTATTATACCGTTAAACGCTGTTAGATAACAGCGAGCAAATATTAACGCTACCCAATCATGAATAATATATCCAATTTATAATTGAACCTGATTAATTTCTCGTTATCGAATTTGATAATTCACGCGGACTGATTGTATTATCTTTGTCCGATAAACACCAATGATCCAGATCAAAATTTGCGAACGAAACGTGTTCTGTCAACTGTATAGTAAAAAAAACTATTGAGGTAGAATAAAAACTCCTTTATCTTGACTTTAATGAACCATCTTTATTTTGGCTTATTTTATTAGTCGATCCACGAGTGAAAATCAGAAACAATAATATTAATTGTGTTTTTATTCAGCCTTGAAAAGGGGCATAAAAAATGCCCGAAACGTCGGCCTAATAAAATAAGCCAAAATAAAAGATGGTCCATTAAAGGCAAGATAAAGGAGTTTTTATTCTACCTCAATACAACTACCTAAGGACAATACAATTTTCAATTCAATTTAAAAAAAACTATTAAAGGTTCAGATACAAGCTCTAATGATATTGGAGTTTTTAAAAAGTTTTCAAATTAAAAGTTAATCAACTACTTGAAATGTTCACCGCTCAACAGGCAGCGTCGAAAAATCCACAACCACCTTTAAGCTATCGAACCCTCGCAAACGGAATTCCAGAGACCTCCGCAGGGCACAGATAGGTCCCCGGCCGATCGAGATGAAACTTTGCGGCCGAAAAAAGCGCTGGATACCAGTGGACCAGATCGTCGGGTGGGGTGCGCGCACGTCGGGGCCCGGCGTCGCTCGGGGAACGCGGCGCGCGCTCGTTCGCTCGGGGTCTACGCTCGGCGCGGTCGACGCCCTGCGAGTCATTCAACCCGCGGCCTTGGATCATCCGTGGCGAGCGCGAGCGCGCCGCGGGTTCAAGCGCCAGCGGGCCCCGCGGGAGTCGCCGTCGACGCGCTTCCGGCTACCGACGAGCTGCGCCTAGTCACCGCCCCCCTTTCCCCCTAGAACACACCGGGCCGAGCGCCTCGGTTCAAGGCTGCGGTGCTGCTTTGACTTTGAGGTTTTTTTCATTCTGGGCTTCGTGCATAGACTTTAGCGTAGATATTTTCTAGAGAAAAGGTAGTGATTGCGAATTAGAAAAAACGATTTTGAATAAGGTAGGTAGATGAATTTGTTTAGTAATAAGGCTACTAGTACCTATGACTGTAGATAATTAATATCTAGAGCAATTACAGGTTCTAGCTGTACGATTACTAATAATTGTAAAAAATGATTAAGCTTGTTAAATTTCATACAAGTAGTAATTGATAAATTACGACTAACTCTGAAAGGATATATCGCCTGATAACAGGAGACTTTATCAGGGACAACTGTATTATTAAAACAAAATACTTTTCACTTATCACATGACTAATCGTTTCCTGTTATAAATTAAATTATCACTTCTGCTATACATCATCAATTCGTGAAGAATAAAAAAGCCTCTCAAAGGTAAAGCAAGAAACTTTAGCTGATCGCACTAACAGATCATCTTGATTTATTCATCGAACTTTATTGCAGACTGTAGGTATTCGCATTTCTAAAGAAACGAGGTAACCCGTCAGAAATTCCAATAATGAAAAGATCCCTATTAAACAGGATTCCATCACCGCCAATCCTACGCAACGCGCTGCAATCTAGTCGTTAAAACTCCAGCGGCGCAATCCCGAAAGTCTCGAATTCAGCCGAGACGTTCTCCGCCGACCTCGCGCGGATCCGCCGCGAGCGGTCCTTGGGATTCCAGCGGGTCCAGGCCGAAAGCCTCCTGTCCGTCCGGCCGCGAGGAAAACGGCGCGAGTACAATGGGCCGGGGCTCGCTCGCGTCTCCTTTTTCGTCGAGCGAGCGCGCAGCCCGTTAAGAGTTCATCGACACCCGCGCGCTGAATTCCGCAGCGCGCGGACGGATAAAACCGTCGGACTCGCCCACGTGAGCGCCGGGGACACGCCGGCCTCCCCACCCACTCCGCCGGGGGAGGCGTATTACCCGGGGGAGGGGGGTTGCGAAATTGAATGATCTCGTTGCGCGAGCGACTTGAATGGCTCCGCCGGGGGGGAAGACAATCGAGCGCCTAGCTGGACAATGCGACGTTTCGCAAACGACGAGTGCAGTTTATGTTTAATTGAATGAGCCTACGTGAGCGAGGTTTTTCCGAGGATTCGATTTTTTTTCCTTCCACTTTGCAGGGGAGAGAGAGAGAGAAAGAGCTGAGAGAATGAAAATAGAACCGTTGGCGTAAGAAGCGGAGATATGGATCGGGAGTGCCCGTATCGCCGGCGAGGATCTATAGGAGCCAGGTATCATTGTTACATGTCACTCGTTATTAGCGAGAGGGAATTGAATTCAAATATTGGATACCGCAGTATATACTGGGAATAATTAAACGTTTCAAGAGTTGAAACGCCTGATGCAATTAATTCCGACGTAAATCGATTGTCATTATTTAAAGCGAGAATTACTCTATTTTTCTCTGTCAACTGCAGGATCTAAAATTAAATCTCCATTCTCACAAATGTGAACTAGTGAATACCTAGACACTAAATTTCTACGCTCAAAAGTAGGCAGACGACCGAGTTATCGTTACGTTTCACTAAATTCCACGGATTTAAATTTAGAGAGTAGCGTAATCAGAGAAATTTTTATTCGACCGGACCAGCATCAACTCGCAGTCGAACCACAAGAAAAACAGGAAACAAAATTGGCTGCTCTCTAAAGT
This sequence comes from Eurytoma californica, assembly GCA_035586675.1. Lineage (NCBI taxonomy): Eukaryota > Metazoa > Arthropoda > Insecta > Hymenoptera > Eurytomidae > Eurytoma > Eurytoma californica. The sequence continues at coordinate 9,150,930 of JAXIUT010000048.1, forward strand.
TAAGAAGATAAATAAAAATCGCTCGATTCAAGTGATCTTTTTACCCTTCCGCGTTCTAATAAACGTGAAAGGACAATAAATAAAAAAGAAAAGGTTCCCCACAGTGTGCACTGAAACAAGGAGCAGCTCGTCCCGTCAGGAGGCACGGAATATTATATACCTACGGGGAGAATCGAGCGCCGGTTAGCCGCGGCGGCGCACGCGCCCGCACGAACGAGAGCACGCGGTGCGAGATATCTAGTTGCAGGTCGTTCACTTCGCACTGCCGCGGCGGCGGCACGAGGGGGACGACGCCGAGGCGACGAGCCGCGGCAAAAATAGATCGAGAGCGCCAGCCTCGCGCGGAGCGCGCATCTTTCCCCGAAGCAGCGCGGGGGGGCGAACGAGGGTGGCGGGACTAATAAGGCGGCTCGCTTTACGTACCTGGGTATAACACCAATTTTCGGCGACGGGAGTGTTGACTTCCGGCGGCGGGGGACTCGGTACACGGCTCACCGCCATGCTACTGCTGCTGTGCAAATTCGAGCTCACCCGCGACGTCTGAGGCGCACAGTCGCTCACGGAAAGCCTGGAACATCAAACATCGCAATGATTAGTATGCACCAACGAAGAGGAAAATAAAATTAATTTGTACATTTGATATCGCGTCGTTTTAAAGTGGAGCAATTTCAGTCTTATAGGATTTACCATTTCATAGCCATTGTAACGCTATCGTAGCAGCAACAGTTTAAAAGCCAGCTTCCCGAGCGACGGCGGAGCCACCACTAACCATCGAGGCGAGAAAACGAACCCCGTTATCAAACCCCGATCCCCCACCAGCGGTGCACCTCCCGAAAAATCAAAACACCGCCGCGTCGCTCGGTAGAGTGGGGCGCACTTCGACACCAGCGAACGAATGCGTCGTCGATTTTCGAGAGGCTCGCCTCGCCAGCGGCGAGATGGGGGAAGGGGGAGGAGGGGGGGGGGAGGCGGAGGCAAAGGAACGAGAGTCGGAAGGAAAAGACGAAGGAGGAGGAGGAGAAGGGTATGCAGGGCACGCGATGGTGCTCACGTGCGCCAAGTACGGCGCGGAACTACACTCGGGCCGCGAGTGCATTAGCCCCGCAGGTTCATCGGACCTGCGGGCCGCGACCGGCGCACGCGCCTCGTGCACACTACTCGCTCGGGCTTCGCCGCCTCTTTTTCCCGCGGCTGCGGCTCGACCCTATTGTGCTGGACCCCCGAGCGCGCGCCAGCGTGAAACGTGACCTTATTGCCGAGGAGCGGCGGACTCGTTCGGCAGCTCGGCCTTTTCGGCCCGATCGATCGAGGCGGATTTTCGCGATAACGGGCCACTTCGATAACGAAGGTCTCCCGTAATCTGTACACGTCGCTGCCTCCGCTCCGCGTTCGCGATAAAACGAAACTTTTCTTTTTTTTTATCCGTATATTTAAATGTCAAGTAGGTTAACACGAATCGTCGTAACCTACATTGATAAAGCGATGCATGTTAACGTCTTGATGTATAACAGCGCCGGGAAAATTAAAAATATTTCGGAAGAGCGTTTCCGAAATTTCCTGACGACACGCACGGAGGAGCGTGGAAAGAGCGGCGCGCTCGTAAAATGCGAATGAAAAGAAAAAATTATTTCGTGGCCGGATTTTTAATCCGTGCCGGGGGATATTCAACTGGAGCACGAGCGGCGAGGTCAACGACGAATTTCTCGGAAAGGCCGAGCAGCGGCATGCGCGCATCATTGTGGGACCCTGCTGCGCGAGGGAATTTTTCGTCCCTCCACCCGGTCCCTGTGATTACTGAAAAAACGAGCCTGGGCTTCGTATTTGAAATTAAAAAAAAAAGTCTTGAGGAAAACGAGAACAGCTCTACGCGTCGTTACGAAAATTTGAACTCGACATTTTTTCCGTGGCATTAGAAGCAAATGGCGTGGGTAAGACGGTAATTAGAGTAGACAATTGAAATTGGAAAATGATGGTAAATTGGGCTGCGATTTGCGAGACGATAAATTAGCAAGATAAGAAAGCGAGGAGTCGAATTCCTGCGTAGGAAGACGGGAGGCATTGCAAATGAATGCCCTGGTGCAGAGCTAAACCAGGACGATGAATATTACATAATGTATCGATAGGTCTCTTTTGTCTACAAGTAGAAATTAAACCAATTACTTTTTTCAAAGGCGTGCGATCAGCTTTTAATGTAGATTTTATCAAGGTTTCACGCATGTTAGTTTAATTAACCCAGATAATCATAATGTTAATTATGTTTCGCAACGAAAATGCAAACATGCAGAGCTATACGTTTCTTCTGGCATGCGTATATTAAAATTTGTTTTTTTCTGAATCGTCAATAAGGCATCGATCGATTGAGTAATAAGGCTCTTTTACGGATCATAAATTTCCTCAATTACATACATTCATTAACTTGACACATAACAAACACTGCTAAAATTTCGAAAAAAAATAAAACAAGTAGTTAGTTAAGAACCGCCCGAAACTACAATACAATCGTAAAATGAGGCAGACTTTAAGAGACTGCGAGTTGAACTATGCTACAACGGCGGGTCTTAAACTTTCACCTTTTTCATTAGTGCCTCGCGTAGGAGAGCCATGCGCATTGCCCAAGAGGCGCTTCGCTGAAATAGAAAATGCCTCGGAGATCGGGCAGGCTCGAAATTTGGAAATCGGCTCGGTGTGCTCTTTTTTAGCGATTGGCTTTCGTGGACTAGAAAATGAGTGAAACCGTAGCATCGGAGGAGGGGAACTTTCACGTCGCGTATACCCGGCGACGGTCGCGCGAGATGAAAATGCCGATAATGGGCGCGAGAGAGGAGGGAAGGACTTTTGTGCGCCAGCCGAGGAACAACAAAAAATAAGAGCGATTTTAGAGGCCGAGATAGCGCCGCGCGAGAGGCACGAAAGTCGAAAGTACGGGAGAGCTGGATTTTCACTCTCGTATTTTTGTCGCGTTTCTTGCCGAGGTTTTAGCGAGGAAATCGATATTATGGCTTCTCGGTGCATGCGAGAAAATCGGAGCGGGAAATCGGCGGGTTTTGTTTTTCGATTTTCGAATGTATCTTATCGAATGATAAAAGAATTAACGTATTTTTTCCGGGTATCTAAAGTAAGGTAAAGACGCTATAAGAACATTAAGATCGATTATCGGATTACTTTAAATAAGCGTCCACTCTCGTGCGTCAGATCACTCGCGGTGAATTTCCTACTTAAAAAACGACACTAACGAGAATATAAAAATAAAATACCTCTAGCTTAGAAATAAAATAAAAATATCTCAGTCACCATCATCAGGAGAAAATTTATGGAGCAACTAAAAATCATCTCCCATAAGCTTTTCGTGAAGAAGACAAAGAGAGCGTTCGGCGCTAATTTCTCGGCCTCTCGCGTTTCCAGCGTCCCAGTTTGATAAAAATCTGACCTTGATAGTATCATAATGCGATCCGAGGCGCAGCGGAAGGGGAGGGGACCGAGATGGGCTCGAGACAAAAAAAATCGAGGCGTCGAAAGTCCTTGTTTCACGATGCCTGCTTCTCTGTCCCTCCTCCCAGCGGTTAAACCAGATACGCGTCTCGCTCTCTCGGAAACGCAAGTACATTGGAAAAAGATGAAATGCGCTGAGCAAGCGGTGGGGGCATGTCGAAGAGTGCCAGTGTGTCACAGGCCGCACGCACTCGCCTCGCCATGTGTGTGTGTGTATCTTACGCACTCGAGGAGGCGTGTTGCGAGTTTCGTGCAGCCTCAAATATCGCAAAAGAAGTCTTCTTGAATATGCGCGCATGGCTGTTCAATTGCGCAATGTATATTTAAGAACGAAATTTAGAATATATTTGCGGACAGATTTATCGACTTTAAGTTCTGTCTAACTCGACATCGTACGAAAGCGTTTAAAGTTTCTAAAGCACGCCCTGCAGCAATGCGCGTAAAGCAAGGCGGCACGCAATCTACGCAGTCTCCCGAGATTTTCCACGACGCGAAAGATCGCGGGGGTCCGAGCGGCCGCTTTCGTTCCCTCTTACGTGCGCGCGCGCACAGTTTATAATTACGAAGGTTTCAGAAGGCATAGGTTGTTTTCACTTAACTTCCTCGTTTTCACCGGCGACCGCTCGTTCTACTTTCCCCTGCGCGACTCCCACCGCGGCGCGCCGAGCCTCCCCCCATCTCCGCTTACGCGATATGTGCCCGGCGTACGAGTCCCATTTTCCGAATCGAGCGAAAGAGACCGGGGGGGCCTCGCGCGACGTTTTCAGGTCAGACGAAAGCGGTCCTCGACGCCGCTGCTCGAGGGGGCGAGCGCGATCTCCTAGGAGCGCAAGGGGAGCGAGGCCGCCCCGGGCCGCGAATCGGGCTGAGGTCGGCCCGCCTCGAAATATTTATGCGCGCGAGAAGCGAGCCGCGGCGTCTAGGCCGGGTGAGGATGAATGGGCCGAGCGCGCGTGAATGGCCGGCGCGCCGGTGGCGAGGCTCGTGGGACTTTTCTGCGACGAGGTGAGCGCTGCCCGAGCGGGAGAACCTGCAGGCGGTCAGGGACGACGCCGCATCGCTCGGCACGATCTGGCCGCGCGAGCGATGCTGTGGGAAAAAAAGAGACTGGATTGTTGGCACGCCAAGAGAAGTGAACTCTTTTCTTCTTCTTTCGAGTTTTTTTTCTGGGAATACGAGGAAATGGGAAAGATGAGAATCGAGGTCATTGCATTCAAAACTTAGCGAGACTCCAAAATTGTTTAAACATCAGTAACGCGTAAGTTATTCCCCGCGTAAAAAAAAAGTAGGTTTAGGTAAACTTTAGCGAAAGTTTAGTTTGGCTAAACTTTTTAAAACCTTGGCCAATGAGACTTTCCCAAACTTGACGATTT
>JAXIUT010000048.1:9158571-9177817 GCA_035586675.1 Eurytoma californica
GACCTGATCTGAACTACTCGAAATAGTGCATATGCACTAATTTTCAGTGGATTTTCACTGATTGGATTTTAGAGAGTTCATATTTTTTCGTAAACTTTTCAGAATCAAGTAATTTTTATTTTCCAAGCGCAAGTAATTTACGAATTGTTACTGTACTGCATATAAAACATACTTAATATTATTCCGGCTTTAAAATTTTAAATATGCATCTTAAGCATTAATAACGCTGTAAACCTCCGTCTCACAAATAAACTTTAAAATTATTTACCGATACTTCAACGAAACAAGCATCACCTGCCGCTTACAGAACTCCCGGCAATAAAAGCATAAACCACCGTCGTTTTCATCGGATAAACAGTGAAAAAGCGGAGTGCACACCTGCACGGAGGGACTCGAATACAGCGAGCGGCGGATAGAGCGCGGGGGGGAGGGGAGGAGGTTCTAGCTGGCAGATCGCCCAGGCGCTCCGGCGTCGCGGCTGCAGGATTCTGGGCGACGAGGCCTCTGGGACTCCGGACTGCGCGCACTTTGATGTATCCGCAGCGCTGCAGGTAGCCCGGCCGCTGCTAATGGACCGCGGACTCCCGGCTAACGAGAATTTCGCCGGCCCGTCGGATTACTCGGCGGACCCCCCCCTGTGCCGGCGCCAATTGTGCACACTTTTACAACTCGGTCGCGGAGGATTATAAGCCCCGACCGCCGCCGCGGAGGGGAGCATTTTGATTATTCGCCCCGATGAATATTCAGAGAAAAGCGGAGAAGTTGCGACACTTTGTCTTGGAAATTAGCGATCGGGGGGTGGTTTCGAGCTGCCATTCCGTAATTCTCTCCTTGTAGTGTAAAGTTTTAGGGGCGCTTTGTTCTTCAGCGCAATCACAATGAAGGACGCGAATATTTTTTATTGCTAATTATAATGCGCTTGCTATATTTATTTTCTGCGAAATAAGCGTGTATTAGCATTAAAAGGCCTGCAATGACAAATTTATTATGATTTATTTCTCGAGTTGGAACTTTTGCCACAAGGTTAAGCCATAAATTACGCTCAATATATTCATATGGTAAAGTCCGAGGAACTTTGAAATGGGGACAAAATTATCTTTTTTCAATTTTAATTAAATCATTAACATATTTAACATATTGAGAATTTACACTTAAAAGGAACTTGAAAAAGCTCATGACCTGATGCGCCCGATAATAAAATGATGTATTTTTTAAAAATAGTATCATAAGAAAAATGACAAATTATAATGAACATAACAGTATCAACCTTTAACATGCTACACCAATACTACTCTATTTTAATAATGCGTCATAAAAATATTGTCACGTACAGTGCGTAAATAAATAAAGCACGCACTCAATTATGTTATCCGAGAATTTAAAAAGCACGGTAACCGTGATAAGAAATGTACACGCATACTAATCTTTCTGCGTACCTTTTATACGCAAGTTCAAACCGCGCGCAAAAAAGCGATAATAAATCCGTAATGACTAATCAAGCATCGTAGTCGCACTTGCGAGTCATTTAGAATATCAAAGGCGCGCCCGAACCGATAAAACTCGGGATGAAAGAAGGGCGAGAGCACGCGCGCGCGTGCACCGGGGTAGACAGCCGCGCCGAGGGGAAGAGGGAGGGTGCAGAGGGAGGCCGAGGCGACTGGTGCGTTATCGCGGCGCGCGGCCCGTGCGCGAAGGGAGGCTGAAGTAGGACAGGGTGGCGCGCTCGAGCGAAGTGGAAGGTGGGTGGTGTACTCCTCGAACTTGAGGCGGGCGAAGGCTGCGCGCGACTTTCGTAGATGTCGGCTGACAAGATGAGGACGAGGACGGGGCGAGCCGCCGGAGAGGTCGGGACGTCCTTGTCCCTCTCTCTCTCTCTCTCTTCCTGCTTTCCACCCTCCCGGCACGCGTTACACGTGCTACATCGATTGCGAGCGATCGCCGTAAGATAGCCACCGACCGACGGACCTCACCGGGGACAATGGGGATGCGTGTATACGGCAGGCCTTGCCCTTTATACGCGCGTGCGAATTCAACCCCTGGATTTGGCAATGCGGCGGAGTATAAGTTTCACGAGTTAATTTCGATTGGGGGCGGGTGAGTTATTTTCTTGGCGTGCGTTGCAGTAGTTATACCAACTGACATTCGAAAAGAAGAGAATGTTCATTGGCCGTTAGGGTTTTCATGAACTCGTTTCATCTTTTTTTATAATCGATATCAAGATATTTTGAAACGCAGTCTTTATTTCAATAAAATGGTAGATTGAAAATACATCACGAGAAGCACGTTGAAAATATTTTGTGAAAAATCATTTAACGTGCTTTAATTAGCAAAATGTTGCAAAAAAGTGAAATTTTTTGTTGTAGTGCGTGCAATTATATTTTTAAATCAACTTTGCCCAGAACGTTTACGCTAAGAAGTGTTGTTTGTCAAACATAATTGCCGCATTTTTCTTCTTTAGCCTGAAAACACTTACTAGCCCGTAAAAAATTACATTAAAAACAACAATCTATTCGACGGTAAAATTGAAGGTAAATTAAAGCCGACTCAAAAGAGATATCTTTAGCCCGTGCGAGATCTTTTGCCAAGAGATACGCGCCGCGGCAGCTCCCGAGAAAAATTAAAATCCCGCGCGTTCGCACAACCGATAAGAAAAAAAAGTTTTTTCTCGCGCGGAGCGAGGAAGCTAACGGCTCGTTAAAAAAAAAATCGACGCGAACCGCGGGAAGACGCGCCGGCGCTTTTAATCGTCGCTCCGAAGGTTAAGGTCAGATGTACTCGACAGAGCCAGATGAGTAGTCGACTATACGGCGTCCGAGAAAACGTCGAAGAAAAGCCGGCGGTGGGAGGCGGCGACGTTATTCGTCGGTTTTACGTAATGGCGCGCGCACGCAGCCGCGCGACGCGCAACCCTGACACGTGCGCCTGGCATAAAATTGCGTTACAGCCTCGGACCGTAATTCGCGACGCGCGTGCGTTATATTCACCGCTAATGCAGCCATTTTTATGCTTCTCTCTTTCTTTCTTGTTGCCTCGTCTCCTCCCTTTTTTTATTACTTTACCTCCCTGCCCGGTGATCTCCTTTCGCTCGCAGTCCTTTCGCGAGTCACAGGCTGATGCGCTTTTGACGCGTGCCCGCGCGCCTCGGTAATTACGGCGTTAATTGCCGGGGATTGCTTTGCAAATTGCCGGTTATTTTTACTCGTTATCCGTGTATTTTTGTTGGGGATATTATGATTTCACTGATATTAATGGATAGCGCAAACTGAAGAAGAATGCTACTTCGATTTTTTTTAATGAGATTATGGCGATTGAATCTTCTTGAGGCACGTTACTGTGGTAATATTGTAGCAAATTTATGTATTAGCTTTTTTGTAGAAATGAAACATCATTAAAATGAATAAATTATGGAGCTGACGAATATTAAATCGCATAAATGTTGGATAAAAATTTCGTCGTAAAAATGAATACTGAACAAAATCCCTACAAACCTCATTAAAAATCTTTTAATGCACATCCATTAAGGCCAAGCGAATGAACGAAATTCAAGCGAATCGATCATGTTTTATTAAAACTGAAATTAAAACTCCCAAGTAGCCATCAATTAAAAGAGCGGAAAAACTACCACCGCACCGTGCTGCAGACAAAAAATGTTGCGCGTGCACTCTTTGTGTTTATCGCATAATAATCGAAGCATCGCACCACCTCTCAATTAGAAATTCGAGCTGTTGGCTAGTACTGCTATTCCGCAGTTATTATCATAAACTGAATCCTTAAAAAAAGTGAGCAGCTATTTTATTCCGCGGATGTATGTGCATACGTCGGATATTTTCTTCGATCCGGTCAATGGCAAAGGAAGACTTTGGTGATTAATTCAGTAGATATAATGGCGAAAGTTCAGAAGTGATGAATTTATTTGAAGTTATAAATTGAGTTAAGGGGCTTTTTCGAGAACCACTTAACAAGGATAGGTATTTCGTTAAAAGTTGCTGGATCGAAAAAGACCTCGACCATCGAATATTCTTAACATCCCCTTTTATTGCTTAGTAAAGAATAATCCACCAAATTTTATAATCGCTCTGACCTGAATCTCACGCGGTAATTTTAAGATACGTACTTTCCACCTGTTTGAAAGACTACAGTAAGTAATTAATTTACCGACAAGTCATTTTGCAGATGAGTTAAATTTTTTAAATTGCAAGCAGCGTATTGTGTAATACTAGCACGAACATTCCTTATAAATAGTGCAGAAATTTAATTACAGTGATTTTTTGTGATTGAAAGTGTTGATCGGCAGGAAATTAAATTGCAATACTCAAACGACTGCAGCAAATGAAGGCTTTGACACCGATCTTTTAGCAACATTTCCACGAAAATTTGAATTAATTAAGGGAATACAATTGAAGTAACTTTTTTTGTAACAGATGCTGCTGGACAATAAATCAAATTACGGCATTTAAAAATGTACAAGACGATTCTCTCAGAACCAGAATCTACTTAAACCAGAACAAAACTTAATTTATTAATCGTACGATAAAAAGAGTCAGACTTAAAAAAAAACCTTTCGAGTGCTACGAATGAAGCATACCTTGACGAATTTGAAAACAGCAATACTTCAAGCAGCGAAAATACTGCTTATATAAATAACGATGGATACGATCTTCCGTATAACGGGAAAGCGCAGGAAACGCGAACCGAACGCGCAAAAAAAATTGAAGCTCTCGTGAAGAGAGACAGGAAGGGAATGATGGAGAGGAAGACGAGCGACGCGTCGCGTACTTGGCGCCTTGTGAATAATTTAATGTTGCGCGAGACCTTTAAATAATTAGCATAAATTTTAATTACCGCTACGCGACGTCTCATTAGCCTCCTTACGCTAGAGTATATTCGCGATAAACAAACGCGAAATCGCGGAGACCCGCTCGCCTGTCATGCCGCCAATGTACCTCATCTTCTTTGAACCTGCCTGCTTAATTTTTTCATCTGGTATTAGTAATTTTTTAGATCGCTATGTTAATAAAAAACAAAGTTTGTGTATGAACGGAAACATTTACTTTATTTTTTATGATTTATTTACGACGGGCGAGTTGAGCGTTACTTTTACGCGCTGCGAAACTAACACACCGTTGATGCGGCGTGGCGCTTCGATTTTCCGGGCGCGTCGGTGTTTTTTAGTTGTCGCATGTGGCCCTAAATGAAACGCGAGTCCGCTGGACCTCGTCGGCCTGTTACGCGCGATGCGTTGTGCCGATGCACGTGCGCTCATAAAAAAAACATCGCCGTTCTTTATTGTCTTATTGTTCGTTTTAATTTTATTTTCGAAGCTTTTTTCGCTAAAGTAACTGGTTTTGGTCGTTTGTTAATTTGAGAAAAGTGTATTTGAAATTCATCCGATGAATTTATTTTAGTTTTTGCCACGGAGTACACAATTTAAACCGCGGCAGCTGTTTCAATTTTAAATTTACTTTTTTGTTAATAATGTAACAATCCTCAAATGAATATTAACGAATATTCGGTATTATTTAAACGATTTATTTTTAAAAAGTTACACCTATTTGAATCATCCGAAGCAACAAGGTTTGAACCACTCAATCGCTTTAATGACCGTGGAGGCTCGAAACAATCGATGCACCGCACACTGCAAAGGCGGCGCCTCGCTGCAACGAGGTCAGACCCGTCGCAGCCTCAGTCGCTCCTTACGCCCGAAAATAAAGCGCGCGAATTCATTTAAAACCGCGTGGCTAAGTGCGTTTCTAGGTTGAGTGCTTCGCCTCCGTCTCTCCACCTGTTTTCCCTCTCTTTCGCTCTGCCGCGCGCTCGCATCGGTCGAGGCCGACAAAGTGCCCACTCGAGTCTCGCGCGTGCGCGCTTTTGCTTTTTTATCGCGGAGCGCGGGGGCGTCAAGCCCATTGTGCCGGACGACGAGATCAAAAAGTCGCGCGACGACTGACCTCGCTCTAACGACCGGCCGATTCTCGCTAATTTTTCCTCGTAGGCCAGTAGAGGGGAGAACTGGCACTGCAAGTCACTTTAACACGTAGTCTTATGGGAACGTCCAAACTTTTCGCAGGCGGCGGCCGCTTCCACTAATTTTACTCCATAAGATTTAACATGGGAAATCCAGAAAAATGAGGGCAGCACCATACGTGCACGGAGCGACGGTAGCGCGGCGTACAACGAATGTCAGTGCGTTCTGATTCGCTTGACATTTGTTTTTGTCGGGTCGTACTGATTGTCGAACAAGAGAAGGTTGAGTACAATTAATGGTAGATCGTTTTGATTCTACTTTTAAATTTCATTTTTTTCATTATCATAAATATTAATTTACTATTTTCTATACAACATAGTAAAAAAATTTAAATGCGAATACATGTACACACCAAGTGGGTCTTTGAATGAAAATTTTTTTTTTTTAATTCGTTACATCGGTTTGATATACTGCGCCGTGGTGACGTCAAAAGTTATAGTATTTTAACAATGCTGCATCATTATCAATAAAGAAATACGCGTCAATAGTTCTTTAATATTTTGTCAGACGGTATATATGGATTTTTGTATGCAAATATAATTTGAGGTTTCAACTTATTTCATAAATCTCTTAAAGATTTAATGTGAAACTTGAAATTTCATCACGTAATCCCCCCTCGAAACAATTCCCACAGATAACCGTATCAGATAAGCCTTATCAGGCAAGATCAATAATTTTTCTTTATCTCGCTCTTTAATTGGGCTGTACCCCAAATAACCGTTACGAAAAAAAGGAAGGTAGTATCCAGACAACAGAGCAAACAGCGGGCTACTAATAACGCATCGGACGCTATCTCTCCCCGCCGTCGTGCTCGTAAATACAGGAGATGCTCGTAATTTTTCATTTCCCCGAAGCGTGCACGAACAAAGAAACTCCACGGCCCTTCCCGTACGAATTTATTTCGCGCTGATATAATTCGAGGCTCTCGGGGCCCCGGCGGCGCAACCTGCAATTTTCGTTGATATAAGTGCGAGCAGCGGCGCGGCGCGCACGCGCCGAGGTAATCATCGCCCGGTGTCGATCGCATCGCGAGATAGCGAAATACGACTGGGGAAGCGCGATCCTTAAATAATATCCGACGCGATAAGGCTATCCGTTTCAAAATCCTTATTGACATGTCACCCTTATTCGCGTCAATTCCCGGGCGCCTGTGTACAGTCTCGAAACGTTTAACCAAGGGTACAATAAAAGGCCTTCTTTTTTCTGCGCTCGAGCTTCGGGCGAGCCTTCGGAGTTCGCCTTGATCGGTCGATCGTCGATTAATCGGCTTCGGCGCGTCCTCAGATATCGAGGCTCGGAAATCGGCCGCTTAATGGCGATAAAAGGCATTAGCACACCTTGGCGGCTGACCATTAGGCGCGAGACGATCGCCGCGAGGATTAACGCCAGAGGACGCGCGGATAATAAAGCCGGTCGATTATGCGCCGTCGGCAGTCGCATTGAATATGACTAATTATTCGCAATTGATATTGCCGAGGTGCATGTACCGTAAACGGGCGGAATGGTGTTTTGGATGCCGACGCGCAATTTCATTCGCTTCCTCGACCGCTGTTGAATGGCATCGACTTCTCCATTAAATTATATGGACGATTTTTTTTCTGTTTTATGATTTTTGTATGTTTATCGGAGGAATGATAAGAAAATATAGAAAGTTGTTGTTGGAAATATTGAAAATTAATATCCTCTATATTAAAATTTACTCCCTAGAGTTATTCAAATGTTCTCTGTTATAATTGTACTTAGTTTGTAAGCTTTTTACCAACCTATGTACAGGTAACCTGTTTACCTCCTACAGGATTTACTTTTGTAAATTAATCTGGTTAAATAAATAAATAAATAAAATAGATGAGCAAATCTGCAGAAAATGTCGATTTAGCAAGACAATGGAATTTCAAAAATCTTCGAGGACACCTTCTGGACCCAGTGCGCAACTTTAAACATTTGTAAAATTCTTTTACTGACCAAATTTGCGAGACTGAAAGTAGCTCTAAATTCTTCTAACTTCGAAATTCATTACTCTTATCCAAGTAGTTTCGGGGATTGTTAACTCTGGGCTTTGAAGTTCTTAGTAAAATGAAATCCACTTTTGTGTTCGTTATTATTAATTAAATTTTTAAAAAATGTGTTTTCTTAAATTTTTACTATTTGATCAACTACAAATTAAGAATAATTTTGATATCGTATAATTTAATGAACAACAGCAGAACCCAAGCATATGAAATATTGAATAAAGGATCGTTAAATGCCACGAAAGGGTCGTTTTGTCGGCGAAAAGCACAGGCTCGCAGCGATCCCGACTAAAGATTTCCACACCTATAAACAAGTCGAGCGAGGTATCAATGCGCCGTGTCTCGCGCGGGCCCCTACAAAAGAAAGAAAGCGTCCACTCCCGCGGTGACCTCCTCTTTCCCGCGGGCGCCGCGCCGCTCCTTTTCTCCCGCTTCGACGCTCGATTACCGACCTCAGCCGAGAAAAAAATGCCTCGGCTCTCGCGCGCCGCCAAGTTGTGAAACGTATAGTATGCGCCACTTTCACTATCGCAGCCAAGTTTCATAACTGTTATTATCGAGGACATACGTAGGCCGCGGTGCGCGCGCGCCGCCGCCGCGAAAGGGAGAAAGACGGCGTCTTCGCCGGGCTCTGCCCTCGAGACTTGACGGCCATTGTTGCCTACACACACCGCCGAGGGAAGGGAATGCGGCAGGGACGATCCTTACTCCAGCGTCCCTCTTTCTCTCCCTCTCCCCGCCGGGGGAGCGGCGCGAAAAAATTGGAGCGATTCCTTCGGCTCCGCTTCTCTCTTTGCGTTTTTAAAAGCGAGGCGAGCAGTCGTATCCTTGTCGGAAAAACGAGTGCAGCTGGATTCCTGGCCGCGCGCGTTGCAAAAGTTTCGCGGAGGCGCCGAAGTTTGCTTTTGCGAAACGCGATCGAATTTTTTTTCCCCCCAGTTCGCGCGCGGCTGCTTTGCATTTACTGGCAAGCGTTTATCGTTTCGTCGCTTTAAATAATTTTGCAGGCTTTAAAACCTAGACTTCGATCTCGTCGGGTACGGACGGATTTCGCGGCGATAAATCCATCGAGTCTCAGTGATTTAGAGACGTTTTTATTTCTCGAAGAAAGTCGCAATTTTTATCGATCGATGGACCATTAATATTTTAAAAAGTCGTTTTAAAATAAACCTTTTCAGACCTCCTACCGTAAATGTAAACGAGCGCTGCACCTTTTTCGTTTATTAAATGCACACGACAAACCGGTTGTATTTTATTCATAAGTCACCGGCGATAAAAAAAGCAAATTTCAGGTCCCGTGCATCGCGAGTTTGTAAACAAACGTTCACGGTCTTATAAATACCACCTCACCTTTCTTTTTAAGTTACGTGCCGCAAAGCAACGATATTCAATTTTACTTCGCACCGTTTAGGTCAGCGATCACGTATGCAACGTCGCGGTGATAAATAGTCTTATCAATTTTTTACAGGGGTTCCCAGAGAGGGAGAGAGGAATATCGCAAAAAAATCCAGATGCCACTCGCATTTTATCTCGCTCATAATTTTTCATGCTCTGGTGCCTGCACTCGCGCATAGCGTGCAGGTCACGTTGCCCACGCCCCGGCGAGCTTAAAGCCGGCGGACGTCCGAATCAATGCCAAAATCGACCCGGGAGAAAGCTTTGCGTTGTTCACCTTTTTACGTGAAATTACATTGACAGATTATTTTTAAAACTTATTTAAGTTCACGAATAAAATTTATTAAAGCTTAGGAAAAGCCAACTGAATAAATAAACAGAACAACAAGGTTATAAGTTAAATTAGTTCACCCAAAGGATAAATATCGCAGCTCTTATAAGTGTATTTGTATTTTTTGTACGCGACATTCGTGGAAATTGTTCGTATTAGAAAAAGCATTTCAGCTATAGCAACATCATAAAATAACCAAAAAGATCGTTCGGAAACTTTGATTTTTATTATACCTTGAATTGAATAAAAACAGAAGTTAGAGTTGTTTAAAAATATTGACAAAACATTACAATCAGTTTCTAAATTTATGTCTATATGTATGTCTTTATTACAGATAGCATTGGAAATATAAATAAACAAAATAAAACCTCGAATTTTTTGAATCGTTAGTCGCGCAAAAAAAAAGTAGCGTCCGCGAGCGGAAACGCGTCTCGGTCCGAGAATAGCCGCGCATCAGTGCCGGCTCGGAGCCCACGTGCGCCTACTTAGCACGTGCCGGTCTTCCGCGCGGTGCACGCCTCGCCGCGGGCCATTTGGGCCGCGGGGAGTGCACCTGAGCGGTGGCCGCGAGTCACTTAGGGTCATCGACGCGGCACTCGCGCTCTCGCGGAACAGCCTCGAACGCCGCTCGGGGACTCGCATAAGAGGCGGCGCTGCATGCCTGCGCTCGTTTGCGGCGCGCGTTGATTGAGAGGGTTGCGCCGAGGTACCGGCCGAGGTGGAGGCGATCGATGAATCAGTGGAAAAGGTGCGAGTGCGGCAAGACCCGCGTGAGTCATTTCGATAGCATTTTCTTGCTTTGCCTTTTTATCGTCGATACGGCGAGCCTTATTCATTGGGCTTTCACTTATTGAAAGAAAAGATCAATTTCATTTTCTTTTAAATAATCAAACAAAATGCGAAACGTTTCTTTCTGCAAAAAGCCGGCTGCATCTGGAATAGAAATAGTCAATACCACGTAGGCTAGTCTTACTCGCGAGATCCCGTGGCCAAGAGAGCACGTGGAAAATTGAAAAATTCTCACCGACCCGTAACGTATTTTAGCAAGGCTCGTTTGTGAAATTGTCGTCGCACGCGACTCGCTCATCACGAGGTCCTCGTCAGGAGAAAAGGCGATCGATCGCACACCCCTTCCCCCTTCTCACTCTCTTTCTCTCTCGGACTCTCCTCCTCGCTGTCTTGGAACGTAAATCCGGCGAGCAGCAGCGATGGATTCTCTCCGGGTTCGAGGGACGGGTCGCTGTGGTGTAAGGGAGGATTTGGGAGTGCTTTTGCGGGTGACGTTATTGAAGAAATTTATAATTTATTTCGCAGTGAATAGGTCTTATGATTTACTTTACTTTTAATATAAAATACTGATCATTTATATTATTAGGGTCTCCATTTTCTAAATTCCATGAATATTAGATATCGTTTAACTATAAAAGAAAATTGCTACAAACTTCTACTTTTAATTATAAAAAATTTACCGAAAAACATCTTGCATTAAGACTTTAAAACGATCGACTGACCATCCTAATTTCAAACGGCCTCGTTATTTTTATTCCGTTTTATATGAGCTATCTACAAAGGATAATCACAACAATAAATAAATATCGAAGATATCGTAATAAGTTGATGTCGACTAAAAGAAGTAAGAAGGTAATTTATGAAATCATTAAAACATCTGTTGTCAAAAGTAAAAGGGGAGACGACACCCCCTCGCATAATGAAAAATAAAAGCGACACAAGTAGATACACATGAGATTCGGCTTTTATTTGCCCGGCGCTCGCTCAATTTCTCAGCGCTCTTGCACGCTCGTTGATGGGGGACGCCTGTCCCTGGTAAACGGCAAGGCGAACCTCCTCGCCTTACACACACTCGTCGGGTATTCAATACGCAGCCCGGCGATATCTATTCGTACGTCGTGCGCGGCGCGCGCGAAACCCTCGGGTTTCGCAGCTTATATCGACGAGCATAAATAAATCCGGAGAGCCGACAGGAGAGAGAGGGAGGGAGCGGCCGGGAGAGGGAGAGAGAGAAAGCAAGTGCGAGGGAGGGGCTAAAGAGGGAACTGGCTCGGCGAATAATGGAGGATGCGCGCCGAGGGTCGGCGCTGCGTTGTATACATACGTAATGCCAGCCAGCCCCGGAAGGTACTGTCGCGGCTTTATTTGACAGGGGAGCGACGTCGCGATTTGCCCGCAATCGCTTCTGTCGCTCCCGCGCGCGCCGTTTTGTCTCTCCGCCGCCCCGGATTTTCCACTTTATGCTCTTCTTACTTCTTACCGCCGGTTTTGCATTAATTTTACGCATGTATTCATACGATCTGCTCTTTATTTAATCTAACACTTCGATCTGTCCTTGCGAAAAAATCCCACTCGTAATAATTCGTTGACGCTCGCTTTATCGAGTTGCCGTGTTGAACTTTACGAATTTCGAAAAATACCAATTGATCATTTTTTATGCACTCGGAAACGCTTTTCAGTCGTGACATAAACGAAAAAGCATTTCGAAATGCTACGAAAATGTTGATTAAAATTTTTATAACGGTAATTTCCCAGATTATAGATTACAATTCCGAGTTAATAGTTAAAGTGCACGACTATCCTTTAGCAACTCCGATGGCACTTATTCAATTTCGATTGCGTTTGAGTATCATGGCATTAAAGCAAATCGATGGCCGTTACGTAACTACCATTATACATCTACTTTTTCGAAATTTACCGATGTTCGATCGCAGAAATTGCACATCGCACGAATTATCCTCTTTTTCCGGCACTTTGAACTCTACAAAAAAAAAAAAAAAAAATAAACGAAAGCAAAGGGAGGGGTAGATGATTTCCGGCGTTAAACGTGTAATGGACGACGAGTCAAAAGTCTTTCCGCGACGCAGCAGAAAAGTAGTCCGGAAACTCGCGGCCCGCTCTTACTGATGAATGTTGATGAGGCTACCGTGAGCCGCCTCGTATCGCGTCTGCAGATCGCGAGCTTCCACCCGGAGATATATACCTTCCTTCGCTTCTTCTTTTATCGCCGAGCGAGACTTTTAAATTATTAGCGCCGATTATTTAATTTCCTCGGTCGGCCAAGTTTTCACCGCAGATTGTTCGCTTAAATTTTTCCGTACGCCCATCCCTCAGGCGACGTAAAGACAATGTCAAGTTTTAACATCGTGGAAATTTTCGTTACTACGCGATTGTATAAGCTCGGAGATGTATATTTACTTTTTTGTGACACGCGAGTAAAATTGTACATTCACGGTCAAAATATTAGAGGTGTATTTATGTAACTGCGTTGGGAACAATGTAGTTGCAATGATAATGCGAAATGTCGGATCATCAGTACGCTCCACACTAGAATCTTTAATAAAATAAAATATTCGTCCTCCCACGTACATTGAAATATCGTGAGCAGAGGAGAGTTTTGAAAAAGCTTTTAAAAGGTGACGCCCGAGCGAAATCCGAGCGCATTAAATCCAGAAGGCACACGTCTCTCAGACAAAGCAAACACTCGTCCAAAAACATCGGAGCCGGGTCGAGTCCAAAGTCGGGGGGTACATACACGTGTTATCCAGCGTCTTCGCTCCATTGTTTACCCGCGCGATTGATCTGTCCCCGGTGCTTGCGTCGTGCGCCGAGAGCTCGCCCGCAAGAGGGAACGCGCGCGCGCATAACGGCGCCCCGACCTCCATTTGGGCAAAAGCGGAAATGAGTCGCGTCTGTATGCAAATCCGAGGCGGGCGAGCGAAATGGCGCGGTGATATACCGTAATCTCGTTACACGGAGTACCGAGCCGCGCGAGGGGGAACGCGCAGGTACACGCGGATGCTGCGGATGTGTTATGCACACTCGCGAGCGAAAATCGTCCCGGAGATCCACGACCCCTTGAGTGCTCGTCTTCAGTGCCGGGGCTTTTTCTGCTTTCTGCGGCGGAATTCATTTTGCGAATGATTTCGATGTGGTGAAATTTGAATGGGCCCCTCCCGTCGCCGCTGCAGTCGAGAAAGGTGCGAGGGTTAAAAGGTTTAGAGAGGGTAGCGCACGATAAAGAGGTTGTTACGAATTTTACCGCAGAAACTCGAGGGAAAGCAATGTTTCTATTTTACGGAGAATTTATAACAGCTCTTACCGAGATTGCTCGGCAAAAAATACTAATAGGAGTTTTTCATAAATCACGAATTTCGGGGAATCCCTTGTTACAGCGTTCAGAGAATAATAATTGCTTTGGAAATGTTAAAAACTAAAAGTGGATTAAAGTAATCTGAATATTTTTAAATTCTATACAAATTTTTTATATAAAATAATTAAACTGGTATAATTTATAATGGATACTTTCATTATAAAATATTTAATAATAAAGCTACTAATTGTATGCCAAGTATTTATGAAATTCAATCTCTATTTTATCCAGGAATTCTTAATTTGGAAACTTTCTAACGCAAAAATTAACCTGCTTTAGTCGCATACTAGACCGTATATTAAATATATTGGCTTAAAAAAAATCTTTATTCATAATTTCTTTTTAAATCGTCAGTACAATCTATACAAAGAATGAAATCTCTCCTCATAATTAACGAATAAAATTATAATTATATATTTTCCATTCTAGCTTTCAACGAAATTTAAATTTGCAGTAAATAGTTTTAATTAACGAAAGTAAACAAAACTGTAGCATAGCAAAAGCTGAAATCCAATCCAAAGTTTACGAAATTATGTTAGAAACGTCTGATTCAAGAAAATAAGTACTATTTACTGACGATATTAGTTTAAACGAGATCAACCTCGCTCGCATTGTATAATCTAGCTATACATCTACGAGTTTTATTATCGCGCGAGCCATCCTATAAGTACACTCAGGCGCTATAAGTGAGCCTCATTTCTGATTACAAAAGACAATAATTATTCGCTCTCAATTAATTCGTTTAAAATAGACTGACCGACGGTCATAAAGATGTTTCTTTATCGAGCACATGCATCGATTCTGCGGTCATCCCCGTCAATTTTAATTTTTGCACGCAGCGCGCCTCCGTAGGCTGCTCTACATACGCGAGCGGGATCGCGATCGAGCAGCGGCATAGCGCCGTCGCGCGAAAAAGTCTATGAAGTCATCGATTAGCCGCGGCCGAGGGTTGTTACACCGGCGCGAGTGTCGCGGCCCTGACAGTTCGGTAATGACCCGAATTGATGAATGAATTAGCCGGAGCTCGAAACGAAACCGCGCGGCGGAGAGCGGTGAAAAAAGAAAAAAACACACCGACATTGCACGCCGGAGTGGCACTGCTGTCAAGGACGACTCCGCGGACACGCGCAGGCGCGCGAGCCTCTCATGGTCTGCCCCTTGACTTCGTCGGCGCTCGTAACACGGTCACAGTTAATATGATATTGTCCTACATGCCGGACGCAACGCCGAATGGGAGTGAGCGAGAGACGGAGGAACGCCTTTTTTATCTCTCTCCCGCGCGCGCGCGCGCCTCCTCCGATGTATAGCGGGATGAAAACGACCCCGATTATTCCGCATAATTTCCTGCACCGCGTGCGCGCGGGATCTCGTGTCCTTTTCCATTCCGAGCGTCACTGAGCGCTCGAGCCAAGGAGCATGGGCTCGCGTTAATTGCAAGTTACGCGCGTGTGTGTGAATTATTTTTTTTAATGACCACGGGATTACCGCGTGTACTCATTGCCGCAGCATTTTTTTACAGGATGCGAGCGTCTCATTTTCAAATTTTTGGGACAGATCTTACACCGAAGGTCGAGTCACTCTTCACGCGATTTCGGTCTTAATGTCATGAGAATACTTTTTTTTTCACGCAGTAAAACTAACTTGTAATTTTTTTAATTAATGTCCGCCGTATCA
Source organism: Eurytoma californica (assembly GCA_035586675.1). Classification (NCBI taxonomy): domain Eukaryota; kingdom Metazoa; phylum Arthropoda; class Insecta; order Hymenoptera; family Eurytomidae; genus Eurytoma; species Eurytoma californica. The sequence continues at coordinate 9,174,168 of JAXIUT010000048.1, forward strand.
TCGTTGCGTATAATTTTCGCCAGTTTCTCTCCTGTTTATTAAGGTTTTCAGTTCACAAAAGCAAAGATACATTTTTCGAGTCTGATATTTAATGAAATGCATTTCTTTTGTTGATTAATGTGCAGCTTGCGGTCATAAAGATCTCGCAATTATGCCTCATCAAGTATACACAGGAGCCCACGTCATTAAGAGAAAATAATGAGAGCAATTAATTGATACTGTCCCTATAAAAGAGGACGCAACGTATTAGCCCGAAACGAATTGAAATCGAGTGTGCGCCGAATGATGAATGATCGGCACCGCGACTTCGCAAAAGGCGATTCCGCTGGTCGGGGTCAACCAACGTGTTGCCGCGAAGCTGTCCGCAGGCTTGCAATGCGCTGTGGGATATTGAAAACAATGCCACGTGAGTCTCCTCCCGAGGCGGAAAGAGGACACGTGCACACCCCGCGTCTTGAAGGTGATTTTAGATGTCGCGTCGTTTTATTGTTTTTTTTTTTTCATCTTTTTAAGAAAACGTTATGCTTCCTTGTTCGTGAGCTTCGCGGACGACGTGGCCAGAGAAGGGATCGTCATTGTGAGATAAACGGTTTAATTTCCATGGAAATGGTTTTTTTGCAACTGCAAATACTGTTCGAACGGCTCTTTTTTATTTCACGGTGATCAGAAGCTCATACATTTGTCACTTTACGGCGTTCATTAAATTTTGCACGAATCGTAATTACGATTGTGATACATTCACATAATTTTTAGTACAAATGTGCATCATTATAAAAGGTGCTTGAGTAATTTTTCGCAATGGCTTTAAAATGCATGCACAAAAAAAATGCGCGCCATGTAAACACGAATATATCCACTCTGAATCAACATTTATCACCTATTAACCAAACGCACGTACGCCGAGCCATTATGGTAAACTCGAAAGCACGTAAATCACAACTGGCGCATTCTGTGTTTTCGAATTCGCGAACGACGTGGACGTATAGCCTCCGGACCGACGGTAAAAACTTAAAATGCGAATTTTGAAAAGGATCGCCACCGTCGGGTATCTAATTAGACGCTCTTCAATAAAAACTTTACGATCGCGGCAGTAAAACACGAGGCGCTTATGCTAATGGAGATTAAAATTCTAATCCTCAAGTGGACGGGTGCCCCAAGGGGGGCGACGGAGGAGGCGACGGGGGAGGCTAAAGTTTTAACAGCCTCGGGAAAGTGCGCTTTGCCGAGGCTCGCGGTTATCTCCCTACTCTCGGAGCTTGCGAAATCCGCAGGCTGCAGTCGATCGTACGAATCGCAGTCACGGAATTTTCAGAGTTTGCAACTGCCTAGACGCTTCAAGAATGAAAATCCCGTCACCCGTTGGATCAATGAGAAAAACTCACCGGCTAAGTAGGTTAAAGTTAAGAAATTTGGTACACTCAGATTACGTTTGATTCGACTAGTTTGATGTTTCAAACACTTGTACTTCAATTTAATTATAATGAAATTATTCAGTTTAGTTTTGCAAAGTTATTTTGAAAATAGAAAAAAGACGAAATTTGATAAAAGCCACGAATACAGAATGCAACGAAGTTAAATATTATACTTAACCTTTATTTCAAAGCTAATGGAATGAAAGGTTACTTCATTCACTGAAACAAACTTCCCTAGTAAATGATGAAAAAATCTTTGAAGTTGAAAATAAAAGGTACTGAACCAATAAAGGCACCAGCATGGGTCCTTTAAAAATGTGTTACAAGAACAGATGTTAAGTACCCCACCTCCAAAAAGTAAGACAAGGATCCGCCAGCGTTAGTTACGGACTCTGCCTCGAAAGGGAGAGAGCGAGAGGGGGGAGGGGGGGTCCAGACGACGCCGGCAATTTACAGGTTTGGCCGAGATTGATGAAGACAAGGTCGAAGAAAGGACCTTTTTCGCGAGACCTCCGCGTGCCTCCTTCTCTCCTGGTGTATACTTCATTTTTTTTAAAATAAACAAATGAATAAATATTGGAAAACGGAGCCTCGCTCGACGGATACGCGTCACTTTGCATATAAACGCGCGAGACCCCGGCGCGACATTATTCAAACCGCGAAGAACAATGAGGCGGTAATTGCCGCTCCGATGATGGACGACTTGTTATTTGCAAATATCGCCGTGGAATGAAAGTCGCGACGGAGGGCGTTGCAGGTATAATACGAGCAGGAGACGTTGAGAAATAGCCGGGCTATAGGTACTCTGACCCTAAATTCAGTCCCGGCCAGTGAATTGGATTCTTCTAGAAATAGGACTTTGCCTACCCAAAAGCAATGTTTATTAATTATCAATTTATTTATTGTTTTTTTTTATTAACCCTTCAGGGAAAAAATAATCAACCCCTAATAGAAAACAAAACCAAGTTATTGCTTATTTAATAATTTTTAGCACTAAATAAGGCCATCAAAATAAACATTTCGTTATGCACGATTAAGCCCGGTATCCAACAGCGGGGAACTGTAATTTTTCGGTCAAGCAGCGGGAGAGCTGAAGTCACGACGCCATCGACGTGGTGCTCGACGAGGCAAGTGGGTAAGTTGAAAAAAAGAAAAAAAAAATGGCAAAACATAGCGCAGCGTGAAAATTTCTCATGCAGCGAAACGCTTCCATTTGGCTTTCTCTTGCGAGATGTACGCAAAAAGGAGCCTGACTTTCCTGCGACACTCGCGCCTTCGCGAAGCTTGCCAAACTCTCTAAAGGATAAAAAAGCGCCTTGCGCGAGAGCTCGAGAGAAATTTGGTTGCTGGAGCCAATAATTTTCGAGGCTAGCGCGAGCTTCTCGAAAATCAGCTAAAATCGCTTAGCGATGGTACGAGCTACCTTTTACACAATTTATGTTGCTATTTACCCCGTTAAATATCCTGTCTCGCGTCACAGCCTAATCTGAAGTTAGATGAACAGTTCTAAGAATGAATGTGACGTCGAAATAAATTAACACTTATTGACTTGGCAGTTAGACCGTGACTGTTGATTCGAGTGAATTTATTGTGTCAGCCACTCAAATTTATTACAATTTCTTTTATCTATAATAAACAAGATAAGTGACGAGCGAGTGTCCGTAGGACCGCTGACGATAAGAACAATTAAGCGCAAACATAAATCCAGCTACTTTATACGATTCGCAAAACAGGCGAAGGTTGGACAATGACACCCAACTCGCCGAAATCTCGCGTGAATCACTGCCGATAAAATTACAGCGTTCGCGTTAAAGAACCGGAAAAACATCGTTCCGCCGATTAAATTATGACTCCTCTCGCGGCATCGCCCGCTCGCAAGCGAGTATTTATTTATGTGCATACGAGTTCTGGACGACGGTCCACTAGAAGGTCCCGTGGCTCGGGCGCAATTAAAAATGGCTTCGGCGAGCCCGGCCAATATTGAATGATGCTCGATCGCCTCGCTGGATGATCCGACCGAGCGGCTCGGAGGACACGCCGAGGCCGATGCTGACCTGACGCTTGACAAGGGCTAACGGTAATCGCCGAATTGAGTTTGAGCGAGCGTGAAGCGGGCGCTGTGCGAAAAATGGAGAGCCGCTGCGGAGCTAACGAGTTTTCGGAAAATCGAATATTTTAATACTAAGGGGCTATGGGACCTATAGCCTTTTTCTTCACTTTTTAACCTGCAAAAAAAAA
>JAXIUT010000048.1:9177917-9252890 GCA_035586675.1 Eurytoma californica
ATTGCATTTAAGAATAAATTGAAAAATCAAAATGTTGATAAGGTAGAGCTTCAGAATTTACTTCGGCATCCCCTTAATTATTGTTTCTAACTGGCATTTCACCAATTGAATTTTACATAGAAGGAATTTTCCTGCACTTCTACATTAAATTCCCACGGAACGATTTAACTTTCGCAGAAAATGTTCTTAATACACGCATCAATATTCCTTACAAGTGTGAAAAAGAAAAATACATCAAGCATCATCCTGTTCGAATAAAGCGAATAATCCGCGAAAGTCCCCAGGCCTATAACGCAATAATCCAATCCGGCCGGCGCTCGCTCGGCTCTCAGCACTCCCCTCACGCTCTGGCGCTCGCTTCAGATCCGGAAATAAAGGCGCACGTGCGCCGGCTGCTCTCGCCAGCGGCGACGAACTGCGAGGAGGCGGTGGCGCCGGAGAAGCGGGAAGCGCCGGCGTCGCGCGCCAGCAAGTCCTCCTCGGCGTCGCCGGAGCCGTCGGCCAGCGCCGCGCCGCCGGCCCACCAGTCGCATTCCCACTCGCACCCGCAGCAGCAGACGGCGAGCTACTCCTCGCACTCGCGTAGCAATGGCTCGTGCAGCGACGCGTCCGGATCCTCGGACCTCGAGGCCCTCATACCCCAGCAGCTCGACAGCTTCAAGGAGGAGGAGAGGACCCAGTGGGAGCCTCTAGCCGGTGACAAGTTCGCCAGGCAAAAAAATCCGCCCAGGTACGTGAGCGACTCCCGCAGCTTTTCTTTTTCTTCACGGCAGCAGTGGGATTCTTTTTTCGCACTTTTTTTTACGCTGCGTAATTGAGAGAGTGATAAAATGTGTATCTCTTTTTATTTGTAGGTTCTTTTTTTATTGGATAATATTGTAATGATGTTCGTTTTAATTCAATTTTTATTATTGCTTTATGAAAGAGTTAATAGCTGAGTTGAAGCGACAGGACAATTTAACGTCACGTCATGTCTTTTCTTATAATTTTGAGTATTTCCGGATATAAGGAACAAAAAGCACCGCTCATTGTTTCTAACAGACACCGCAAAAGGTATTTCCATGTTAAAGTGTGCGAGTCACTTTTTTTCGTTGTAGGACTATATAGTAACAAATGGGCATGTTTTTCTTCTAAAAGTGTATTTAACAAAACTTTGCATTCCGTGCGGGGTAATCCGTAATAACCCGTGTCACATTTTTATACGTTCGGAGATGTGATATTATTTCATACAAGAATAAAAAAGCATTAAATAAATATTACATATAAAACAGCCATGGAGCGCTGCTGGAATCATAATATTACCTTAAGCTAACAATTTAACGACTGGTCTAATGGGAACATAAAACGACAATTTGATGCTTGTACGAATATTCCACTAATTTTTTTCTTCCTACAACACGTTTGCCGTTGCCTTAAATGCACTGGCACGACGTGTTGTAGAAGTTTGTCCGTCGTAATACTTGCATATTTTACTCATTTTTTTCTGATACAGTATCAGAAAGGCATACGTCACGGGCGTATCTCGAAAATTATACTACATCTGGCGCATCAGAAAAAAAGTTAATATTTGTCCTTGAGGTTATATCGGTGGTGTATTTATCAATACGTCCTGCCGAAGCCGTTTTCGACAATTTTCTTTTACTTCTTCCATTAAGATTTTTCTTAATGCGGGACGAAAATAAACAAGTAAATATTTAATGATCACGTTAATACGACTTTAAACCAGTTTATCTCATAAACTTTTTTTTAAATGAAAAGTATTAAAGTGCATGTGGAATATATTGAATCAAATGTGATAGAAATATATCTTTTTAATTAAGGTACTTATTACTTATGTAATTTGACGACTTTTTATTATCTGTATAGAACCACAATACTCATTATACTGTGTTGAAGTGTTTACTTATATATTCGTATAATAATAAAAACTAATCAGCTGTTGAGTTTTTCTTGGTGTGATTTCTGTTACTGGCTAATAAGTAAAGTAGTCGATTGATTTCGAAAGTGATTATGTTTTTCTTTAGTTTGTAAAGTAGTTATTCACTCGTTAGAAAGTTTTTTCTCTGGAATCGACTACTAATACTTTCATTATATTCATTTGTTATTATACATGAAGTAATACACAACAATGTTTCAAACAATATACATAACCAATCAATTATTTAATACTACACGTAATTTTTCTATAGAATATTTACTTAATATTTATAAGTATTTCAATGTTTTTCTTAGTTAGCTATAAGTAGGTGGTAATCGTTTATGACTGTTAATTAAAGACATTAACTAGCAATAATTTTTTTATTGTACCTAAAAAGCGACTTCTTTAGGTAATTAATCTGTGTAATTAAGTAAGACACTATTCAGCCTATATTTTTTGAATGTGCATACACAAACTGTCGGTGTTCCATTCATCGGACTTCATTCGACAGCTCGGTTATACAATGAAAATTAAATCAAGCAATTCAGCTCCTTTGCATTGTCGCGACGTCTCACTGCGCTGGCGCAATAAATCGAAGGTCGTGAAAAGTTTATTTTTTTTTAAATTTCTTTCTCTATTATCATTGCAAAGTTTTCCTTTCGGTTTATCGCTCCCGTGCCTTCGCTTACTCTGTTTAGATCTACATAAATATTGGGTGAACTTTTTCTGTCTTACCTTTACTATATAGGCCACATACGCACACGTAAAAAGTTTGTTAATCGTTCGACCACATAGCTAAAGTTTCCCTAATTGCAGTCGTAGTTTGGAAGATTACACACGAGCTAGACATAATAAAAATGCCGAGAGTATGCATTACTGTAATAGCTTAACGAGGAAAAAAGTTGTTACTTTGAAAGTTGGAGAGACTCGGCAGAAAAAGCATGCGAGGTTTCTCTCCCGCGATAGATTGTAAGCGACGGACGAAGGAGGTAAACGATTATAAGCTTGAACTGATCCCTCTAGATTCGAGGCGTACATGATGACGGGCGACCTGATGCTGAATCTGTCGCGCACCCAGCAGAGCAGCGGCTTCCTGCCCAAGTACCAGAAGAAGGTCGACTCGTTGAGGTACAACAATCACCACACCCACCACCACCATAACCACCACAATAACCACCACCACCACCACCATAACTCGGTACCTACAAGTCCTAACGATACGCTGGGCCACCAACGACGCGCCAGCGGCGGCAACTCCAGCTCCGCCAGCACCTCGCCCGTGGGCATGAGCAAGCGCGACTCCGGGCCGTCCGTCGGCAGCTCCGGCGACGACAAGCGGCCGGACCCCGACAAGCCCTACTCCTCGGGCTTCGTCCGCACCTCCCGCTCCGAGGACCACCTGCAGTTCCAGAAGGACCCCTCCATGTCGACGGTGGACATCGACATCGACGACGACGTCACCTCCTCCCTCAACACCCTGCTGGACACGCGCGCCGAGAGCTGCCTGCCCGGGCTCTCGAGCGAGCGGATCGTCTGGACGTACAACGCCCCGGTGAGCTCGGCCTCCGCCGGGCAGCCCTGCTCCCGCTCCTCCTCCGCCGGCTCCCACTCCTCCAGCTCGAACGGGAGCTCCTCCTCGAACGAGAGCTCCTCCTCGTCCACCGAGGGCACCAGCCCCCAGCGCTCCCTGTCCCCGGTCTCGCCCTCGCCCACCTCCGTCTCATCTTCCGTCATGTCCTCCAACTCTGGCTCCCGTAGGTTCCCCCTGCCGGGCGCGGCGCCCGCCGCCCCGTCGTCCCACGGGCCGCACGCGGCCGCCGCGTCCCACCAGCCGCACCCGCAGCAGCCGGCGCACCCCGCCGCCCCGCACCCGCAGCCCTTCCTCGGCGCCTCGGCCGCCTCGGCCGCCAACGGCGACCTCAGCCAGAGCGAGGCCATCAGCAACCTCTCCAGTCCCGATTACAACGACGAGGAGACCATGGACATACTCAGCGCGCGCGACATCATGATGGTCAGCGACCCCAGCGACAGCGACTCTACCATACTCGCCAGCGAGCCGCCTCAGCGCCGGCTCAAGGTATGCTTATCGTTGACCTTGTCTATTGACACCGGTTATTGGGCCTCCATCGCTTACTCAATTAAGCGCCAATTTATAGACGATGTATAAGCAAATATTCCGTCTCTTCCTCGTGACGTCAATGAAATTAAATTGACTGATTTATGAAAACATCTGAGAAATTCAAACATCAGGATTCAAGTTCGTTTAAGAAGCCCAGTATTTACACTAATTGTATACAAATGAAAGCTTCACTTTTAATCTGAATAAAATTTACTTTAAAAGTAAACAATTTCTTATTAACTGAACAATTGATGTCTTTTTACTGTAGAAGCAGCAACAGCAGCAGCAGGACGAGCAGCACAGAATAGTGATACAGGTAAAAGGACCAGAAAAGGATGGTGCGAATTTAAGGCACGCGAGTCCACGACAGAGCAGGCGGCGGGCCGGCAGCGGCGGCTCCGACTCCGACAGGATGCCGTTGACGCAGCACTCGCCCACCGCCCAGCAGAGGAACAACGGCCTCGGCTACGACTACGCCGGCTATCAGGTGAGTCGTGCACCTGGAACTCCAAGCTTAAAATTAAAAAGTGTCATTAACGACGAGATAGGTTGCATTGATTTGATCATCGCCTCGGGTGCGTGGCATGAGCGCTTGCGAAACTGATAAAATACATCCGCGCCTTTCTAAATCGAGCATTAGTGACTCGTGGTTTGACTGTCGAATCATACACTATATTTAGTTCGTTATTGGGTCTCTGTTTTGTCGGTTACGCGTTGAATAACGAGTAGAGCAGCTGCCTTTATTTAGATTGAAAATAATTTCCTGCAAGCGTATCTAATGTTGCTTACTTGCCCGAAGGAGCTGAGGGAATCCGAGGACGCCGAGCAGTACGGTTTGTCGGGTAACTACGAGGACCAGAGGCAGGGCAATGCGTCGCCGCCGCACTCCGCCGACGAGGAGAGCGACATCGAGAGCCTGCACAGCTTCCACTACAGCCCCAAGGCCGTCGACCTGCCCTCCGCGGTTAGGCTCGCCAAGCGCCTCTACTCCCTCGATGGATTCAAAAAGTCCGACGTCTCGAGGCACCTCAGTAAAAAGTAAGTCGAGCCTCCCTTTAACACTTCTCCGTCTCCACAATCGCTTTAGAAAGGCGTGCCGATACTTACAGTGAGTTTGTCTTTCGCTTGCAGCAACGATTTCAGCAGAGCAGTCGCCGAAGAATACTTAAGATATTTTAACTTCGAACGGGACACGCTGGACGTGGCTCTCAGAAAGTTCCTTGCTCAGTTTTCGTTGACAGGAGAGACCCAGGAGCGAGAGCGCGTTCTCGTTCACTTCTCTAAGAGGTACCTCGACTGCAACCCGGGATCGTTTAACTCCCAAGGTGCGTATACTTTTTTTTAAATTTCGTCTAAAGTTTCATCAATTATTTATCTTTTAGATGCTGTTCACACGTTAACGTGCGGTATAATGCTGCTAAATACGGACCTTCACGGTCAGAATATCGGCAGGAAAATGTCCTGCTCTGAGTTTATAGATAATCTTTCAGAGCTCAACGACGGTGATAATTTCCCCCGAGAAGTGTTAAAGCAGCTTTACAACGCCATCAAGTCGTTTCCTCTGGAGTGGGCTCTGTGAGTATAAACAAACGCGAAGTGCGAAAAGTGAATTTTTAATGCAACCCTTAACGAACCATTTGAATTGTGTGTTCAAGTGACGAGGAGGGAGACGAAGTTGCCTCTCAGGCGATGCAAACGGGAGACGGTCCGGTGATATCGACTGGAAATCCATTTCTCGATGTGCCAAACGTTACTGGCGCCACAGAGTTCAAAAAAGGCTACGTCATGCGCAAGTGCTGTTACGACGCTAATGGAAAAAAGAGTAATAAATTTAACACTTATCCAATGCCGATGCAGCGTGGAGCTTTCAAGCGTCGATTTCCACTAACGTGATAATGCCATTATTTCAGCTCCATTTGGAAAGAGAGGGTGGAAAATGTATTATTGTACATTACGTGAACTTGTATTATATTTGCACAAAGATGAGCATGGCTTCCGTAGCGACAGTTTGCACAATGCCATTCGTATTCATCACGCACTGGCAACGAAGGCGTCCGATTACACGAAGAAGCAGCACGTTTTTAGGTTACAGACTGCCGATCAAGCCGAATACCTCTTTCAAACTAGGTGAGCCGAGCTCCTAATATTTTTCTGTTTACTTTAATTGCCGAGCATTTCTTTCATGCCTCGTTGCTTGAACTTTTCAGTGATTCCAAAGAACTTCAGTCCTGGATAGATACGATCAACTTTGTCTGTGCCAGTTTCTCCAGTCAGCCGCTCGCCGGCGCGGTAGGTTCTCAACGAAAGTTTCAACGGCCTTTGCTTCCATGCAGTCATACGAAATTAAATCCAGTGAGTAGTTGTGCAATTCGCTATTGGCCCCTTATTATTTAAGCTGGTGATGTATTTTCTTTTTACTTAAACTCATGCAAATTTGCACAAAATATATTCAGAGAGAACAACTGCGCGATCACGAGGATAGGGTGAACAAATTGGAGGCCGAATTGGACGAGCACAGGCGGCATCCGCCGGAAAGAGGTGTCAAAGCTCTAACAATTCAAAATTACAAAGAGAAGGACGCTTATTTACATTATGAAGTAAGTTTTTTTTGTGAAAAGAACCTTGGAGACGCTTTAGTAATCAAGCTGAAAAATACGTATTTCCAATCTCGTTATATTCCGGATATTAAACGTTTAACGGGAGAATATGAGTTTTTTAATCGAAACGAAATCATAATGTTGTTTCAGCTTAAAAGGTACAAAACGTACGTGTACTTGTTGCGCTCAAGATTAGCTTACACGGAAATCGAGCCGTCACTGGCGGAAAGCAGCATCGGCGAGGTGGACGAAGGTAGCGGTGCTTTCATGAATATTGACGTGGCGTTGGTGCCACCCCCGGTTCCAGAGCGACCAGCAACAAATAGGTATAGTTACAGGGCTGCCATTTACAATCGTAACCTTTTAAATGGTCAGGACTACAGTGGGGACATTGGTTGACGTGTAATGGGTGTCATTTCCGCATGTGTGGTCTAGTCTCTTCTGGGTACGCAGGCGCTTAAACCAGTAGCAGTCCCTTCCGATCGAGCGCTTTTTCACGAACGTTTCCTCTCGTACGTCTTAGATTCATTAATAATTTGCATAATTTGAGAAAACACAAACACACGAGACTGCCAAATCGCTCTTGAACGTACCCTCTTTCAAACGGAACTGATTTTTTACTAAGCATTACGGAAAGTCGATTGCAACGAGAATCAAAAGCGGAAAAAATTATGAAAAAACTGCGTCTGGCTTTCTCTGCGTATTTGGATCTCTAGTCCAACTTGCCGGTGTTTAGATGGTGTATGGATCAAGGCTTAGAACTAATACAATACAGTATTGTACATTGATTACTAATAAAACTTAACAAATTAATATACAATTGACACACTTTCAGGCGTCTTATCTTGCAAAAAGAAATACAGCATCGGTTCTTTCTAATCGATTAAAGTCTCTGTCCTGTGGCTAATGATATTTATGTGACAAATATTGTTTATTAAATTCATCAATGAAAAATATGAAATACTAATCAATACTTGTATTAATAGTGCAATTAAATGTGATTTTCGAAAAATTTGCAACATAACTTTCAATGTTAACTCATTTTCTTTACTTAAGTATCATTTGTTTTATTTATATACAGTATGTTTTAACTATGGGCTTCCATTAAGTCATAAGTTTAAGAATCCTCAGGAATTTAAATTTCGCACTTGTTTAGAACATTTTTTTTTAGTTATTTATATTCGAAAGTCACATTTCCATCACTTCTATTGTCACAATTTTATAAATTTTGTATTCAACTTGAAGTAAAACAGAGAAAAAAATTTTGAAAGTAAAAAATATAGTCGTTTGTCGAGTAATTTTCTTTCAAACTACACTTGATAAGAATCAGTATTAAACGTTTTTTAAACGGTAAATGAAAGATCAATGTATAATCAATCAAACTTGTCTACCTGGCGATGAAAAATATTATCTTAGATGGTGCAGATATGCCAAACTTTATAGGAACTAAACAGTTTTAAATGTAAACAAAAATTGTTCTTGTTTCTATAAAGTTTTAATAATTTCTGCAAACAATGATATAATTTTCTCTCGAAACATTTTTGAACGAAAATTTTAAAGAAAAACTAAGCAGCTAATGTCCTCTCTAACCTTTTTAATGATAAAGGAGACGTAAAATCAGTTTGATAACAAGAAAACGAGATTACTTAATATTTCAGAAATTAAACAGTACCTTTTTTTTGCTTCTTTACACCCGGATTCGTTTTAGTGTTTTACAAGCATACTGTCTTTTTGAAAAATAAATTACTCTTACGTCCAAAACACAATTATAAAAATACAATTTCATATTATAATTAAAAAGTATCTTTACATAGTAAATGAGTATATATATTATATTTAGCTAAAAAGTTGAGATTACAAGCTTTTCATGCGACGTATCGTTTTACATATTTAAGTTGACAAGGCTGTGTAAAATTCTTCATTCTCGAGGAGTACTAATTTTATACTTCAATTCGTTGAATTTAGGTTATTAAAATAATGCCGTCGGAGCATTTTTTTGAATGTAGATAAAAAACGAGCCAATGTATGCTTTAGAGTTTTCTCAGTTAAGTTTGTCTCATTTTTCATTACTACTAGTATATAATATAGATCTTATTTGCAAACAAATATTTAAATATAAATTACGAGAGCCAAAGTTTTTCTTAATAAGACTTGAGTTTAGTAATAATAAAAGTTAAGACTGGATTAGTACTTGAGTAGTTACGAAAACGAGTGTTTGTTGCCATTGTATATCCTCTAAATTTCTTAAATATACTAATGTAATACTTGCGTCCAATTTGTTAAGCCATATTTATGTATGTTGAATTTTTGTAAAGCTAAAATAGAGATATTTGTTCAGCAGCTCATTCGTCCAACAGACAAACGTTTTCGCGCGTAGTAGGCAGATATGAAAATAAAAATGAATATAATTTTACTCAATTATATTGCATCATATGGTGGTTTTTTTTATCAGGGTAGCTAGTGTTTTATTTTCAATTTGTGGTAAACGCTGGAATTCATTTTTTTGTTCATTACATTGTTGTCATTGAATATTCGTTAATTCGACAGGAATCTAAAAAAATTAATCGAGGAAAAAATAATTAATTATGCTGTGGAATAAAAATCGTAATATAATACTGTAGTTGCCATAATTTTTACAGTGTACTAAGCTTACAACGAGCTATTTCATTTCTCGTAAAAATAAATGTTAACTTTCAAAACCTTTCGTACTTTGTATATGAAGATCGCAGTAGTAATAATTACTACGCTTTTGTTACCGACTTTTTTATATTAAGTTTTCTATTATTATAGTTATTAATTTATTTTTACATTATTATTTTCTCGCGAAACTATCTTACGTTTTGTAAAGTTTAATGGATACCAAACTCTTTGAGGCTCAAAATGTTTAACGAAGGTCTAACCTATCAGATAACGTAATTAAAGTTCAATGAAATATTTCCTTTCACCTTTTAAGGGCCTGAAAGAGTTTTTATTGCAGTAGCATCTATAGTATGATTTAATGATGTTTATAATCAGCTAGTCCAAGGCATCGTCATATGTGCTATAGATAGGTCCTATTAGGTAAAAAAAATGATGAAGGAATCAAGATAACTTATGGCTGCCCTGTTTCGCATTTCTACGTCGTATGGTTTTTGTAATTTACAAGTTTATCGCGCGGCTAGGCCTCCGATATACTTTGCTTATTTTTATTTACGTACTCTACTGTTTCATTTGTATACGAGCGGCAGATTTTCAATGATTGCGATTAAAATCTATAGTTTATAGTAAAATCCTTGTATATAAAACTGTAATATATGTGGATAAATATATTATGAAATAAAGATCAAACTTAAAATTATGCAACTACCTTTGCGTTCATGTACGTGACCTACAAATTCTTTAATTTTGCTTACTTTTTAGTTTTACCAAGTAGTCCTTCTTTGCACGCATACATTTTTCTCAAGTGACGCAAATTCACCTCGTGCTGTAACATTTAATTTTTGCATGCTAATTTTTAATGTACTAAGGCATGTGCATGAACTACTAACACTAAGCTAATAATGTCTCTAACAGTTTCAAAATAACACAATTTAAGTTTTGTGAAAAACTTGTTTACACAGATTATAAAAACTTTCGATAACCACTTAGGAAAGTAATGAAAATTTTAAAATAAATTAATGTTTGCGTTGTTAACAACAAATCTTTTTTAGGTTTAAAACACTGTTTAGATTTGAGCACTTGAACATTACTCTACTTTATTTTTAAACGAAAATGAAAGTAACATCTAACAACTTTTATTGCAATGAATTTTATTTAAAACTGAAAAATATGAAAATTTGAAAACTTAGTAATGTTTACTAGAGCTGCCGAAATAATGCATGACTTGAACAGGAGATGTATGCACGATTAGTGGTTAATTTTTTTTACATAATAAATAATTTAAAAAATGACATTTTAAATGATTTCATGCCTCAAAGGTGTGTAACTTAAGAATACAAGGATTCGTAGAGAAAATTCGAACAACATTCGGAAGCCCTAGTTATACATTCATGCAAAAATTTGAAAGTGCGAAATTCGAGCCGAACTTCATATGTGATTAGAAGCGAAAGCTTCAATTAGTCATCGTTTGACATATGTTGTTTCTTACGTGCAACAGGATTGAATCGTCGACGACTTGAGCAAGCGAACTTCCTATGACAACAGGGGACCCGACTACGCCTCCCATCCCCTCTACCTGGGACTTGCTCGTAAACAATCATACCCGCCGATGTTTAACTTAAATAAATTTTTGACGAACTCGATTCGTAAGAAAACTTTTAAACTTTCTTGTAACTCTTACTATAGTCGATAAAATTGTATCGATGTTCCGATAACTAATTAACACATCTCGTAATTTTTATTGGAGTACTTAACAGAAAATTTAAGAGAAGGGTAAGACGGAGTACTTAAACCTGTGAGAGATTACTTTTGATTTAAGAGTGCAGAAAACGATGATTTTCACTTGTATCGAGCGATCGCAAAACATTTAGACGTATTTACGACGATAAATCGTTAACGATTGTTTCACTTCGAGCAGAAGAAACGAGCTCTTAAGTGCGCATCAGTGAATCTACTTAAAACCTCGATAGTTTTAGGACAATTTAACTGTACCATAGTCGACTGCTTGTACTTAAGTATGTTTAATTCTGTACGGTAATACTTTATATCTTTGTACAAAGATGCGTGAATTGTGAAAATATTCAACGATTGTTAATTATAGCATGTCTATGCCAAAGAATTGCATTTAAAAAATAATATAAACGGAATCGTCTTTTTTTACAATTAATCCACACTCATTAGCTACTATTTTTTATCTACTTGTCCATTTAATTAATTGGATACGGAAAGATCGTACACATACACATTAAATTTTAAATTACTGTATGGTTTAAAATGGATTTTGTTGTGGTAGCGTTAGAACAAATTCGATATGTTCCTAATGCTTAAGTTAACTCAAAGAAAACTCGTCCTTTTAATTGTAAATACTTGTTATTATAAGATGAGAATTTTTTAAAATTTTTTTTAAGAGGAATTGTACTATGACGTTAACACGTTATTCTTTAGTTAAGCATAATATTCCCTCCTATGTAATTTAATTTAAACTTGTACAGCATACATTTTTTTGTATATACTAGTTCTGTAAAAGATTCAATTAAAAAATGAATCAAAAACAAATGTTCCACTCTTGTTTGTTATTTACTATCCTGTCTTGTCATTAACATAGAAATAATTAAGAATAAATGAGGTGGTAAAGAAAAAAACAAAATATGTAATTATTAAATTTTATACGGATTTATTTTCGCATAATCGTGTACAATGCTATATTAGAGTACGTGTTATTTTACATAATTTTTTTTCTGGTGGTTCAAAATAACGTATGTTTCTACTTATGTACATTTATGGTGCTGTTTATATGCAATAATACTTAATAAATTTCTATATTACAACAAGATCAACTTCGGTCGACTCCATTTTTTTTAACATACAAAGATACAAACTTCTCTAGTATACACATATACGATCGTCAGTTCATTTGCGCATAAACTCACGTCGTGTTTATTTAATTCATTTTTCCTTCCAAGATCATGATAGTAATATACAGATAATTCATTTTTCGTTTTGATATAAAGTAAAACTAATATTGTACAACTTTGGAGGAATGTCGTGATGGCGTAGCACCAACTTCACTATAAAATTGTTTAATTGAACCGCAATGGCACTTTACAAATTAAATAATGCCTATTTATATATATATATAATATATATATATATATTTTTTTATTTCTCCATGTAAAACCTATCCAATAACGTAGCAACAATAACAACGGTGGATCGGACTTTTTAGTTCATCCACTTGCGGCAGTTAGGCGCTCCACATGCGCATGCTATCTTGTGCTGGTCATCTTCGATATCAAATTTGTAGTCATATGCCAGCTGAAATACAAATATTTTTTATTTTTAATATCATTATATAAAGAAAATCGAATTCATTGAAGCTTTAGCGAGTTTCTTACCTCTTCGCCACGTGAGATTCTTCGCTTCGCAAAGATAATTATTCTAAGATCACGCTCAACTTCGACAATTTCAGCAACACAGTTAGGATTGCAGGAGTGATTGATGTATCGTGCCAGACCTCCGCACAACGTCGCATCCACTACGCGGTCTTCATCCAGACGGAACATATAAATCCCTCGATTCTGAAAATTATTAAAAAAAATCGTAGGATAAATTACCAATGAATTCAATCATCATTATCAAAAACAAATTTTTCAATTGAACTCACCCTAGCCTCGTACTGTTTCTCTCTCGTTTCAGCCAATTCGGTGCGAATGATTTCTCCAATGTACTCAATAACCATGGTATGTTTCTCCAAGTCTCGCGCCGCATAGAGTCCCAAACCTTGGATCTTCGATCTAGCTAAGTACACGTTGTTGCGCCAGTCCTGTTTCATTTTTTTGTACTGCGAGCTCTTGGAGTGCACGAACTGCTTAGAGTAGGGGCAGGCGAGTTCGCCCGAGTTGTTCGAGGCGGGGGTGTAGGTGGCACGCGCCGAGGAGGCCGTTCGCTGCGTGTGCGGCCTCTTCCAAGGAAGCTGGTTTTTAAGTCGCGCCTCCGTACGTGCACAACCGCTAGGATTTATAGCCAATGGTAGCTCGAGCAGGGGGTTCCGACCGTACTTGAATCTGTAGTCGGTAAGGGTCTCTATGCCCGGAAGACTCTCAAGGACACGTACGACCGCAGGCTCCGTCAAGCCGAAAAGGTCCTCGCCGGTGACGTAGCGAGGGAATAGTTGAACGCTGTTGGTGCTGCGCCGAAGTTCAGCCAGTGGCTCGAGAATACGATTCCAGACGGCTCGAGGCGACGCGTCGCGCAGTTCGACATCCTCCTGCGATGGTTCCTGCACGAGGACGCGGAACTCGGGTCGCCCCGAAACGTCGTGGATCGAGCACACATAGCGGCAACGCTTGTTCGGCCGCCTCATACTCCAATAAAAGCGAACAATCTTGTAGCCGACTGGATAAATGTGATTGGCCGTGTGGAAGTTGGCCAGTTGGTGGGGAAGCAGCTGACCGACACTCAGAAATATCAAGCTGCCTACTCGGAGAAGGTTACTGTGGTCCGATTGGTGGTGCATTACGGCTGCTACTTGTTTATTTTCATCGCGATTCACGTATACTCGTCGATAAACTGAGAGGGTCGTAAGCTCATTGTCTTTTTCATTCTTCGGAACGTGTTGAGAACAGTATGTGCTCTGAAAAGAATGAACATGTAGTCGTTAGTAAATTAATTGTTTATCAAAATTTTAATGAATTTAAATTGAGACATACCTTATTCTTATAGAAGATACATCCATCTCTCACAGCGCATCCAAGATGGTAATGGCTACTGCAGCGAATTTTAAAGCATTTAACAGTGGCCCCGGGTTGTTTACATAGGATGCAAGTGGTGTTTTTAGCTGAATTGAGAGCTAGGTCTAAGTTCATTAATGCTCCGTTTACTGTCTCGTACACGTCTTCCGACCATAAGGCGCAATTAAGATGCACCCATTTGTCTACGTCGAAATTGAGAAGCCTTGCCGTACCGTCAGCGGCGCCGTCTCCAACGTTTTGACAGAACATACAGCGACGAGTGTCATCAGTATTTGAAGGAAACGTAACAGTGACTCCCATTCGGAAAAGCATCTGAGAAGGTAGTTTGAATTATAGTATAAATTATTTTTAACAACTAAAGATTAATTCTAAACAAGTGAAGTAGAAGATTGCATACCTCTGTGATTTCACGATCAGATGGTTTTTTGTACTTTGTAGTGGGTTGTATTGAACCCAAGGCCCAACTTTTATATCGAAGACCCTTCCATACTTTAGGCGGTGGTTGCGCTTCCAGAGAATCAGTGGATGGTTCATCGGAGACCGGATGTTTCTTTGGCCTCTTCTCGTCGGAAAAGCTGTCTCTGCTATGTTGCGACTCATCGTCTTTTTCGCTCTTTACTCTGTCAATGTCCATTTCTATCGAATCAACATCCATTGAATCTATTTGACCGATTGTTTGTTTTAAGGAGAATTTCTTTTCTTGCATCTTCTTTAAATCATCCTCCAAAATTCTAGACTCTGACTTTTGACATAAATGATCAACAATCGCAGCAGCCTGAAACAAAAATTTATTTAGTATTAATTTAATATTGAATGATTATATTTGACATAAAATAACACAATAAGATTGATGAATAGTTCACCTTGTCATGAGTATTACTCGTGGTTCTATGAATTACTGCAAACTGCATGTAGCAGTTCACTGAACAGAAGCAGAGTTCATCACCAGGTTCTGTTTCTTCTTTACTTAGGAATGGTAAATCGGATACTTTTTTTCTTATTAAATTGTTAAGTATTACAACATCACAATGACGACAAAATTTAGCTGCTCCATTAAGAATGCTTTGTATATCAATTGGCGCTAAAATAAGAAACAATTTGATTTAGTTTCATAACAATTACATATTTTCTAAACATATAAATTTCAGTAAGTAACTACCTCCTTCTTTTCCATCTTTTCCTTTAAACCTGTACAATCCTAATTTCTGACTTGGTGGTGTAGTCGTGCGTTCAATTATTTGATATCCGGTTGGAGGAGCAATATTCAGAATATTTGCCAAATCTTTAAGAACTCCCATAATGTCATCAGCTGCTTGACTATTAAGTGTCAATGTAACGGTAACATTTCCATTTTCTGTCAATGTTGCTGGCGATGATTTACTGAATCTAAAAATTAGAAATATTTTAATTAAATTTGTGCGTGTGCGTATATTTGTTTGTTTATTTATTTATGCGATATTTACCTCGTTATTCCCACATTTTCTTTATCTTGTTTCGCTACGTCTTTCAAATGTCCAGGTTTCAGCCGAATTGGAATAGGTGAAATTATAGGTATGACTGGTGATATTCGTTTTAGCCAATCAGATTCTTCATCCGATTCTTCATCAATTAATTTCAATCCAGGGAATCGATGCATGTATTCAGGAATTACGCATTCGGGCGATGATGAACTTACAATAGTGTCGGGTGTATCGATATCCCGGCCCATTATAGAATTCTCTTTTTTGTCATCGGCTATTAAAATAAAAATAATGATTAAATTTGATATCGATTATCATTTTAATTAAAATGTAGATAATCAGAAACTCACTGTCGTCTAATTTAAGTGGAGGAAATTCTTGATCATAGAAACTTCTTTGAGTGGATACAGGAGGTAATGGGGGCAGGGGTTCTAATTCTCCGAAAGGTTGTGTATTGTAGTGATCAGATATGCCTTCGAGTCGAGCTTTTCCGTAAGTACCAATGAGTTCTCCAGTCCTAGTGTTATACTCCACTGGACCACCGAATTTAGTTAAATCTCCCGAACCAAAACTTGGACATACACCGAAGTTTTTGCCTAAAAGGGGCTCTAAAACTGTCATCGGTTGAAGCTGTCGCAATTGTACCATAAGATTGTCAACGAATGTGTCGTAGTCCTCATCCAAGCGAGATACTTTCCTAGACCTTTTCTTCTGAGGTGCCATGGAAGCATCCTTCCCTTGACTTTGCCTCCGCTTATGCTGGTATTGGCGCCTCTTTATCTTTTTGAGATCTATAAAAGTAAGATTATAATTAAAAATTATACCATGCGATAATATAGTTTCTTAAAAATGAAGCTAAGACAATACCAGTTTTGTCGTCGATGGAACCATCGATGAGCTCTTCTTTGGCAGAAATGAAGTCTTTGGTATCGGTCAGCTGTACGGAAGCACCGCTGGAGAGGACGTCATCGAGAATTTCCTTCTTAACTTCGGTTAAAGGCACTGTATGTTGCACGATTGTACCCTGTGGTGGCTGAGCCTGGCGACCCAATGTCTGAGCTATCGTTTGAGGCACTGACGGTTGTATTGTATTTACGTTTTGAGGCGATTGGGCCACTTCACTGGATATCGGGGTGACTACGGGCGGACCCACGCTTGGCGATCTCTGGATTGCAGGCGAAACGGATTTAGGATGTTGAATCTGGCCCACAACCACGGTTCCTTGTGGGCTCTGACTTGGCGTTACTTCTCGATTTTCGGTAGGAGTTGTCACCTTTGGCGTAATTGGTGGTTGTGGCTGTGGCTGTGGCTGTGGCTGTTGCTGTTGTTGAAGTTGAGCTTGTATTTGTGGTTGCGGCTGTTGTTGTTGTTGCTGCTGCTGCTGCTGCTGCTGCTGCTGCTGCTTCTGCTGCTGCTGTTGGTGTTGCTGCTGCTGCTGATGCAGTTGGGGTTGTTGTATTTGCAGTGACTGTTGCTGTTGCTGTACCGGTTGTGGTAGAGATGGTTGTTGTGGTGACTGTTGATCAACCTGCATCGGAGTACGTGAAGCGGATACTGGAACTGCCATTTGATGTGGTGGTTGCTGAGGATGAACTTGAGCTACGCTACTTGTAGTCGAATCGACACTGGTTTTGACTTGTGGCTGTAAAGTGGTCGGTTCCTGTACTACGGGCTTCTCAGCAGATGTCACAGGCAACGGCGTTGGTGCTAATTGTTTCTGAACTACTGCCATCACAGGTGGTTGTACGGTTTGAGAAGTCATTGGAATAACTTTAGTTTGTGACGACTCGATCGGTGGTTTGGTCAGCGTAGTGAGCAAAGATGAAGTGACCGCCGGCGTTGATTTCGTAGACTCCTCCTTGGTGGATGGAGTCTGTGATTTAACAACGTGAGAAAGGAAGGATGTTTCCCGACTCAATACTTGCTTCGTAGTTGTTGGTTTAGTCACCGGGATCTCTTCCAACAACGGCGGTATCAAGGACGATGGCGTAGGCGGAACCGGCCTCGCCAGCTGAGCCTCCAGCGACGGAACGTTCGGGAAGCTCGGCGTTTGCGTCGTACTGCTTGATCCAGAGGTAGTTGCGCAGGCTGTATTTTGTAATAATTGTTTGAGTAATACGTTTTGAGAGTCTTCCATTCTGTGCGGGGGACCGCTCGGTTTACTGACGTCTGATTCCGACCTGGACGTTGTCGGCTTTTCATTGGATAGACCCTTCAATAAGAGACCCTCTACATCCTTCTTAAGAACACCTTTACTAACTGCTGCAATAAACAAGTTATTATTAGAAATCATTTCAGAATATTATATGTAAATAACTAAATTTCTGTTTCTACATTATAAATATAAAAACATTCATGATTCTTTCTCTTCTTTTCATAATTTATAAATCATTTTATTTTTTTGGAATTTTTTTAATGAATCAATTAAAAAAAGACATCAGTTCTTTAATAGTAACGATTGAAATAAAGTATAAACTAAAATCTGATTTTCGTCTCAGAAAAAAACAATAAAACAATCGACAAATAATTAAACTTAAAAAATAGGAATTTATTTACCGGAAGAATCCGGATCCGTGCCTTTATTGTCTATGGGCAGGCTGGCAGCAGCGCCGGTGACGTTGACGGGAGCGGGTTTGTATTGCGAAGTTCCCGCCGTGAGCTGCGTGTGAAGCAGGGTCGACGCCTGAGACAACGTCGATTGAAGAATACTGGTGGTGACGGTAACGGCGTTGGTGACGCTGGCAACTGGCACAGACGTCGCGGCACTCCTACCACCGGGAGTCTGCGTAGCCGGCTGTTGGGCGGTCGGCGCCGTGGTGACTAGGACGCGCGATACCGGTCGTTGCTGCTGCGTGGAAGACTGGGACATGACGGAGTTGAGAAGATTACTGCTGCAGGTGAGTACCGTGCTGGCACGCGGCCCTCCAGCAACAGACGATTTGATCGAGCTGGTGCTCGACAACATCGCATTCAACATGGCATTAGAAGTAACAGACACGGTGCTGGAGTTAGGTGGTCGGCTAGCGCCCAGACCCGATAGCGCTTTGGAGAGATTCGAGGTGGTAGTAGCGGCAGCTGTTGTGGTTGTACTTGTTGAGCTTGCCTCTTTGCTGTTCGCTGAACTGATGTCGGTTTTGCTCGTTGGAATTGCCGTGCTCGATGACGGATTGGTCTGCAACCTCTGAATCGTTGAAGAACTCAGGCAAGTAGTGGTGCCCGACGTGACAATACTGGATTGAACACTGCTGGTGTAGCTCTGTGATGGATTTGAGTGCAGAGAAGACAGCAGTGTCCTCAGCTGATCGGAGACATTTTCGGTGTTAGTCTTGATCTCCGTCGGCTGCGATAAGGGAGACAAGTGCGGTACTGTTGTCGTAGTGCTCTGCAATTGAGCTACAGTACTCGCGACCATTGCTTGTGTCGTCATCGTCGTTGTTTGCCCAACCGAAGTCTTTTTAGTTGCTACTGTTGCTGGTGGCACCGCTGAACTGCTTGTTTTTGCAAGGGTAGATTTTTTCTCCACTTCCAGAATGGCGGGCTCGCTCGTTGCTGGTTCTTGGTCTAAATCAACGAGCGGGTCTTGAAGTATGTTCAAAGGTAAAGACTCGAGTGGAGCCTCCAATTGATACATCAAGCTGGACTTTTGCGACTTATCTTGCATCTCAGGTTTAGACGATATGATGTTATGCAGCATATCTAAAATGTCATCAGACGACTCTTCCATCCCGGGTTTTTCTTCGGATACTTGAGATTGCAGGAAGAATTTACTACTCTCGTCTTCGGTTTTAACGCTAGATTGTGCTTCGACCTTTTCACTTGCAATTTCACTGGACTTTGATTCCGTAACATTTCGTGCTTTCTCAATTTTTTCGACTTTAACGATTTTCTGGTTTTGTGAATTGCTATTCGCGTCTTCCTTCGCCTCATTTTGAGAAACTGTCTCTACGTCGTTCTCCAAGATGTTCACCAGAGAAAGATCATCGGTGACAGGCGACATCCTTTTTAATGTAACTTCGGATTTGTCTCTGCTCGTATTTTTCTCACCGTTGATTTTGTTCTCGTCATCGGGGTTATGCATAGCTTCTAACATACTCTCCAACTCATCAGTTGTATTCAAAATATCTGTCTTTTTCTCATCCGCTACATTATCTTGCGACGTTGCGGCGCTCGAACTACTTTCTACGTTGGCTTTGTTGGTCACCTCCTCCTTCTCTACCTCTAAAACTGATTCTACTTTCTTTTTTGTTTCATTTACAATGGACCCACTATCGCAGGTATCCGCAGACTTAACAGCCGGAATATCCTGCTTTGGCAATTCCGCAGTCACTGTTTTCGTACTTATCGTTGACACTGGGCTGTGCTGAAAATTAAGCTTGACTTGTGACGGATTGCCTTTAATTTTTTCAGCAGATTTGGAAACAGTTGTTTTTGATTGCAAAATTTCACTTGGAAGCGTAGAACTGACGGTCAATTTTTCGGCCACACTTATGGACGGCTGTGGAGCCACCACGTTCTCGGACGAGCTTGATGAAGGCTTACCCACGACGGCAGGTGTGCTTGCAGGTGTCTGTTTTTTGACGGACTCCTCAGGTTTCGATACAACCTTTGCTATTTGAATAGTGCTCGTAGAAAAAGTTTTTGGGGTATTCTGACTAAGTTTAGAAATGTTCTTCACTGCGGGTACGATGCTTGAAGTGGTTGCAGGTGCGATCGTGGGCTTTGGACTTTCCTCCGTAGTGGTGATTGTGGTGGTCGTGGTCAGCAATTCCTTAATTATAGTCGTGGAAGATATCGCCACCGTTGGCTTAATTTGAGTTTTCGCAGCTGCCGCAGCTGCTTCGCTGGCAGCGTTGGATTTCGCGGAGTAAGTCACAAGTGGCTTCGCTACCCCAGATGCTCCAACGATGGTCGGTTGCAAGCTCGTCTGTGAAATTTGGCCTAATTTCTCTTGGAAAGAAAACGAGTAAGTCTTTTTCTCCTTTAATTCTTCGTTTGTTTTGGTTTCCTCGTTAACTGTCGAAGATGACTTTGTTACAACTATGGAATCGACCGCTGTAACTATTACTTTATCATCTTTAACCTTCGCTGTTTCCAACAGAGTTGCCTCCGAACTTTCCTCATCGCATAATTTTATGGGTTCATTCTCAGGTGACTTTGTCGGATCTAAAATCACAATATCTGATTCGGCAAGGGACACCAAGAGATCTTGATCTGGAGATTGTTCCATGAAGAGGCTCGTCGATGGATCAACGCTGAGTTCTTCTTGGTCCGGAGAGTCTGGAGTATCTGTCACGGCTATCAAGCGTTTTCCTACTGGCATTCCACGACCTATGTCCAAATGTAGACTTTTCTTATTCCGACTCGACTGAGACAATAATTCTTCGTCAAACGTTGCATCTTCGCTTGGCGGTTCAGGATGCGCAATCTCCAAAATTTGTACAAAATCGTGACCCTCGTTGTTATCATTTACTAAAGCGTTACGCAGTGAATCATTGCTATCAACAGACAACACCATATCAGATTCAAAAAGCACGTACTCCTCTTGCATTTCGGATTCAAGACTTCCCGTAATAACATCAAGCACCGGATCGTCGAACTGCTCCATTACTGAGATGTCATCATTGTCCTTCTGGGCAGTAGAGCTCAAGGTCACCTCAGTATTTATGATCGTCTTATCGTCATCGTAATCCGTCGTGTCGGGAAGCGACTCGCCCTTCTCACTAGGACTACCCAATGTCACCTGCGAGTTGTTGGTAATTGAAGAAGTCGCCGCTTTGGGTTCAACGGTGGTCGGCGGAGTTTGCGGTGGCGTGTGCGAATCGTCATCGAAGTCATTGTAATCGGCGCAGACCAGCGAATTAATTTTTGATTGAGAAATACCCGTCTTTCTGTGCACGACGGTTGAAGTATTAGGTTTCTCCTCGGAGCTGCTGCTTTCTGCAGTCTTACCCTTGCTCGATTCGGGTTTGGATGACCACATAGGCGAACCTCCTCTGAGACCCAGCTTGAAGTAGCCATAGCGTCCAAACAAGACGGGCAAAGGTATCGGATTGTTGGGATTGTGCGGATTGCCACCGCCACGGTTATTTTGATCTAATGTCATGTTTGATTCTTGCTGCATCTGTTGAAAATTTTGTTGCTGTAGGTGCTGTTGCTGCTGCTGATCACCGATCGAGTGATTGCTCGAGTTTTGGGAGCTGAAAGCGGAATGTGGAGTATGCGGCGTATGTGGCGTGTGCGGCGTATGCGGTGTTCTCGGAGTTGTCGGATTCTCCACGCTCTGCGGTCGATCGGGCATGGCCGGGCTGTTGCCAGTGGAGGTACGTCGCTGCATCTGCATAGGCGAACCACCGACCATCGGACTGCGAGGCATCGGAGAATTTGGAGTCTGACAAGGAGGTGGATGATGCACAGCTCCAGTCACCTGATGCAGCATGGGCGACGTTGAAGGATGATTGCGTGACATCGGACTAGGTGGTTGGTAAACCATGGGTGAATTCGGCGGGTGATTAGAAGCCCGTGAGTTCATCGGACTGGAAGGTTGCGAAGACTGACTTAGTTGCTGCTGAAGCATCGGTGAGCCCATCGTTTGTTGAACCATCGGACTGCGCGGATGAGGAGAACTCGATGGTTGGTTGTAACTCTGCTGCTGCATTTGCTGGTGTAGTTGAGGACTTGGCGATGAAGCTGGTTGTGCCACCATTGGAGATGTGGGCGGTTTTTGCATTATTTGTTGTTGTTGCTGTTGTACTTGTTGCTGTTGTTGTTGCTGCTGCTGCAACGACTGCTGCCTCTGAACCATTTGAAGATTCCGCTGATTAATAATATTTTGATTTTCTTGTGAAATAGAGCTGACTTCGTGCTGCTGTTGGATCATCTGCTGACGTTGGAGCATCTGTTGATGCTGTTGCTGTGTTAACATCGGTTGCTGGTTCGGTTGAGGGCTGCCTAGAGGAGAGCGCTGACCATACATCATGTTACCCTGCACCGGCATTCTCGGCCGCTGTCCATCTCCCATAACACCAGGCCGTACAAACCTTTGAGGAAGCCCGTGAACTTGTTGAGCCATGCGAATTTGCTGACCATCGGCCGTGAAGGAGCCGGGACTAGTGGTGAGCCTGGCACCAGGAGGTACTACGCGATGCTGAGGCGAAGTCATACGTTGTACTGTAGGGCCACATATGCCCGGGGATGGCATCGTGCCAGGACTGAAAGGACTCTCCTCAGGTTGGGACTGCGGTGTTCCAATTCTTGGCGACTGTTGCATGTTGCTATGCGGCGACATGGTACCCGGGTTAGATTGCGGATTGCCAGGGCTGTGTTGCAGTAGCGGCGGATTTGGACTATGCTGCACCATCGAGGCAGCTGGTGAGTGTTGCAGCATATTGGAGGGCACACTTCCCGGACCAGGACTTTGTGACATTAGTGCTGCTGGGCTGTGCATCGGCGACGAGTGCTGCGATGGCGACATAAGCGGCGAACAAGCTTCAGCACCACTGGCCGATGGTTGTTGTGCCTGCTTCTGTTGCTGTTGCTGCTGTTTGTTTCGGTACTCCTGTATTACCATACCGTGTTGCCGACTCTGCTTACGACTGCTGTCCAAATGCTTCTGGAAAATAGCCTGTTCGCTCGAAATTCGCTGTAGTTCTGCTGCGTCGTTTTCTGGCAGCTCGTTGCCCGACTTTCGACATTGCCTCTGTTTGCTATTAAGGGACTGTAGAAAAAAACCAAACGATTGTTTAGAAAAAATAGTTCATATGGCATAATGTTGTTAATATTTATTGTAAAAAGAAGCTAACTTAAAATTGAAATAAAAATATTTATCTAGTCAAGACACTATTGGCCAAGCACACACAAAAACCATGACTCACTTTTCTAACCTTCCGAAGTTTTTGAACCTCTGTTTCATAGTACTTCAATTGTTGCGTCAAAATTTGGTGTTGATGATTTAACCACTGCTCATACTGCAGTTGCGTCTGTCGGTCCTGATCCGTGACAATATTGTCCGGAGGCACCGGAGGCGTTGGCAGATGAGGTATATTGAATGTAGCAATTCTTGCTGTAAAAATCAATGTCAAAAGTTTATTAATAATAATCATGAAATTTGATGATCAAGAGATAGAATACTTTGAGAGTAATGATTCTTTGAATTTCAAAATAATTACTCAGATCATATAGTATAAATAACGCAGCAAGTGTGTAAAGAGTAGCGAGAGTGAAAACAAAGAAACGAAAAAAAAATGAATGAAAACCAACGTTCGGTGGATGTTTGTGTGGTGACGGGTGGTGGTGGTTGCCTCTGTGCTTGAACGACGACTTTACCGGGCTCGCTGGCCACGGGCTGCTGCCAGTTCTGCGCAGCGACAAGGGGCGGCCTTGCGGGTGCTGCAGGCCGGATTTGCCCGACTCCAGCAGATACCGTGATAATGCCCTGTGGCGGTGAAGAGAGAGGCGACGAGCCCAATACGTCGGCCCGCAGCCGCTCGAACTCGATCTCGCTAAGCAGAGAGCCTGCCGGCGTCGTCGTGTCCGCCTGTTGCTGTTGTTGCTGCTGCTGTTGCTGCTTTTCCTGCTCGCGCTTTTCCTGTTCAAGCAGCTCCTCAAGAAGCAGCGGCTGTTCCTGTGAACACGACTGCTGATCGTTAAGGTCTGCCTTATTCTCCAAAACCCTTCGAGTGGGGTGCGATCCGGGAGCAATGCTGAGTAAGTATGATAGCGGAGATTGCTCTCGGGGTGACATTGCGCAAGTAGCTAATGACTAAAAAAATCATGCATTCTATATCTTATAGGCATTCTAGTTAAATCATATTCTACAACTTTGAGATTCTAAATTCAAATGCTACTTAATTAGACATATTTTATTATTTATTAATTATTTAAAAAAAATCTAGTAACGAAACCTTGAAATTATAATAATTAATAATAGGAACAAAAAAGAACGATAAGATGAAACAATGACTGCGACTTTGAATAGGAATTAAAAGTTTCAAGGACGCTATATGAGTAACCCCAGAATTTGCTCACCTGCAGAAGCAAGGGCCTTCGGTGAGGATGGGGTGTCATAGGCGTCGCACCAGTATGAACCATAGGGTTTAACGGCGGACCGGCCACCGGCACCGAGTGGCCCATGTGGATAGGGGGCCGCGGCATACCCCGATCACTCGGGCATAGCCCCATCTAAAGACATGCACCAACACCAACGCATTGCATACACCCAGGCCAAAGAAAAAAACACCAGTTTGCCAAACATCCTCTAACTTATTTTTCTCTCAATTTTTTTTTAATTCTGCCTACACCTAATACCGGTTCTCATGTCCTTATCTCTTTCATGAACTCTTGTACTTTTTTTTTAAATTTGATTTTTATTTAATTTTGATAGTATATTTTTTAAAATACAGTTAATGAAAACCCATCACCGAGAAGAGCATTCGAAAAATCAATTAAAAATCGAGAGGTAATTGTTTAAAAGATAAAGATTGCAGTAGAGCATAATTAATGTTATGTAAGCAGTAAATGTAATTATGCTAAGTCACAAAGGAAGTGAATTAATCAAGATGTTAACTTAATTAAAAGTAAATTCCAAAAGTTTGCTGTTTTTTAAAGCAATTCGTAAATTTCACTAAATCACACCGAAAGATGAATAGCGTACCTGCATAGGATAAGGAGGTGGTGGTCCCGGATAGGGTGGAGGTGGTGGCGGTGGTGGCGCAAGGGGCATTCGTTGCCCGATCATATGTCCGACCGACACGACCCTTCCTGCTACATTTGGAACACCCGCTGGCCTCATTCCCATGTGTTGTTGTTGTTGCAGTTGCGGTTGTTGTTGGCGAACTAAATAAAATAATAGCAGTTTTTTTAACTAGACAAATTCTTTCAAAAAAATATTACAAATTATTTTCAAAGCAGTAAGTTGACAAATGATTCGTTACCTTGCTGCAAATGATGTTGCGGAATTCGCGGCTGCACTGATTGCTGAGACTGTTGCGGGTGCTGTGGGAAAGTAGGAGGGTAGCTGATAGTGACGGAGTTCGACGAAGTAACGATGCCAATAGCTCCATCAGGAGAAAGTAATCTAGTGCCAGGTGCCATTGGTCTTCCTATGGCTGCTGCGTGCTGCAGCTGATTATTCATCTGTTGCTGCACTGATGATGGGGGATGCGGTGGAGGTAATAACATAGCTTGGGACTGTCCTTGTAAATTCTGACCCATTGGTCCAACAGATTGGACTTGGGTCAAAACATTAGACGTGTCAGTTGCCGTTTGCATAGAGCTCGGCGCTCCGCTTTCGACGGTATCTGCTACTCCGACGTTGCCGATACTTTTTGATTTGTGCTCTTCGTCTTTCACGTCTTTTTTCTTCTCGTCCTTCATCTCAACCTCATCTTGCTCAAGCTCTAAGTCTAGTATATTAGCCTTCTTGCCTCCAGTCAATTGATCCAAATCCGGATCGGCGTATTCAAGAATATTAAAGTCAGCACCCATTTCTGCTGTATATGAAATTGAATTAATTAAATATTCTCAAAAATTTATTCGAAATTTTCTTTACTAAATTGAGAAAAAACTATTTTACTCACCTAAAAGTTCATCGTCGTCATCCCCTAGATCTCCTAATATTGCACTTACATTTTCAACTTCTACCATAGGTGCTCCTTCTTGTTCAAGCTTCTCCAATTCAGCTGTTACATTGTCAGGAATTTCAGAAGTTTCTGACATCGTAACATTAGCTTCGCTAACTGTAGGTAGGATCGGTGGTCTCACCATTCCCACAGTGCTTATCATGCGAATCCCTGGATTCAAGGGGTTATGAGTTGTACGCACGATTCGTTGCCCCAGAGCTTGGGCTTGACTCGCATCTGTTTAAGATAATAAATATATATTGTATGCCTTACATACGAAAAAAAATAATTGCAATTTTTTTTTCTCGTACCTGGAAAGCGTTGTAAAACATCGTATTGTTCTGCTATTTGACTTCTCGGGCCGGCCATACGTTGTTGCATGATTTGATTATTTTGGAATTGTTGCGCCACACTGACAGGCACTGGTGGTCTTTGCAGCAACATACGTGTTCTTGGGTCTATTCCTTGCAATCTGGCAGCATCAATATTCGTCACACCTGGATGCCTTGGAGTTAGTCCTAAAACATAAAGTAATTCAAAACATCAATCACCTTTTACTTAATACTTAGAGGATAAATGTTATAAATACTACTATATAGAAGACAACTCACCCATGGGACCTCGGATAAGAACGTTTGGTACACCAGGCATACGTGGCCTTGCAGCTCCTGGAGGAAGTGGCTGTCGGAACGTTCCGTCAGCTGGATGGTTAGCTGGTTGTTGCGGATGCTGCTGCAATTGAACATGGCTCCCGTCAAATTGTTGTGGAGATACGTCTCCTGTTGTTTGACCATCTAAAATATTACAGTTTTTAGTTAACATTAAATTTATTTAGCGCTGAATAATATCGTAATTAAGGAATTTATTTCTATTAATTTTGGTGAAATAAAAATAAAAAAAAAGTACCTTGACCCCAAGCTTGATTCATTGGTTTCAAGTCCTTATTGAATTGCTGCTGCCGTTGAAGCAGGTCCCTCAACTGACGATTAACCTCCGGTTGTTGACCAAAAAGTTCGTTCGGTTGTGATTCCGGGCGTTGGTCGGATCTCGGGGACATGTAACTTTGCACTGGACTAGCCGCAGCAGGCGACGGAGGCGGCGGAGGTTGACCCTGTTGTTGCTGCTGCTGTTGTTGCACCTGAGGCTGCACCAGTTGCTGGAGCTGCTGCGGTGGCTGTGGTGGCTGTTGCGGAGAGTAGGCTTCGGGCGTTCGTGGTGGAGCGTAAACGTGGCTGGTTGGCCGAGGAGTACTAAATATAGGCCGCGGAGTACCAGGTGGCTGAGGGAAGACGTCACCACGCGGCGACGTGGAGTAGGATGGGGTAGACCTGGTCTGGGTCTGGGAGGCCTGGCCGAAGCCATCCGCACTTTCGAAGCGCTGAAAATGCTCTGGCTGCGGCTGCGTTTGCGAGGCCGGGGACTGTGGAAAATCATGAGGGGACTGAGGCGCTTGAGGAGAGAACGGAGAGGGTGGTTGCTGCTGGCCGACAAATCCGCCGGGAGGCATACCGGGTCTTGCGACGACCCCAGCCATGGGACGGCCAACCTGCGTCACTTGGCCCTGTTGGGACACCACTTGCTGTTGCTGCTGCGGCGGTTGGGGCTGCGCTTGCTGAGGTTGCTGCTGCGACTGCTGACCAACTAGCCGACCTGCCATGCCCGGGTGTGAATTTGGCGGGACGATCGCTCGATTAACCTTCATGGCTGGCGCCGCAAATTGGGTGCGGGGCTGGTTTGATAATTGTTGTTGACCTGGACCCAACTGACCCATTGTGTTGCCGTCCTACGAAAAAATGATATATTTAATACTGTTTACGTGACACTTTTCCTTTACTAATTATTTTGCAGAAAAGTTCGTAACAAATTAAGTATATTTTTTAATTTTTATTTTATTGCAAAACTTACTTGTGGTACCGCAACCATCTGCGTCACTCCTGCGTTTTCATGACTTAGCGTAGGAGTGCCATCTTCAGAAAGTTGTCGATGTACTCTTGCAATTGCTATAAAAATTTCAGAATTACAAAATTAAAAGTATTTGTCAAACTTACATCTTTGATTTTAATTTTTTTAATAACCTAGATTACCGTGCGCCCGCTGGTCATGGATAACTTGTTGCTGGATCTGAGCTTGTTGCTGCCGCATAGCCTGCAATTGCTTCCACTGGCGCTCTTGTTCTGCCTCTCGAGTTGATCTATCTCGATTCGCAAGTTTATCTTGTTCCTGTGAAAAAATAAAGTATTACAACTCGAACTAAGTGAAAAAAGCATTCGAAATACCGCATCTCCGACGTCGATCGATCATAATTTTTTATTCTGCTTTTTTTCAAAAGACATTTTCAATGATAAACAATAAAAGAACAATAAAAACTAATCGGAGATGGAGTATTTACGGTTTTGAGAAACGCCAACAAAGAAACGTTAGGCTTTATTTTATGAAAATCAGCCAATTACACATCAACTCGCAACGATTACAGTAGGCAGAGTAGTTAACTTATTGCTAAATAAAACCAAAATGATTATTTAGTGCAAATTGTAATATGATTAAAATGACCAGCCACCATCCAGAAACAAACACAATTTTATTCGCTTGTAAACAACAAGTTCGTCACTTAAAGAAGCTCTGAAAGTAATAAGTAATCTGTACATGCAAAAAGTGTAAAAAGTTATTAAGTTTTCAGTTTATAGACGTATATTAGTGTTGTTACATTGTACACTTAAAGTTAGACTGTGGTTAGTAAATTAGAAAATTTTGTCAAAACTTTTGAATATTCCATGTTAGTTATTGTATTATATGTGACAGTTCATAAAGTTTTAAACATCATTGCACGACAGAAAAAGAAAATAATAAATATTTTCTTCCTTGATGTGAATTACACAGAAAACAAAAAAAAAAGGCTTGAGTGTTCCAGCACATCCCAATAAATACTACACACACGCGCGCACACGCACGCACACAAACGCACGCGCACACACACACACCATTTACTCTTTTTTTAAGATAAGTAAAGAAGCAATAAAAATTCTCGCAACCGATCAAAAAGACTACAAGAAATAGAGTAACCATATCCACCAATTAAAAAAATAAATATTACAGTGAAATTGATTGAGCTTTGGGAGAGGAGTAAATATTCGAGGGATGTAATGAGTGATTTCGAGGTTTATGGATTTGCATTTTGCTTTGTGGGGTATATATTTAAACATCTTAACATGCCACAGCGAATCGAAATTAACAGAAAGTAAAATTAATCAGGGACGAAGGTAAACAAATAATTACAATAATAATTGTAACATAACAACGTCAATAAAATTATAAAATAAAATCATAATTCGAATCGACAACCAGAAGAAAAAGTGAAAGGGAGTATAAAAACATGTAAGATGTTGTGGAGTAAATGTCATTTATATCAAAGGAGAGTTTCTCATTTAATTTGGTTAACGGGATATCAACAATCCTCCCGTAGGGTCTGCATTATCGGCATGAACATTTTATTTATTATTTAAAAATCGTAACGATTTTTTAATATTTGGACAACGAACTGGCCTCCGCAATTGTGTAAGAAAACTGTAAAAATATTGCAGCCGATTATATTTACAAATGAATTCAGGAAATTGTTTGAAAATTTTTCATTCATAGAGAACTTTACGAAATAATTTTAAAAATTTTCAAACAATATCCTGAAGCCATTTGTAAATGTAATTGGCTGTAATTTTTGTACAGTTTTCCTGCACAATTACGGAAGACAGTACATTGGCCGAATTTCGAAAAATGATTCTGCTCTTTAAATAATAAATAAAATGCTTATGCCAATAACGCAGATCCCTACGGGAGGGTTCGATATCCAGTTAAAAAAAAATACAAATTCCATTAAATACGTCTAATAGATTATTGAAAAATAATCGACAATACTTTTTCTCTTTTTAATTTAATGTTTATTAACAACGCTATGTAGATATACTACGCCGTAGTGACGTCACGATCATAGCAAATTTTATCTAGCTATATCTTTGTTAATAAACGTTTAATTGAAAAACGAAAAAATACGTGTCAATTATTTGTCAGTATTCTGTCAGACGGATATAATGGAATTTTTCACTTTTCAACCCAATTTTCTTAACGATGCGTGATCAAATTGGCAACAATAATTAAACATGAATAAATGACTAAGAGACCTCTCAGAGTTTGAGGTAAAAAATGAGTTTGTCTAACAAAAATACTAATTAATTCTCTGAAATAACTCTATTTTCATATAAAAAAATAATAAATGTATAAACAAAATAAATATCAACATGCAACGACTACAAAATATATAGGCCGAACTCGAAGTGTAGGAAGTCGAAGCGTCCTTTGTGTAATCGACGTACGCTTCCGTTTCTGAAATCAGTTTCAGAAGCGCGATAAAATTTTCAAACTCTCCCGATTCATGAAGTAAAGAAACAAAGGCTGCTCGGCGCTTCAACTCCCTGAAAGCGGAGTAACTACGCTTTCTAGTAACCTGATTTAAAAAAAGTACACGTATACAAAAAGAAGAGACAGCACTATAAAAATAATTGAGTTACAAAAGGAAAACAATAAGCGTCGGATACGACGCGTTGAAAGAAACTAACATTTGGCTGAATAGTAAATAAGAATAAACGATATAATAAATAATAAAGTAAACATAGCAATCGGGCGACTGTATAAAAGAAATGTAAATACAAGGAAATAAAAACGGCAAGACACTATTCAGGCACAGTGAAGATGGCTCACCATAACCGGGTTCTGTACAGGTACAGTGTGATTAATTGCAGTGGGTGGCGGATCGTAGTGCTCCTGGCAGAGGGAGGGGAGGGTGCGCATAATTTCGGACGGAGTGAGCACTCTAATCTGATGGTCTACCGAGGAGAATTGCCGAGCAGGAGTGCTGGCAGCTGTGTTAGCAGCAGCGGCGGCGGCGGCGGCAGCGGCAACAGCAGCAGCGGCGGCGGAGCCGGCCGCCGCCGTGGGGGAGACCCGCTGACCGCCGATCGCTTGGGACGCGCGCAGCTGTGACTGTGAGTGTGGGTGTGGCTGTGATTGCGACAGAGCTGCCGGTGCCGGTGCTGCTGGCGGTGGCGGTGGCGGTGTCTCGCGACGCTGGCACACCTCGGCCGGGGCCGCGTGCACCTCGCAAGACGACGAAGAAGAGGTGGAGCAAGAGGAGGAAGACGATGAGCATGACGATGAAGAAGATGTAGAAGAAGCGCTCGGCAGCTCGTTCGACCTCGCGGGATTGGTGAGAGTGTTGGGGGTACGGGGCGAGCAAGAGGGTGGCGTGGCGGATGAAGAGTTCGGGGAGGAGCTCGGAGAGCGAGATGTTAGCTGTGGCCGCTGCGGCTGGACCCCCTGCACCGCACACACCTCCGCAAGTTGAGTCGTCGGGGCGGCCGAGGCGGCCTGGGCCGCGGCCACCTGGGCAGCCGCCGCCACTTGGGCCGCCGCAGCCGGGTTCCCAGCGCCGCTGGCGTTGCTGTCCGTCGTCGGCTTCTGCTCCTTGCCGCCGGCGTCGGGTTTCTGGCTCGTCGCCATCACCACGACCGGTGGTACCACCTGACCCGCCGCGCCCTTCGCCGGGATGACGCTACCGCTCGACACCGCCGACGTTATCGGTGCGCCCGGACTCGCTAACTCCTTCGGGATCTGTTGGGGTCAACGCCCACCAAGCGTGGTCACACACAAATACTTTTCTTTTTTCTTTTGTTTCTCGCTTTTACGGTCTTGTTTATTTTTTTTACAATGGGAGGGTACACACACTTAGCATCTACGGGGATTTTTACACTTTAAAGATTCCTAGGGGAGATTCGAGCGTCGGAGTGTCTGTACAATCCAGGAGGGGACCGAGTGCCGCATGGTACATCGACGGTAAGCCCTAGCTCTTCTACTGAGTAACGAGTCACACATCATATTCGATTAAAAATAGTTTCTTTTTAAATTACATTTATCGGCTGGTGTTCGCTTGCTTGTTTCAACCCGATCGTAAAAAAAAATAATGTATCTTCGGTGTTAGTCGTGTTAGACATATAGAGCATTCACGTAGAACATCGTTCTGACAGATTTAAAATGGAATTATTAAAAACAAATACAAATATAAGCACAGAACGTAAACGAAAAAATTGAACTTTTTATACACGAATACGAAGACACCAGCCTTATGCTGCTATGCAGTAACTATATATCACAAGGTTAGCATTTTTTCTTTGTTAGTTAAACTTATTTGTTAGAGACAAGACACCCTCGACAATGAGTATGACTGCATTTCATCAAGTAGAAAAACAATGTCACCAAATATTTGTTCATACGTTCATTGACAGAAAAAAATAAACATTTTTAGCCGCGTTGCAAAATGAAAAGAATATCGTTACCTGTTGCGCCTTTTTCATACGAATCGCAGCTCTGTTTTCACGAGCCTGGCTCACGTAGGGAGCTTTCTTGTCACTGGGTAGGGCGCGCCACTTCTTTACAATTTGCTTGTAGCGTTCTGACCAGACTAAACATAGTAAAAGTAAATAGTAAATAATAAGAAGTTAATAAATAAGTTCAACTATAACGAAGAAAAAAAAATTAAAAAGTTACTTGGATATTCCGTTTTCCATTCTGGATGGTTCATATTAGCATAGAGAACTGAAGCTGTCGTCGCTCCTTTTCCCAGTGCTTCGTCAGCCTCCATTTTTAAGCTAGTTCTTTGGTTATAAGTAATAGCCGCTGTACCACTCGTGGGAGTGCTTCCTTCGTCTTCAGCATTGACCCACGGACTGGTAGGTTCCGAAAACGCGGGACTGAATGGACTGCTATAATTATTAAAAGAAATATTTAACAAATATATTTTTTTTTTACTTTAATCAAACATTGAAAAAATACTTACTTGCTGTATTCGGAATGGTATGGTGACGGTGGTGGAAAACTCATTGGAGAATTAAGATTGGATTGGCCAACAGAAGGCAAATTAGTCGGTACCTGTGGCCTTGCTATCGGCAAGTTAGCTGGTTGAATGTTGGCTGAAATATAATTGTTTTGTTAAATATAAGTCATTTAGGAAAATCGATTATTCTCATCAATTTTTGAGAAAATACAAACCTGGATGAGGGGATGGAGAAACAAGAGGAGTAGAGGAAGACGATACTTGTGGTGTTTGCGTTTGTGCAGAAAATCCGCAAGACTCTCGTGATTCTTGAGATTCATCGGTAAGAACTCCCTTAAATATTTCTTCCACATCTTGGCTAGCAATATTCGTAAGTCCTGCAAACACATTACACTTGAAAAAATCCAATCAAACTCGTTAAAACATATTAAAAATCGACAAAAACAGACCTGTATCTCGAACCATAGACTCCAAGTTAAAATGAGGACTGAGTATATCCGGCAACTCGTCCTTTGTAGACTCGGGCGCTTGTTCGAGCTCCTCCCAAGCTTCCGTGGCCTTGGCCAAGTCCTCGTCTGGTTCGTTCATGATAGTATTAATAAGTTCGCGATCAAAGAGATCGCCGGAGATCGGCAAAATGTCATCGAGGGCCTCAGTGTCGCTGCCCTCCTCCTTGACGATCTCCTCGCGCTTGATCGGCGTTTCACGCGCCGTTGAAGTCGAAGGCTGCGCTTGTGTCGGCGCAACCGTGGGAGCCGTTGAGGCTGGCTCGTCGTCCTTCTCCTGTTTGGCCTTGACCTGCTCCATCGCCTGGAGCTCATCGCGCGACAGCTGTATCGTGTCTGCATTGGCGGAGTTGTTACGCTCGCTCTCCGAGTCGCTGCTGCTGTCGAGATCCTTCTCCTTGGTAGTCTCCATCAGGTCTCGACCGAAGAACGCCTCTTGCATATACAACGGGAAGCACTCGGACAGCTTAGTCTTTGGTTTCCGGCGCTGGGGCTTCCTGCGCGGCTTATCATCCGGAGCAAGACTGAGCAGGCCCTCGCTCAGTCCCGGTACCTCAGGTTCGTCCTCCTTATCTTTGCGGGTGCCACGCAGCCTCACGACAAAACCTCCAATGCCGAGCTTCTGCAAATTGCGCTGTCGCTTGCGCTTTAACACGCAAACGCCGCTCTCTGTGGTGTAGATACTGAAGCCTTCAGGGGGTGGCTGATCGCCCCGAGGAGTCCACACCATGCCTTCTTTATACACCTGCGTCGGCTCGTCTTTTACGTCGATCAGTTCCAACTTACCATTTTCTTCGAGAGAGTTGTCCAAACTGCCGCCAGCTACTACAGATTCGATTGTAGCCATAATATCAGCGTCCTTATCAAGGACCTGCGCCAGCTTCCGCCGTTTCTTCTTCGTGATTTGGTGCTCGGACATGAGTGACTTGATGTGGCTCATCCCTGCCTCGGAGAGCACGATACCCTCTACCAGAAAGCTTTGGGGCGTCGGCTTCTCGAGTTCAGGGCTGCGGACGATGGGCGGTGGGGTGCGGGGCTGTTGGTACTTAACCGGCTGAGCTTTCGGAACGTTGCAAAGGGTATGCGGTGGTGGTACATCGCGCGGTCGGCAAAGCACGCAGTGATAGCCTTCTTCGGCGCACTTCTCGGCTTCAGAATCAGTTTTGATGTTGTCGCACATGCAGTGTAGCCACCGCTCACATTGGACGCACTGGATTATGAGGTCGCCCTCGGAGTAAGCCTCGGTGCAGGCGGCGCAGGCGGTGTGCGAGGTGCAAGGGCCACACTGCGTGTAGTTCCTTTGCCAGCTGCTATTGAAGCCGGGATCATTCGAACCGCAAGTCTGACAGTGGGCGCACCACTTGCACTTCCACGTGCCCTGTGGCACGTATTCCAGCGGTGGGTCCATGCAGTATATGTGGTAGCTGATGTCGCAGTCGTCGCAGAGGATCAGGCGGCCCTCATCGTTCCGCTCACCGCAGCCCTCACACACTGTACAGTCCAGACATCGCCAGCCTTTTTGTAGTATCACTTTAGTCACTTTGACGTTTGCACAGTACGGATGATAACACTGGCCGCACTGCGCGCACGCTATCAGGCAACCCTCTTGATCAGTACCGATCGCGCCACACATCACGCAAATGTCCTGCGAGAGGACGAATTTGTCCTTTGCGGAGCACAGCACTAGTCGGTTCTCTACACCGGGTTCTTCCTCTTTAGAATAAGAGTCCGGCAAGGGTCTCTGAAATAAATAATTTTTTTTTTCGTTACGATAAGATGTAAAAGACAGTATTGATAAGGTATATGTAAGTGGGGTTTTTACCTGTAATCCTACTCCGGGTACGCCGAATATTCCTCTCATTTTGGCTTTTGGACCTCTCTTGCGTCCAAATTCCGTGATTTTTTGTCGCTTTTGGTAACCTAATTTTCCTAAACCTTTTGGTCGACCGATTAAACCACCGCCAAGACCGAGTCTCTTTTTGGCAATTTTCGAGGCACAAAAAGGCTTTCCTTTTCCTAATCCTATTGAATAGAATGCGTCCTCCGAGTTTCCCTGGTAGTCTAACTCCGAAGAATCTCCGTCGCCGAAGAGGCTCTCTTGCGATGCCGTCAAACTAGACTCGCCTCCATAGTCTTCGATACTGTCCTTCCGCTTCACCAGGGCTACGTTCTTGCAATGAAGACAAACATACTCGTAATCTGGTTTAACCTCCTTGCGGTGTTGATTTGTCAACGGGTCCGCTTCGGGATCACATGTACCGTGAACGAACTTTTTACACGAACTACACTGAACCATTTCTCTATAAGCAGCCGCTCTATAAGCTTTTCTGCAGAGTGGACAAGAGAAGCCCTTATTCCGCTGCTGATAACATGAATCGCAAACCGTATAATGAGAATGCCAACGCGACGATAGACCGGCACCAGGTGTTCGCGATCCACAATCAGTACAGACTCGACAACACTTGCACTTCCAACCGTATTTAGGTATAGAGGTAACAATTGGCCGCAAACAACTAGGATGATAAGCTTTGTCGCATCGCTCACAGGTCATCACCTTAGCCAATTCCTCGGGCTGTCGACATACCTGACAAACGCGGCAATTCGTACACTGCCATCCGGCGCGAACACTTGGCAGTAGAGACAGTCCTTGACAGTTGCCGTGATAATGTTGACCGCACATTGAACACATCACCAATTTGGACACGTCACCCATCGCGTGGCACATCATGC
The DNA here is from genome assembly GCA_035586675.1 of Eurytoma californica. Classification (NCBI taxonomy): domain Eukaryota; kingdom Metazoa; phylum Arthropoda; class Insecta; order Hymenoptera; family Eurytomidae; genus Eurytoma; species Eurytoma californica. The sequence goes on from JAXIUT010000048.1 coordinate 9,214,126, forward strand.
ACTTTATTCTTTCTCCATCGCTATTTACTGTAAAAGACAAATGTCTCATGCTTTAAAGTTCTGAATAATTTATTTGCACAAGTAAACTTGAAAAATACTTACATAAAAGAGGAACTTGCCCTAAATGTTGACTACAAAATAATGACAAGCTCTTGATATCTTGGAAGCAGCTAGATGCAGCCGCACATGGATAATGAAAGTAACGATTGCACGATTGCACCTAAAACAAAATTTTGATATAGTAACATTTTTCTGGAATTTCAATGTATTTTTTGTAATTTTTTTTTCTTTTACTTTGCAAGATATGCCTGCTCCATAATGCGAACAGAAAGCACATCGACGAGTTGAAACTTGTACAATTGTTGAGCTGATTATTTCTGAGGGCATATCCTGATTACCACTTGTCCAAAGAGCACAAGCTTGGTGAACATAATAATAACCCGATTCAAAAATTGATCCTAAATCAGGCTCATCCAAATAACCTACTATAGTTAATTCTTCAACAGGTTCTGTAAAATTTGTTAGACTAGGATTCCTGTAAATACAAAATTATTATTTTTATAAAATGATCAATTTTTATAAATGGATTATTCAATTAATATAATTAGTACCTGCACTTGGCTAAACTCTTTTGCCTACGACACGTAACAGCTCCAAGGCTATTACTTGCACGTGGACTTTTGTCACCAGCTACATGCACATCAACAAGACTTTCTGGCGTTTCTTCACGATTGGTACATTTTTCAGGTGTAAAATCTTCAGGTATTGGGAGCTTTAAAAGTTCACCTTGACCTAACTGACTTCTCTCACTCAGATTGCACAGAGCACATACTTTTCCTGGCCTATAAACAGTAATAGTTTTGTTAATACTGCACTGATATCGCATAATTTAAGCTTTTAATAATTAAAATTTTTAATATTTACCATTGTTCTGGAAAATATGGGGGTTCCTCTGGTGCTGGCATAGCTCTATCAAGACCAGAGGATTCTCCATCAATTGAAGCTGTATCATCTCCAATACGCAAAGGGCTTGGTGATTCAGAATGAGTATCATCATCTTTGCTTTTCGTGCGCCGAGGCATACCCCTTCCATATCCAAACCTATTAGTTAAAAGAACTATTAGTGGCTGTGATTTACATATTAAAGATTATAATTCAGATTTTAACAATTTAAATTGCATGTAATTTTATGACAACAAAATTTATTTTCTGTTGTATTAGTTTATGTAATTTTTTTATACCCTTTTCCTCTTGTCGAGCCTCGGCCGAATCCTCTGCGTATGCCACTACCACGAGGAGTTCCAGGAGGGCGTTCTTTTCTTGGTCTTCCTGGACCACGTCTAATATGCAAAGGTTTTCCACCTGGTAGTGGAAATTTTTGATACCGCATAGGGTCATGAAAGACCTCTTCTGGAGTAACTACAAATACAAATTTCTTCATTACACAAAGAAAACATTATTGACATTACAAGGTTTAAAAGGAAACGTACTGCTGTATGCATCTCGAGCATTACTGTTTAAACTATCAGCATGGAAATTGAGGCACTGACTGGTGCCTGTAGTTGATGTTGAGCCGAGCAACTGGTCAGAGTTTGCAGGAGAAATGGGTATGCCCGAATTCTCCTCGTCGTCATCCTCGCCCTCAGAGGGTTCATCGAGTTCCATTTCCTCCTCCCCTTCCAGTCGCTCTTCATCATCCATGGCACTTCCTTCTCAAGGTAACGCTCTGTAACCCTACAATACCAAAATTACTTTAGATTCACAAAATTTTTTTTAACAGCAACAAAATAAAAAACGTCTTCTAAACGTTTTTCCAAGTTGATTCGATACGCGAGACCATACGAATAGAAGGAAAAAACTTTGACGAATAAATAAGCAAAAATAGAGGCAACGCGGTTATGAGTCCCGGCCATATCGTAGCGCAAACAACAACAATAAACAGTCCCGCGGCGGACCCGATAACGTCACTCCTCGAGCGCAGCGAAGCGTGCGCACAATTACCAACCAGCGGCACGTAGCCCTCGAGAGGCGGCTCGCAGGGCAGGGGCCAAGAGCGGCACCCGCTATCGGCGCTCGGGACGAGGTTCGCCGATCGACGTCGGCCGATCTCGCAAGGCCGCCGCCGCCACCTTCCCTCGGCGCTCGCTCTCGCGGCGGGCCGCCGCTTAGGGAGAGGTCGGGCCAGCCCCCGCAGCCCCGCTGCTCCGGGCGTCGCGCTTGCGTCGCTTCCTCGCGTCCGGCCGTGGCGCGCGCGCGTGCTCCCTCTCACTCCCTCTGGCTCGCTCCCCCGCGCGCTGCGGCGCTCGCGTGTCCAGGGGAGCCGGGCCGCCCTTCTCCTAGGGGGCCACAGCGCGCGCCATTGCCGCGCCGTCAAACTCGCTGGTGCCCGGGGAGCACGCGCGCTCGCGGCACCGTACCTGTGGCGTCTACTGCTGCCTCCTCGGTGGCCTCATGGCCGATCCGCGCGTCCAATTGTCCCGCTGGCCCGCTGATGCTCGCTGCTGCTGCTGCTGCTGCTGCTGCTTCCGGCTCGCGCGCTCCGGCCGCGTAAACATGTTCGCAGTTGGGGCCCGCGCGACAACTGCTCGCACGACCGAGGCCGCTGTCGCGGCCCTCCTGGCTCCTCCCCGCGGCGATCGCAAATCCGGGGGGCCACCCAGTCGTAGTGGCGCGCGACGACGGAGAGTCGAGTCGGACCCGCGGCTGAAGCGCAGCTACGCGCTCGCTCCCTCTCGCTCGCTCGCACACGCACGCACACACGTCGCCGGGAGGCGCGACTGCCCAGAACTAGCTGACCCTCCCGCGAGACTCGCGCCCCGATGCCTCTTTCCACGGCTGCACTCGCTCGGCGGAGTCGCCGATGCGCTCCCCGGATGTTGTCCGCGATCGACGAATCGGCCAAGCGGGAGGACGCTTACGTCACGCGACGCCGCGGACTGAGCGCTGGTTGGCTCGCGGCCGACGGTGCACGCAGAGATACGCGACGAACACACGCGCTCAACGGCTGCCGGCTCTCGCGGTTCTTGCGGCGAACATTTCCAGATGAAGGTGGCGCCTTTTTTCAAATCAAAGGCGTGGCTCGGCTACGTACAACGCTTTTATCCTTTGGATTTTATTGTTTTTTTAACTAGAATTTTTCGTAATATAGATGATTTAAAAATAATTTTGGAAGAGATGAGGTCTACTTTGCATCGTTTGAGTTTTATTTTCTTTAAGAATGTACATTATATACATATTATTAACAAAATATACATTACAAAGTTTTTTTTATCAAATATCGGTAAAAATTTCTAAAATATAAATAAATAAACTTATTTTATGACCTTAAAATATTTCATCACAAACATTTGTTCTTGTATCTTTTTTTTAAATCTTGTGTTAATCGTGTTTAAATAATTTACAGTCTATGTCTTCCCTTATTTTCTTTTTCAGGCGACTTAGGTCTTCCATTGTGAATTGATTGTTACGCATCAGCTCTTTTAAAACAATTAATGAGTGCTTTACAATGTAAATGTCTTGTTCAGATAATTTTATTTTATTGCTTTTACTAGGGAAAGGATCCCTTATGTAATTTTTAATCAAACACCAAGGTCCTCCTTCATTTATGTATGTTATAAGATCTGTTGTAGTATACAACTTGGATGATAAATTTGGTAAACAAATTGGCATTTCAATGACAGTATTAAAGCTGTCAACTTTTTTCATGGTAAAAATTGCCTTACCCCTATTTTTCAACATTTTTACAAGTATGGAATTTTCAGGCAAAGCTTTCTTGTAATTAGATATTAAATATTTATTATTTAACAATCTTGTCACAGATTCCACGGGGCAGTAATTTAGGTACTGTTTGTTGGCAAATATGTTTATCCTTCTCAGAATATCTTCCTTTCTAACTACTTCTTCTTTTAGCTTACTCATTTCTGCGGCTCTCTCAGTTAATTCAAGTAGGATATTATCTATACCTTTTAACATTTTGGGTTCCAACTTAATAAAATCTTCTGAAACTTTTTCAATCTTTGGCGGCTTTTTATCTTCAATTGAAACCTCAGATAACTCTTTGGAACTATTTAAATAAATGATATTTTTTGACTGATACAGTTTAAAACTTTGATAATTTTTATCTTCAATTCTTAGTTCCAATGCAGAATCTTCAGATAACAATTTTTTTTTACAATAATAAGTTTTATGACCATCAGAGCATATAAGAAGTAGTGTGTGTTCCTCGGTTTCATCTATCACAGCACATAATCTCTTCATTCTCTTATCTAAATATATTTTCTCATACTTCAATATATTTTGTACAAGATGCATTAAAATAACAAGATTGCTGTCAGTCTGAAGAATAGTACCAACGACTTTTCCACTTTTTTCTATAGGATGTATCCTTTCTATAGAAGAATCACATCTATAAATTATTTTAATTTCTTGATTTACCATCTTAAATAAATTTTTATTGTGTGAAATAAAGCAAAATTTAACATTGGCAGTAACATCACCAAAAAACAAAGCTTTCAGCAAATTCTTATCAGTACTATCGCTGTTCAATGCAAGCACACTAACATAGTTTGTTTCAGTTGCAGAAAAAAGTTTCTTTGTGCCTTTCAACATTTTGTCCTGCAAAATGATTGCATCATTGCTTGGAGAAATCACTTCGGAAAAATCTGCACCAAGTTCAATTCCAGCTTGGCTCAAATGAGCTATGCCAAAATTGCTACTCAATTTGTAGATTCCGGATGGATAACAAAGTATAAATACCCTTTCAGCAAAGCACCGAATATCCTTTATTTTTGAAGGTGCCGTGTAAACTTTCAACTTGTCTGTACTTAGTCCCTTGCATGGATATTGAAAGCAAATAAATTCATTACCGTTCCACGCGAAGCAGGTTTCGTTGCCATAAAATTTATAGATCACAAAGTCCTTTGGCACAAAGTCCGGCGGATCGGTAATAATGAGCATGTTTAGATCAATTTGCAACTAATTTGATAATTAAATTTTTGTAGCCGAACTAATTTTTTGTTTATACTTCTGCAAAACAACAACATTCAACAGCGAGCCGGTAAATACGTGTAAAACGGCGTAAGTTACGCCGTGTAACCCCCAATCAGTAGTAATCTAATTATCTAGCAGCTGGATCTGCAATAAGTATATAAGTAGCTGTGCAGTAATTATAGCAATACAGTTTTTTTGAGAAAATGACAGAAAATACTAAATAGCAGAATAGCAGATGTATTTTATTTTATCACCTTGGCACTAGTTGGCGTTGTACACTGTAAAAAGTAAAATTAATGTCGACTAGTAATTTTTTTAACATCTTCAGAATAGTATTAATGAGTCTGACAATTAAATTTACCTTTCTCTGTAGAGTAAATTTACCAATTTTGAGGTTATTTACAAATCTAAAGTAAAATTACTACTCTGAGCACTACTAATAATCTGACTCAATCTCAGAACAGTGATTTTACTACCCGCGTGTTATAATTAACTGACTGCTAAAATTTTTAAATACTACTCGTCAATTTCATGACTAATCTTAAAATTTACTAATTGTTAGTAAAGTGACATTTTGTGAAAATAGAGTGGAATAGTAAAATTAAAGTCGAATTTTAAATTTACATGCCAGTGATTCGGGCACCATTTTATAGGCCATTGAAAATTACTAAATTGATTCGGTAATTTTACTACCCTGCAGTTTATTTACTGTTCTCAGATAAAGGGTCGGATTGTAATAGTTACTTTCATACTTTCAGAATAGTAAAATTACAGTGTGATTTTTTACAGTGTAGGGGGAAAAACGTGTCGATTTCTTAATATCCCGATTACTTTTAACATAAATAAATTCTTATTTATTTTTACATATATACTACTCATACTACAAGCATTAAATAAATTTGAAATTTATATTTCTTATCTTTTAGATTTTAATAATTTCGTAATTTTGTAATGAAATAAATAAAAGCAGTTTCAAAATACCTCAACATTATTTATTTATCATTAGTTCTTCATATATTCTTTTCAACATTTAAAATGTAATATAAATGTACAATTATAAGTCATTGATATCAAATTTTTATGACAAGTATATAATATTTGATTTATCTCAACATTATTCGCTGAAAATGCTTGGTCAGTTTAAGTAATCTTTTCTAGAAATTGTCACATTAAAAAATTGATTATAAAATACTTTTGATGTATTGGTGCTTTACTCGGGTATTGCAAGAGAGGAAAAATATTTTACAGCATCAATAACCGTGGAATATACTATATTATATACAGGATGGATCATCTGAACAGCATTTATGTGCTGAGGTCCAATTATATTAGGTTCTGGAGAATTCTGGGCTACTGATAGTCCACTAAGCCCATAACAAGTATGGTATAAATCATAATTTCTAAAAAATTAAAAGTAAAAGACAATTGTAAATTAAATTTTTAAGCAAGGATATTTTAAATACTTTTTAATGATTGCTTACTTTTCAGGTTTATCTATTAAACCTCCACAAGGATGTTGGCAGCAAATAAGCAAATACTCTTGTAGGGCTCCTTGATCAAACAACCAGTGATCTAAAATAATATTTTTCTCTTTTGCTAAAAGAGTATGCAATAAAGGAAATGCTCCTCCTTGCCAAAATGAATAACATCCATCAACTAATTTATTTGTACGTCCTTGAAAACCCCCTTCCAAGCGCATTTGTCTATTAACAATCCATCTCTGCAATTTATGCAGATTATTAGTTTGTTAAATAAGAGCTAATTTTGTGGACTATAATATTAGTATTTACCATAAAAGCAGGTAAATTAATAGCATCAGTCTTTCCTAACAGTACAAGAGAAGCTAATCCGCAATAAGCATATCCCCCATGTGCTTCCATGCCTGGGCAACCACTAAAACCTCCTTCCCAATTTTGACATTTTGCAATCCATTTGTCTGTATTTTTGAACATTTCCGGAGTATAAACATTTGTGAGTTTTGCTACAACTAAAGCACAGTACACCCCTCTTATATCTATTTCGCCATCCACATGCATACAAAAACTTCCATCAGGATTGTGTAAGGACTTTAGGAACTCAGAAAGCTTTTGCCTAAAAATAATTAAATGTATAGTGAATAGTATGGTGAGCGTAAGATGCAAAATAGGTGCAGAAATGTTTAAAAGCAAATATTTACCTGTTGATTACATTATATGCATCTTCTGTACCGATAATACAGAGAGCATTGACTGCTGCGTAAGTGGATGCCAAGTGAGGATACTGACCAGGGCCACCACCGAATCCTCCTTCTGGGGATTGACATTTTGCTAGGAAACCTGCAACTTTTGAATAATCATCTTTTTCTAGTTTACAACCTAGGATATTTAGTGAGTGTAAAATCCAGTAGCACAACCATGGTCTGCTAGAATCTAGGCACTGAAAGAGTAATAAAAGATTTATAAATTATGAAATTTAAATCATTTTTATAACTTTAACTTGCCATATAATTTTTAGACAGATGAGTCAGAGAATTTTTTAAAAAACTTATGTGCCTGTATTTATTAAGTATAGGTTCTTTATGAATTCTATATAATTCAAGAACATTTTTTTCTACTTTGTCCTAAAAGATATAATAAAGAATTAATACCTATGATTGCCTTTTAATAACAATACAAGTCAGAAAATTGGAATATTTTTTACCTGTTCTACAGAAGTTGCAGTCTCACATTTTATATTTTGTTTTTCTTTTAATAAATCCTCGTAACTTCTAACAAAAGCTTTTTCATATATATCATCAAACTCGAAGCTTGACATGATCTGTTAAGTAAACTCAAAAAAATTTAATGGATACATAACTCATGAAAGGGATTTTCATCTATTATTAAATATTGCTCATAAAAATTACATCATGAGATGCAAAATCACTTTTTAGAAAATATTTGGACTTACTCTTTAAACAGATATATTTCAGGAGACTTCATTAATTATTGTTGTACGTGTTAAAAAAAAATAAAAATGTTTTTTCTTGTCACCATTATCAGTCTAGCCTAGCCTAGGCAGTAAATAATACTTAATTCACTTTTTAGGTTTCTATCTCAATTCTCAAGCAAGGGTCAATTTATAGTTAAGGCCCATTTTCATAAGGCAGCAAATCTTTAACCTATGTACCTCATTGGTCTAAATACTCCCACAAATCATGCAGACTATTTATTTAAAATATTGAATTGTTAATATTCTTATCGTCACTAAAAATTAAATAAAAACCTTCGATTTAAGGCGATAATATCATTTTTTACAAAAATCAATTTTATACAATTATCTTGCATTCAAATTTAATTAAAAATAATTAAGAATTAAACATTTTTTAATTTATAATTTCATGATTTGAATTACAGTATTATTTGTTTAAACAATTTGAGCAATGATCTGTATTTTAAGAATGAACTTTTGCAATTCGCAATATTATTGCGACATAACAGCTGATCGCCCTTGAGTCAGTCGGCAAAATTTTACTCGCAAGATTCACGTGTGTACTCTATTCCGAAATTGTAAGTTTGATCACAATTCAAGATGATTTTATGTGCTAAAAGCTTGTACCAATTTAAAACATTACATAATATCATTAAAGTAAATTTATCATTTCGATAATAATTCCGCATAACTTATTTTTTAATCTCTGTGAAGTGAGGTTAGAATTTGTTTCACTATCTTTCCAATTTATTACTGTAAAATCATATTAATATAAAAACGAATTTTTCTGCTCAGGTATAAAGGAGTACGAATTAACATAATGGCGAAGTACCTAGCACAGATCATTGTGCTAGGCTCTCAGATGGTGGGAAGAGCATTTGCTCGAGCACTGCGCCAAGAGATTGCAGCAAGCCAGGAAGCAGCAAGAAGAGCAGGAGGTGGCAAACAAGGATCTGAAAGGGTGGCTGCTAATACAAGAACTGGTTTAACACTGGATGAGGCTTTGAAGATTTTGAATGTTGAAAAACCAAATCAAGCTGACTTAATCGATAAGAACTACAAGTACCTCTTGGAGGCTAATGACAGAACAAAAGGAGGTTCCTTTTATATACAGTCTAAAGTAGTTAGGGCAAAAGAACGAATTGACGATGAACTGAAAAGCATAAAGAGTGCACCACCTCCAAAATCAGGCAGTTCAAAACAAGAATCAACCTCGGCCCATTGATATTTTGTTTAGCCTAGTCTAAATTTGTTATTTGATTAATAGCATTCTGTACATATTTCTATATAATTAGAATAAATAACATTTTAATATAGATGTAAGATATGCAATTATTTTTGTTTACATTTTCAATGTACACATGTAAAAAGTAACTTAAAGAAAAAGAATAATGTACTCATTAAAAGGAAAGAAACAAAAAAGAATAACATAGTTATGTGAGTGTATTTATTGGTCAAAAAATATAAGCCTTATTATATGCAGTCTTTTAAGGTGATAAGTACTTGCTCTTATACGAGTACTTTTTCAGGTACAAGTTAATTTAAATTCAACATTAATTAACTTTCAATTGCTAATCCCAGCTACTTTAGCATCTGATGGTTCTATCCTATTTTGAGTTTGACGGATGCTTAAACGTTCTTGATTGTGACAAACTGACCACAGTTCAGGTAAAAATTTAGGCTTCATGGTATTTAAAAAGTGTTCTCTCCATAATCTTTCTAACTCAACTAAGCCACCTTCTTGATTTTCAAAAAACTGTACAACCTAGTAAAATATGGAAAAGAATTTACAAATTGTTTTTAAAAGTCAAAATACTTTTTTAAATAAATAAAACCATAAATAAATTACCTTCAAACCATGTGGTGGACACTTGATTTGTTTGGTTGGGCTCTTCTTTGTATGATCTCCTAACATATTTTTTTGAGGTGATGTCTTAGCTAATTGGTTATGTAAAAGATTAAGTGAATTTGAAGTTATCTCTGATTGGCCAGTAAATTTCATAATATACATTTCTAATTCTTTTCTCCTTTCTAAAGGTATCGGAGTATTTTCTCTAAGTACTTTAACAGCTGATTGTAACATCCGCCAGCCTCTGGGAACTTCTTCACGTACATGTGATAGAGGACCAGCTAAAGGTGCCTCACATAAATCTGCTAGTTTTCTTCTGAGCTGCAGATCATGGCAATTGCTTACTTCATGACATGCTGGACATAATAATAAAACATCATGAGACTGATGTGATTTCATTACCACTAGAAAAAAACAATTTAGTTAAAAAAAATTTTTAATTTAATTTTATTAATTTAATAATTTAAATTAAATTTTTGAAATAATACTAACAAGGAAAGTATTTTCGATATTCTCTAGGAACAACATTCTTCCTAATAAATTTATCAGAATTCCCACAAACTACACATTGATTAACTTTCACTTGTGTATAATATTTTCCCACTTCTCCTAGAGCACGTCCAGATGGTTCAAAATTCAATTTAACAGTAAATGGATCTTCATTAACAATTTCTCCCAATTTTTTTGAGACATACCATTCTGCTTTTTTCTTATCACATGTACATAGAATATCACCATCAGGTGCTTGTAGATAGCAATTGTGATACAAAGGCTTATTTCTGGCTGGTACACTACTTTTATATTCTGGACTATTATTTCTATTAACAATTTGATCTATTTTATAATTATTATTAACAACAAGACCATCATTATGAATTACTGTATCATTTTCTTTAAGAACCTTGAACCTAGAAAAAATGTTTAAATAAATTTGTAAATTGTAACTACTATTTTACATAGATAAAAATTTTAGAATAAATTTCCTTTACCTCGCATCAATTACTTCAGTGGGAAATTCGAAAAACCTGTCATTCTTGTTAAAACTTTGCAGATTTTTAACAAACAGTAATACACTTCCCCAAAACGATCGCTGCTCCCTTGCCCTTTGCAATATCTAAAAGAAACATGTTACTTAGAATCTTTAAAAGAAATTGTATAATTAAAATTATATTTTTTAAATACCTCTTGATAAATAAGAACAGAAGCATATGCATCGTAAGATGCATAAGCCACTTGTTCATCAGTGAGAGAATCAGCATTCCAATCTCCGCATCTTACTTCCAATACCTTGTCCATTTCCATACCTAAATATTGCACACAAAGAGCTGCTAAACTTTTTGGGCTTGGCAGTGCAAAATGACTTGCTAATGTTCGCAAATCCAAAGTTCCTACAACTTGGCAGTTATAATCTTTGGCTATTTTCCTTCCATCTTCATACGAAGCAACACCTACTTTTAGCAAGTCACGACTGGTCAACAGTTCCTGTAATTATGTACAAATTATGTAATACAATATATTTACAAAAATGTTAATATAATTTAATTTTTTTTACATACTTTAAGTTTCGAAGGTACATAGCCAATCTTGCCAAGACGGAACAACGCACAAACTCCATTATGGGTAGCCAGTTGAAGCAAGGAGACAGGTCCTTCATTTACCCACTCGCAATCGAATCCCAATACTCCACCTGACAAGTTGCTGCTCAGAGAAATTAGTGCTATTAATATATTTTAAGGTATTTACTTATCAATAAAGACATATAATTCACAAACAAATTTTTATTTCGCTCAGATCTTAGCGATTCTATTAACTTTGAGTATGTTCTAAATATTAGAGGTCTTGAAGGTGAAAAAGTGTTTACAAATATAGAAGTAGAGCTTACCAGCGAATACGTTGAACAGCGTAATCACATTTTTCTGGTGAGTCGGCCAGAATAACTTTGTCCAATGAAATTTTATATTCCCTTTTAGTTCCATTATCTTTACTATTCTTATTTTTATCATTACGGTTATTTTTTTTCGCGATTCCGTGACAAAGTTGCTTTACACTCCGAAGTACGTTATTGCGATACTTGGAGGCCAGCAGGACTAGGCCCACGGTAACGCACACGAATAACATATTTTTGCGTATTTGAAGCATTAATTAAATTAATATTTTAAATAAACTTCAACAGATATATACAATTGATATGTACAATTTGTTTTACAAATTCACAATTAATATACCACACAAAGCGAATCGTTAAGAACGATAAATAATTAATAAATAATTACAACGATTTATGAGAAACAAAAAAAAAAATTCTCTTTATTCACTGCACGCACGGAACATTTACAATTGCTGGGCATTAAGCGGTACCCAGTGGACAAATCAACAATTCTACAGACTTCGTACACTCATTTTCGCAAATCTGACCGAATAGTTTGCACGTGAAAATGCACATTTTACATTAAGTATTACAGCGGAAAGGTTTGGATAAACCTTGCGAGGTTCAAGGATCCCCGTAGCAAAACATCGAAGAAAAAAAGGTGAACCGCCGAACGCGGCTACGGGATTTCGCGCACGACTGAAGCTTTTCGCGGCGTCCGTCACTCATGGCTCCGAGTGCCGGCGGTGGCCCGGTGGGGAGCGGAAACGAAACGCGCCACGCTGCCGCGTTTATTTTGTTGGTATATTCGAAAGTAACTGTCTCTGGTTACCTAATGCTCCAGGACTGGCTTGGTTACTTCGTATACGCACTTTGTGCAATGTCCTATAAGTTAATTCGAAAACGAGTTTATTGTAATAAACAGCAAGCTGCATGATAAATAATAGACTGATAATTGTACGAATCGAATGGGATATTTACAATTATTCTAGCACGTGGTGTTGAAGCCTTATCGGCGGTGTTGCCGCTTACCGCCGTAATGATTTTTACCTTCCAAAATATTGTTTTAATGTATTATTATAAAAAGAATTGCATTTAACAATGTTTTTATTTCAATTGCTTGCTTCAATCACAATTATAGCTAATAATTATCTGATTCATTCTCCTACATGGATTAGTTAGTATATATAAAAGAAATGTAAAATTAAGCCTTGCACGAACATTTTTTAAATAATTATAATTGAAAATGCAATTTTCGTGCGATCCTTTGTACTCCTAGTCCCGTAAATTGCCAACATATGTGTATTTGATATTTCATTTTCCTCTGAAAGTCAGAATCGAGTTTTTTAGCCAATGCCAACGCTGACGTGAGCCAGCCAGACAGGCCAGGCTGTCGAGAGCGCACAGCCAGGCGCGACGGTCCACAACGAGGTCGTGCACTCCCGACGAATTTCGAACTTCCCGTTTCGGCATTTTTTCTTAACAAGTGAGTAAATATCAATCACCAGCTCTCGATAAAAGCGTGCCACTTGTGGCTCTCATTAATTCCAAGAAGATCGGCTGCTCCTTGACGATTTTACATTTTGGAGCAGACGTTCATGTACTTGATGTTAGGTTAGAATTTAAAGGGTATTAACCAAGCAAACAGATGTAGCGATTAATAAATTTAGTTTTATGTTTCTGTTGATTATGGAGGCTCACATAGTGTTTAGTTGAATATTTAGTTGCTCCACTATAGCACAGCTCTTTGCTGAGGCTTGCAAATAAATACTTTTGTGAGAAATTAATTTTTGTATTTCTTGCTTTTAAAAATAATTAAAAATTATTTTAAATCATTTATAATTAATGTATTTAAAGAGCTTTTGTAGAATTATTAAGGATGTATAATGACAAATTTTTTTGTTTTAGATTGTAACACAATTTGTTAGAAAAATGCCACCGAAACGTGCAACTGAAGAGACCGATCGGCTCACCAGAATAGCCATTGTTAATACTGATAAGTGTAAACCTAAAAGATGTCGTCAGGAGTGCAAAAGATCTTGTCCAGTTGTACGTATGGGAAAACTCTGTATAGAGGTAACACCTAACAGCAAGATTGCTTCTATTTCTGAAGAGCTGTGTATTGGTTGTGGTATTTGTGTAAAGGTATGTAAGCAATAAGTAAAAAACAGTATGTTTTTGTTAATTTTATATTTACTTTTTATGAATATTTAATATTTTGTTTAGAAATGTCCATTTGAGGCAATATCTATCATCAATCTTCCAAGTAATTTGGAAAAGGAAACAACTCACCGTTATTCGAAAAATTCATTCAAATTACATAGATTACCAATTCCTCGTCCTGGAGAGGTACTTGGTCTTGTAGGAACTAATGGAATAGGAAAGTCAACTGCACTAAAAATATTAGCTGGTAAACAAAAACCTAATTTAGGACGTTTTACTGTGAGTTACAATACAATTACAATATTTTTGCAAATAATATTGATAACTAAATAAAATTGAATAACAATTATTTTATAAATTTTTAGGATCCTCCAGATTGGACTGAAATTTTGAGTCACTTCAGGGGAAGTGAATTGCAAAACTATTTCACTAAAATTCTGGAAGATGACCTAAAGGCACTTATTAAACCTCAATATGTTGATCAAATTCCAAAAGCAGTTAAAGGAACTGTTCAACAACTGTTAGATAAGAAAGATGAATGTAACAATCAAGCATCAATTTGTGCAATGCTTGGTAGGTGTTATAAAAATCGCCAATATTCTTTTGAAATTTTTATAAAATATATAACAGTTCAAATAAATTATTTTTTTCTGCAGATTTAACGCATATTCGAGATAGAAGTATTGAAGCTTTATCTGGAGGAGAGTTGCAACGATTTGCTTGTGCCATGGTGTGCATTCAAGATGGAGATATTTTCATGTTTGATGAGCCTTCATCATATCTTGACGTCAAACAACGTCTAAACGCTGCCGTTACTATTCGTTCCCTCATTCATCCAGATAAGTAAGTAATTGCTTAAAAAGATAACAATTCTTAATTATACTAATACTATGTTTGAATGAAATTTTTAGATTCATCATAGTAGTGGAGCACGATTTGTCAGTACTAGATTATCTTTCCGATTTTATTTGTTGCTTATATGGAGTTCCTGGTGCTTATGGAGTTGTTACTATGCCTTTCTCTGTACGAGAAGGAATTAATATATTCCTTGATGGTTTTGTACCAACGGAAAATTTGCGTTTCCGTGAAGAATCTTTAGTATTCAAGGTAGCAGAGAGTGCTACAGAAGAAGAAGTTAAAAGAATGAGCCACTATGAATACCCAGCAATGGTTAAAACGATGGGTTCATTTACTTTGACGGTTGAGAAAGGTCAGTTTACTGATTCTGAAATTTTGGTATTGTTAGGAGAAAATGGTACTGGAAAGACAACATTTATTAGAATGTTAGCTGGTAACTTGCCACCAGATGATGGATCAGGTAATTAATAAACTTTAAAAGCATAAATTATTGTTATATCGAAGTATTAAATTAAACAAAATTATTTAGGTAATATACCTCAGTTACACATTAGTTACAAGCCTCAGAAGATTAGTCCCAAATCACAGGGTATTGTAAGACAGTTATTGCATGAAAAAATTCGAGACGCTTATTGTCATCCACAGTTTATGACTGATGTAATGAAACCTTTGAAAATTGATGACATCATGGACCAAGAGGTTCAGAATTTATCTGGTGGTGAATTGCAACGTGTTGCATTGACTCTTTGCTTGGGTAAACCAGCTGACGTATATCTTGTCGATGAACCGTCTGCCTACTTGGATTCCGAGCAACGTTTGGTTGCAGCTAAAGTAATCAAAAGGTACGAAGTCACAAAAATGATTAATAAACATGGAAAATCGATATACCAAGAAAATTTTATATATTTACAGATTTATATTACACGCAAAGAAAACTGGTTTTGTGGTCGAGCACGATTTCATCATGGCAACTTATCTAGCTGACCGCGTTATCGTGTTCTCCGGTGTACCTTCTTTGACGACGGTTGCCCATAGCCCTCAATCATTGTTGAATGGAATGAACAGATTTCTGGAACTACTGGGTATTACATTCAGAAGAGATCCAAATAACTTTAGGCCTCGCATAAACAAAAATCAATCGGTGAAGGTAAACATAAAGAACTGACAAAAACAGATTTTTAATAAAAGTTTGAATAAAAATTGAGTAACTGTTTTATTTCTGCTTTCAGGACTTGGATCAGAAAAAGGCTGGGCAATATTTCTTTTTGGAAGAATAAGAAAGCTAGGAAACATCTTTTCAATGAACTTGGAGAAAGCAAACGTGAGACTGTGAAGTCATTACGAAGTAACCACGTCACTTTTTATAATTTCTTCTCATATACAATGAATCAATGTTTGATTTTATTTGAGAGTCTTCAAACAAAATCAAAACGTTAAATTGAAAGCATACGAATTACTAAGAACTGATTAAAACAATATCATCACACCTTGGAAATTTTTAAACACAGAAAGCATTAAACTTGTATTCTTTATGCATTGTAATAAATTGTTTTTACAAAATTATGACAAAACAGAATAATTATTTATTGAATTATTGGCAAGGAAAGTTTTTTACTAAAAAATTTTTTAAGAGTTTCAATTATTATTTATTCAAAATTATTGAGGAAAAAAGAAGACAAAATTCTTCCTAATAAATTTTCTTAATTCATTAACTATACAGTGTTTCATAATTTGCACCAGTTGCTGCACTGAACAGGTGACTAACAGATGCATTTTTTCTATGCGGTCTATTAATAAATGAATTATGTAATCGTATAATTATTTGCACTATTATACATTTATGTACTTGTGCATGGCAGGGTATGACCTGCAAATGGATGCGCGTGGGTAGGTGAATGACAGTATAATAAAAGAAATTTGTATATGACTGCTTACGAAGATGAAGAGCTCAGTAATGATGTTAACTCAAAAAAATAAAACATAAAAATTCTTTTTAAAGAAAAAAAGTTAATTCTTTATTCAAAAAAATTTAAAAGCACTTTTTTAAAATAATCAAATGAGATAAAAAATAAAACTCCCATATATATTGTATTATATTGAATCAAATAATTTACACGTAGAGACAACTTTTTCAACATGTTATTTGAAGTAACAACTTCGCGAAATAAATATATCGTATAAAATACATATTTGAAAATATGAAATAGATCCGCTAATAATGTTGTTTTGATGTAAACAACTGTTAACTGCAACTGGCATGGAATATTCACAAAATCAACAAGATAGTTGAGTCTCAAACGTAACTTGGATCGCATCGGAATTAAACGTTCTCTTCTCATCAAAATATTACGTGATCGTGTGTTTTATTTTATGAGAAACTCTGGGAATATTCAGTTGTCTAAATTCATTTGGCATTTCAAAATTTCTTGACGTAATTTCTTGTATCTCTTGTTAAACCGAAGTTTCACCGCTACTGTTTCCGGAAAGAGCCATTTTTGATAGACTAGAAAGACTTCGACGTGGGCTGCTACCGCCTAAAAAACTGCCGCTCGTTTCCGAAAATATTTTCCTGAAACTAAATAAGCAAAATTTTCACATCAGGTTTGTACTCTCCTCAATTAAAGCTTTTTTTGCCACAATGAAATAAAAGGTACTAACAACTTGCGAATTCCAGATTCCGAAGCTTTCTTCCATGGAGCATCGTCTGGTTCATACGGTAATGGACCCTGGACTGGAGCATCTTTATCATCCTCAGGTCTATAAAAATTAAACGCGCCAAATTAATCCAATTAGTTAAATATTATTAGTTAATTATTCTTTTTTATTCGTTAGTGCTTTAAAGACGTACGGTTCTGGTTTCGGACGATACGACTCAAGTTCGTCCTCGAGGTCGGAGACCCTGGCTTTGAGTTCGTTGCGCTCGTGCAGAATCTCCTTTAGCTCCGCTGTCGTGAACCTCGGCCTGTCCGGATCGTCCAAATCGTAGACAGCCTTGTTCGTTAGATCTGGATATGCTTGAGAGGATTTTGATAGATCCTCGTTTTCCTTTCGCGCGAGACCCAGCCTCGCGCGTAAATTAATCAGTTCGCGATTTTGGTCCTGAAGTTGTGCCAAAAAGTCCGCCCGCTCCTCCACCAAACCTCGGGCTTGCATCTGGGCCTGCCTCTGCTTGCGTTTCAACTCGCGACCTACCACGGTTAGTTTGTCCACTTGATTTGTGAGCTTTTGGAACAATATCAAAATTAATCACTCATACATTGACTTTTTTTCTTACATTCGAATAGAAATGAAGGATCTAAATTTTGATAAAATTATGGCATTAACTTACATTCTCGATTTCTGAACCCTTTTGCGAAAGCTCCCTATCCCGATTTCGAATCTGTTCTCTCTGTTTGTCGATCATTGTTCTCAAACGATGAAGGACGGCTATATCTACCTCCTGACTTGCTGCCGTAAACGCTGCAAAAGAAAGACATCATTAACAGCAACGAAGTCGGCACAAGTCAAATAAAGATTGATTATTAAAGACAAAAAAAATGTTCATTTGTGCAGTAACTTTTATAGGTAGTGATAAGACACAACACCTACTAGAAAAGGTTGTTAGTACTTTGTTTACCGCTGTCTTCGCTGTCGGTTTGGGTTTCTTGCATAGCCGCCGCTAATCGCCTATTTTCTTCTTGTAATCTGGTGACCATCTCCAATAAATCCCGCGATTCTTGTCTCCAGTGTTCCTCAATTTGCTCCAGTTCCTGCACGGGGCAGGTGATTATCAGTTGCATTATTTTCAATTTTCGACGTTTATCTCTTTAATTACTACTCTTCCTTATAAGGAACAATTCAAATATGTACCTATTTATCCCGGTGTTATTCGCAAAAGAATTGTAATAATGTTAAATAAATTGGCAGTAAATTTTATTTAAAAGAAAATGTCATTAGATTGCATGATATTAAAAAAAAATATATTGACGAGTTTGGTGGTTCCAATGTTAAAATAAAATAACTCTATATTTGTATCAACTCCAGGATTTAAAAAAACGGAGCACAAAGTGACTCCGAAATTAGAACGCGATAAGTTACTTTTATCGCGTCCAATAAAAAAGCCGGCATCCCGCTCATCTCGCAAAAAACGGAGCGTTCGAATCGCCCCACGGGTGGAAAGGAAATAAAAAGGGGAAAAAAGAGCACGTACTTTTTCGAATCGCTGCCGATCCTCGGCCTTGCCAATCTTGTCCGTCTCCAGCTGGGAAATCTTCGCCCTGAGCTCCTGGACGGTGGTGTTCTCTCTCTCATTCTTGGTGGCGAGGTTCTCGAGCAGCTCGAGGGCGTTGATCACCTTGGGCATGAGGTTGGCGATGGACTCGGCGCCGTAGGAGTCGATGAGCTTCTCGCACTCCTTGCCGATCTCCGAGGCGATGTCGTAGACGTCGACGACGGAGACCTCCGAGCTCGGCTCCTCATCCTCCATGGTGGCGCGGCCGGGCTCGGGCCTCAGGTACAGTGGCATTTAAATTAGGTAAGCCGCCCGCGCGCCGATCCTGCGGGACACCGCACGCTCATCCGCGCCGGCCGCCCAGTGCCAACGTTAATTCGATTCTCACCTGTGCGGGACGCGCGCCTCTCTTCACCCCCGTGCGGGCCGCTCCAGCTGTTGCGACATGCCGCGGGCTTTGTGCACACCGAGGGGAGCAGTGCTATGTACTGCGCGCTGCCCGCGGTGAATCACTCCGTCAGCTACGCTCAATTTTGTTTTCTCTCCGCCGCAGAAGCCGCTCCCCCTCTACGCGCTTGCTTCCGCCTCCTTCGCTACCTCGCCTCTACTTACTTTTAATAAAGCGTTAATGTACTGTATTACACTGGTCGGCTGAGCGGGCGAGCGCTTGCGGCGGTGTCTAATTTGCGCGGTGGCTCTTGTAAAATGGCACGAATTCCCTTCGCTGCGCTGCGTTTCCGAGGTCGCGGTGCTTCGTCGCTTGAGGAAGGCGCCCGCCGCAGGAGGCTGCCTGGCTTTCACTCGGCGGAGCCGCCGCTCTGCTGGTGCATCCGAGCCGAGCGGCCTTTGCCGTCATGTGTGCGCGGCCCGCGCGCGCGCTCGATGGAACTCGTATAAACGGCCGAAAAATTGATCAGCGATAGAGCGGGAGAGAGAGAGAGAGAGAGAGACCGGGCGAGTCGATATTACGCCAGCGCGAGCGTGTACTGATATACACACTCCCCCTCCTCGCCTTAGCGACCTCTGAGTGTACCTCCAGGGGAGTAGCTGCGTCGCGCTCGCGCTGCAGCTGCTGGAGCGCCGAGCCGCCGACTGGAGCCTGTGCTCCGCCCACACGCGTACACATGCGCGGAAGGCAGCTTAGCGGGGAGATGTATATGGCGAGTACTGTGTGCGTCAGAGCTCGGCAACGCGCGTACATGTATGTGGGTAGCCGCTGGACAGGCGCGAGAGCGCCGGATGAATGTTAAGTGCGCTTGTTGCTTTTAAGGCTCGATGATGCGCTTCGTTATTCGTCGGCAGGATTCTTCTTTTTTTCGCTGTCGACTCTCGAGGGAATGCGAAATTGTGAGCTCTATTTTTGGAGCACGATGAATAGATAATTATGCGCCTACATGAAATTTTTCTTCTTTCGAGATTGATTCTACGTAATTACAGTTAGAAGATTAATTAGCTTAATTACATTAGATGCCGGAATAAAAAGTACAAAGAATGAAAATTTTAAGCAAGATTTAGCAATGTTTATTTTTTTAAGCTTTGTAACATATACTCTTGTTTTCCAGCATAAAAATACGTATAAAAACTTAACGTAATTTGATTTCAAAAGATAATTACTCTACATTTCTCACAAGTATATTAATATAACTGATTACTATTTTGTCATAAATGCACCGAGAGTATAAGCGGTACTTACGGCTGTGTTACAGCGACTAGACGGAATAATTTTTTCTCTTTGGTATTAATAACTAAAATTTCGTATCTGTATAAAAACGCTATCACGTTTCACTTATGGCAGTAGAAAGCTATGTGTGAAAGAAAATTTGTCATGGCATCTGAGAAATTTCTTAGTCAGTCTACGCGCAGTTCACCGATAAATATTTGTACTATAAATTTTCAGTGTATGGCAAGTTACTTTTAACTAAAATGTTTTAAAGCTCTTCTTTCGCCTGCTGCTCGGTCGTCAATAAAACTGAATTTTCCGTGTCGCTTATGTATCCGCTGTCGCCTGTATAGTGTGTTGGATACAGAATAAGTGGCTCTGCCGAAAGAGCTATTAGGTTCCTGTCTTCAAAATATGACTTCCAGTCGTCGCTTAAAAATAGACACAAATTGTTCATTTTTTTTTTAATAATCTTAATAAAACTTTATATTTTTATGTACTATTGAAAAAAGTAAAAAAAAATTCACCTTGTATGCTTGTCATACATAATAGGCAAGTACTCGTCAACGGGAATTAAATTTTCTAATGGTTTAGCATCGATTAGTTTTTTTGCGCCATTAGCCGAGATCAAGTAGCCGACTGTCCAATAGCTATATCCCGCGTAAACTAGGTACTTCGAGCCTTCGACCCAGTTCTCCGCTTCTTGTTGCATTCGTTTTCGTCCGAGGTACCTGCATATAAGAAAATATCGATTAGATTTTAAGAATTGTAGATTTATTTTCAGTGTTTTGCACGACGTTTCTTACACAAGATCCCAATCTTTTTTAACTTTTTCCAACTCTTGCAAAATGAAATTTAATTTTTGCCTAAAGTAGGGCTCAAATTTTACGTCATCTTCTAAAACTAATGCATAATCATGTTCATCTTCAACAACCTAAAATATGAAATAACATTAAATTTTCGGAATTTTATTGAAAATTGTAAATTAAAAAAAATTATACAATCAATTTTATTACCCTATTCCAAACAATATAATGACTAAGAAAGCACCCTACTTCCCCCATTGTCATTGGTCTAGAATAAGAATATTAAAAATTAAAATTATTTCAAAATAATTTCATTTTAAAAAAATTTTGCTCACCTTTTATGATAGGGATCTTTATAACCAGGCATCATTTTTATGTTCCACGAATTTAATAAACTCTCATTTAAAGTTTTACCATCAACAGCATCAACAATTTCTGCATTAACACCGAGTTCATTAAAACAAGCTAACATTCTTCTTCTTCGTTCAGGTCTCCTTACTAAATTAATCATATAAACATTACTGAGACCCAAGGAATCTTTTTCTGGGTACACAACAAATCGTTTCATGGCTTTAGAAAGATGAATAAACTCCTGATCACCTAAAAATGCACGATTATTAAGATTAAAAAAAAATACATTTTAACTTTGATGATTTTAATGTATTACCTGCAGCTAACATTTCAAGCTTTAAATTCATAAGTTGCTGATAATCATGCTCAATTTTGTCATGGTTCTCTAAAGGCACCATAATGAAACCATAATTTTCATCATTGCATACATGCAGTGGAATACCTATAAAAGCAATCAAAAGTTATTAATATGAACAAAATTAAATAATTTTCATTAATAATTTACCTGACTGACTTGCACCAATAGCAAAAGTAATGATATCATCTCTTGGTCCTTGGTACGAATTTAGTTTATTAGAATCGTATGTTAAGAAATCACTGGCTAGTCTTCGGAGATCTATTAATACTGCTCCATGTACCATTGGTACTGAAAAACAGCCAGTATTTTCTCTGTTCAAAATGGGTTCATATTCATTTGTTCTTTTATAATAATAATCATCTGACATTCCTGCCCAAAAATTACTGTACATTCCATCAGATTTTAACAGAGGTGCAACAATTGTCTCATTTTTGGAGATTAACAAATTAAGGGTGTTTGAATTTGTCAAGAAGATATCAGCATCTAACATCTAAAACAAAAAAGGAAAGTGGTAGTATTATAATCCAAAACAATAATATCTCTTTGTTAAATATGTACTTACAAATACAAAATCAGCCCAGATCTTTCGACCAAAGTTAAGTACATTTTCCCTTAATTTAATTATATGCTCAAATCTATTTGAAGTCCAGTCAGCAATACCTTTTTCATCTTTGTGTCCATGAGATTTTTCATCAAGGGTTACATCAACAGAAAAATAATTTTCACCCTGTTCTTTTAACCAGGTATTTAATATAGCAATAGTATTATCTACATTATTATCACTGTAGATTCTGTAAAAATAAAATGAGTATAAATAAAATTACAATACAAACAATAGTTTTATTTAAAAATTTAGCTTAATTATCACCTCAATGCTATCCTATTTTTAGGATAATCTAATTTTTCCAAGAAACTTAATGTGTATGGAAGTGTGTGAGCTTTATTTCTAGCTAAAATTCCGACTAAAATACTCGGTTTTTTAAAAACCGTATCACAGATTACATTTCCAAAAATACTAATAACAAGTAGTGTAGTTGTTGAAATAATTTGGTGCTTCATTTTCAATAATTTGGCAATTTTAACATAATTTAAAATGTACAATTTTAGCGATTTTTTTACTTTAAATTTTGATAAATTTCTAACTGTTAACAAACGAAAACACAATTTGTTATGGCACCAACAAAAAGTGGGGTTAGAGCTTCCGTAGAACCGTACGTATATGTACAACGTGTGTCGTGCCCTCGTGCGTGTTATCATCCATCACATGCACACATGCAGATTCAGCGACTATAGTCGGACTAGTTGCACGCTGCATATATACATCGGCGCGACTCCAGGATGCAGATAAAATATACATAATTTCAGCTTTAGCAACGCGCTAAGATAAAATATTTGAAACGTAACGAAAATAATATTTTTCATCCTATTTTTTTAAATTTTAAATACGTCTTTAAAAAAAACAATTTGCTTTTGGAAAATACATTTTTTATTAAATAATATATTTTCTAAAAAAATATATTCATAGAAAAATTAATTGTATGTACAAAATAATCTTTCCCTATCTGCACGATTTTAAAATCCTTTTAAAAGCAATCTCATTACTTTTTCATGATGTGTTGTGAATACATATTTATCAAAATATTTACAATGTAATATGTACAACTTATTAATCTTATTTTAAAATCCATATTGGCCTATTGGTATTGACTCTCGATTGTCTTCTTCTTTATCACTTTTTGGCTTTTTCTTTTGAGCATAGCTTAAACTGTCTTTGTCAAACTCTAGCACCATTATACCTAAATCGCCGCTATAGCGATTTTTTGCAACCTGACATTTAAGTAATAAGCATGAATAAAAATAAATAAAATAAAATTCGAAATTTAAATTATAAATTATGTTTTATAATTAATTTACTTGTAAATATTTTTTCCCGCGAAGACTTGTCAATCTTTTGTCTTGAACAATTAAAATGTTATCAGCTTCTTGACTTGCTTTTGCACCTCCAAAAATTGAAGATGTTGTCAAATCTCCATCTTCTCTCTCCTTTCTAGGATGAATAACTAATGAAACGTGACAATTAAATTTCGTTGCAAAAGACCTGAAGCATGCAATTATTTTGTCTTGTTTCCAAAATCTGTAAATTTTGTTAGACGATAATTTCTTATTTTTGGTAAAAATGTTCATGTATATACTCTATTTAATTTACCTATCTATGTGATTGGAATCATCTGCCATTCCCATCATGAACTGTACATTATCAATAATAACATGAGCAATATCATGAACATAAGTAGCATGCTCAACTGCTTCCATTACAATTTTAATACTTTGCTGACCATGAAAAGTCATAAAATAAAGCGGAAGCTTTTCAAATTCATTTGCAAAGGATTCAAATTTATCCAAATTTACTTCCAACGGTACACCAACCATTTGCTGAAGCATAGTTTTTGCCAATCTAGCATTTCTTATTTCAAAACTTCCCCACAATGTATTTACACCTTGCATTGCCAAATCCAAAGAATACTCACTCATGAATGTTGTTTTACCACATCCTAATAACAATTTTTAATTAGTTTATAATTGTTTTGCATTATAAAAATTAAAAATTACATGTATTTACCAGTAGGTCCTGTAAGTACTGTGAATTCTCCTCTTCTGTGTCCTTTTAAAATTTTATTTAATGCAGGATATCGTGTCCATTTAACTCCTTGTACTTTATCTATATTTTGCAGATCACTTAAAACATCTTGTCTTAAACTATGAAAAGTTGTAATACTTTTATGCCAGATTGGTTGGGCATTTTCAATAATTTCTTTTAAATCATATCCTAAACTCTGTGCCACTTTTGGTTGAGGTTGATTATCAGTTGGCCTTACAAAAAAACATCTCTTCTCATCAAGTTTCTTAGCAAAGTGTCTAGCTGAATCCCAACTTGGTTCATCATTTCCAAACCATAGAATTAATTTTTTGTATGATTCTAAACTTGGCAGTATTTGTTGGGGTATATTTTGCAACCCATAAGGTAGGCAAATTATTAAATCAGCGGCTTTTTCTGAAGCCACGGATAAAAGATCTTCTATACAATGAAGTAAGACAGCAGAGCTGTCCAATTTTGAATTCTTTGGTTTGTATATTATTATTCCACTAGCATTCATTACAGGATAAGTTTTTCCATTGTTTGGATTTGTAGATAAACATTTATATCCAGTGATACGATTGTGAAATGTTAACAGTGGAAAATATAGTGTCTCAGTTGATTTTTGATATATCGCATTCAATTGGGACATTATTTCTTGGGAAATATTCTAAAAAAATTTGATAAATTAATTTTATATACTGATAACATTTAATACAAGTATAATGTTATACTTTACTTGAAGGGAAAATCTTGGCATTATGTTATTGTACTCATATTTAGACATTGTCATAATAGGTTTGCAGGAAGCATTCAATTTATTCCATTCTGCAGTATAATCAGATAAAGTCTCTACAGATTTTCGCAAACCCTTTAAATCAGGTACCTTTTTTTTCTTTGCATTTAAAAACTTTTCTAAAGTACTCCAAGTTCCAACATTTTTACATTGTTCACACATGAAAAAACCTTAAATACAAATTTTAAATTATGATGAAGTTAAAATTAAAATCATGTAATATTTACATAGAATAATACTACGTACCTGTTGTTTTATTTATGTATAATTTACATTCTTTAGGTTTGTCTTCACATAGTGAAAAATTTGTAACAATGCATGCATGACCTTCAAGAAAAGGACTATTTGCTGCTTTTAGTATCTGCTTCATTTGCAGCAAAGTTACATTCGATACTTTTTCGTCTACATTATGATAAAATCTACTTATTATGCGAAGCTTTTGTACTCTTTTTGATAATAAATAATCTAGTGGTATAAGCTGTTTCAAGTTCATTTTAGATATCATTGTTGTAATTGCAAATAATCTAGATGTCAGTACATAAATAAATTTCCTAATTGTAAATTTTTAAATGTCATTGTCAACTTTTTAATAAACTCTTACATTGCATTGTTGTACTGATAATTTGTTTTAAACAATCATTGCCGGCTTCATAATTTGAAAACGTGAGATTACACATAACCTAAATTATTCTTTGAAACAAATAATTTCTTATTAATACAGTATTTTAATGTTATGCTAGGTAGGTATAAATTTGAATAAAAATATGTACTTACAAACTGATTAAAATAGTGATGACTAATGTCAATAATTATTTCCTTACCATTTTTGTATTTATTCAAAAACCTTTTGTGGCATACCGGTGCCGCAATCTGGCGCACCACGGACAAGAAAAGAACTAATCAACTACTGAAAGCAAAGAAGATAGACGTACTGAAAGACTGTACTGAAGAAAAGCCTTTTGTTTGATCCGTACCATATCTTTACGGAAAGCTTTGATAATTATTCTATATCTTGTTCAGAAAATTTATTCCGAAAAAATGAAATAACAACATAACAAACAATAACATCTATATATATATACA
Source organism: Eurytoma californica (assembly GCA_035586675.1). Taxonomy (NCBI): domain Eukaryota; kingdom Metazoa; phylum Arthropoda; class Insecta; order Hymenoptera; family Eurytomidae; genus Eurytoma; species Eurytoma californica. The sequence goes on from JAXIUT010000048.1 coordinate 9,240,700, forward strand.
GCGTAAATTAAGAGATTTATGATATATAAGGTATTGCGCTTGTATATTCTGTTATATTAATATAATGTTAAAAAAAAAGAGGTTTGGATAATTATACGTTATATTATGGTTAAAACACATTTATTTTTAAATTTGTATATTATAATTAATACATTATTAATATTAAACGTCTTAGTCCACTGAAAAGTTATCATACATTATTTCAATCAATAAAAGTTGTAAGAAGATTAATTGACAGCAATTTGAAAAACTATATGGTTAAAATGAAGTTTTATAAAAATTAATATATAAATGTTGACAAAAAGAAATTTTTGCACCACATAATCGATGCAAACCTTTTTTTACACATGCGAATTCTAAATTTGTAATGATTAACTAAAGTCCTCTAATAAATTTTTATCGAGTAATTCTTTGATCGTTCTGAAGGCAGATACTTTAGTGAATCCGTGATTCTTTTTCGGAGCGTCTGACTGCATCAGCTTCGATTGTATAAGCATCGTCAAGTTTCGTTGAACTTCATCGAGTCTCTGTAAAAGCGCCTTCTCTATATTCACGAATGCTTTAGTCATGTCCTCTATAAATTGAACGATTATTACAATAAAAAAATACATTGCCTTAAATAATGCTCTAAATGATGATTTTCAATCGATATTTACCCGACGTGCAAATCCCTGTCAGGATCCTCGACGCCGTGGATTGCGCTTTGGCTACTATCTCATCGGTTTTTATGCTGCAAATAGTATGCTGCAACTCCGTCACGATGCCGCTCTTATTCCAGAAGTTCTCTTGGATTGTTTCTGCTACTCCTCCTAAAAAGTAACGAATTAAAATACGATAAATTTGTAGGACTACATAATTGATGTTAAAAATGTTTGATCATGTCTATACTTTAGCTGAATAACAGGTAATTTAGCTTATTTATTAACTTTATAAGAAACTTTGGCTATTTACTTTGTTCCAAAGAAGGATCGAGAAGGCATTTATTTTTATTTTCAGAAACAAGGCTCCTCGTGTAAAGATATTATGAAATCTCATATGAAATCTCTTATAAAATTTTCGCAAAATGAGATCTCATATATGAGATCCATATGAGAACTCACATAACATACGAGCTCATATAATATTTTCGTGCGGCTATTTTTACTGAAAAAACATGCATGAATAATAATAAATTTTCTTTCTATTTAAAAAACATACCACTGGTTGTTGAACGATTAGCTTCTAAACTCTTGGAGAACATAAGTGCGCTTGTTAGCAGCGCTGCATAGATTTCGAAGTACATTCTGACTTAACTTTGTACTGCGAGTAGCGTCGAGTGCGTTAGCCCCACAACTTGGATTAAACGCGGACTGATGCGAAAATTCCCAAAAAAGAAGACCTATGTATCAACTCATTTTGTTTACGCCTTTTCTAAATATAGGTGGTATGTACATTGCGATTTTTTTGAATTTCAAAGCGGAGTACTCCGCAATTGAGCTGCTGAATTGCGCATGCGCGAAATGAATCCCGCCAGCGAATTAGCTTATTAGGAAGCTGCAATCCTTCGCGGTATAATCGAATGCGACCAATAGCGCACACGCATTTGATGCACCTGTTTGCTTAGTTTCTGCGCGGCGCGTGTATTTCTGTGATAAAATTGAGAAATTCGAGAGCAGCCTACGTGCTGTTCCCTCTAATAAGTAAGAAAAACTTATTGGAGTTTCATTAAAATGACGGAAAACGTCCAGGGTACGTTTGTTTCTGAAAAAATATCCAAGGTCAGGTGGAAGCACGAGGAGTTCGCTGATGCCAAGTATTTTCTGACCGGCAGTTGGGATGACCCGGTAAAAGATAACCTACAATTTCAATTTTTAATTTTAATTTGAATATTTACTGGTGTACTAAAGATTTTAATAATTTGTTTGTTTTATTTACTTGCCTAAATAATTGACCGAAATTAATTTCTCTATTCACTATTGTTTCATTATAATTATTTAAATCTTCTTTTTAAATTGCACTATATAACCTCAAAAAGAATAATATTGATGAAAACTTCATGTATTTTTCAACAGGTGAATAAAATAAGTTATTGGACATTCCAAAAAAATGATGAAGATGAATTGTATCCAGTCAATATCTCGTCAATTCCTGTGTTGGGTGATGTTACTGAAATTCAATATATTGGTTATGCAAATTTTGTTGCTTCAGATTCCTCTGGTACTGTTAAAGTATTAAAAGCACAGGATAATCCATATCCAGAAATAAAGGAACAAAATACCTGGAATTCACTACATCACTTTAGGTAAATTATTCCACTAACAAAATAATGGAGCAAAAATATTTTTGTCTAAAGTTGAATTAAATTTTCCCAATTAAAAGAAAGATCACAGACAAGAATTGAATTTTATTTTAGCACGAACCAACCAGCTGCCTGCACAGCTTTGTCAACCTATGAGCAGGATATTGTCACTGTTGGAGAAGATGGTAGAATAAATTTATTAACAGCTCAACAAAGAAATCCAGTTAGGACAATAGGTAAACAAATTTACTTCTTTTTATTTAATAAAGTGTTTTATAAGTTAAATAAATTTTTTAATTCAATATTTTTTCTTTCAGCTGATGCAGATAGCTGTTCCTTGTACTGTGTGGATTTTTTACGGCACAGCGAAATTCTTACTGGAAATATTCGTGGTCACATGAAAGTATGGGATTTACGAAATGATCAAGATACACCTTCAACAAGTATTATGCTCTCTGAACAAGCAAAAGTAAGTTTTCCTGTAAATTAAAGATGGTTATTTAAATCATTATTAAGAATATTCGTTAATAAGAATATTTACAGACAGAAGCAACAAGTATTGCTCATCATCCTACCCAAAAACACATAGTTGTAGCAGGTGGTGGAGATGGAAGTCTTACAGTTTGGGATTTGCGTTATAATACTTATCCAATTGGTCAATTAAATGCTCATTCTAAAAGTGTAAGTGAAATTTTATTCCACAAAGATCGTCCAGACAATCTATTTACCTGTTCCATTAGTGGTGAACTGTGGCACTGGAATAGCACTCAGCATACAAAATTAAAATTAGGTGAGAGGTTTTAACAATTTAATTGTAATTATTATATTGCATTCATATAAATTGTACTTAACTGTTATTTTATTTTTAGATTCTTCTGATTCTCACTGGTTAAATACTGTAGGAAATAAGGGAAAGATACCAGTTAATGCAGTATGCAACCCACTGCACAAACCGATAAATAGTATTGACATTGATTCAACAACATTACTATTTGGATGTGATAATGAAGCTGTATATGTTGTTCAAAATTTAAATGTTTAATATAATATTTAATAATAAACTCGTAAAATATTTGTGTAATTAAAAACCTAGATTTAAGGTGTGTGTATGTATGTATAAGATAAAAATGCTTTAACAACTGAAATTTAAATAAATTCAGTTTGCGTTTTTTATACCAAAACGAGAATAAAATATTTCCCTAAAAAAATTTTTAATTGTTTTTATTTTATTATTTCATTTTTACTGTAAATCGCAGAATATATACATTATATATTATGCAAATTTTTCGGAAGACACGCTTATTCGCTAAAAAAGCAGTGCACAATTGTTACATATATACTTATAAGCATGCCGTCTATTGGTCTGGGACTTTGGGGTACTACACTAACGCCGGTGTATACCTATACTTCCTACAATACTTAGATGGATCAGCTGAGTAGTAAGTGAGGAGATACTGCACGTTGTATGCATTTAATCTGATTTCTACAGAAGAGTGCTAACAGTTGACGACCAATTTGATATTGTTTATTGCCTAATGGCAATAGGTAAATAAAATAATTATAAGTTAACTACTTTACTTTTACTTAAAACAAACGAAACCATTCAATCTAGAAATTTCATGAAATCAAACTAACAGTTTAGACAATCATTAAATCGATAATTGTTTTTTTAAGGATATAGTTGTTATTGTTAGCTGTAATTTTTCGAAATTTATGATTTTGATTAATATTGCAACAAATTGCGTACTTTCATACGTTATTATTTAATGCTACTTACTGTTATGTAACGAAAATAATGGTGTAACCATAACCTACAAATGTTTCATTTTATTACTTTTAAAATATTTCGATTTGGGTACTTTTACTTAAACGATGTCTTTGGTACTACAGATTGATGGGTGCTCTTAAAACAGTTGGACAATTGTACAGAAAGTACGCTGTAGCTGTACTCTTTCCATCTGTAACTGGATATTTCGTATACGCCGACTACAGCCGTACTCAGCGTTGGAAAGCTAGCCAAGATCAGAGCAATCAACAATGAGTGCAAAATTGGCAGAAACTAAACGACTACTTCGAAAGACATATCTTTATTGCACAATTCCTTTCATCGGTTGGGCTATTGGATGGAAATTAGATAAAATAGAAGATGAAAGGCTATCACGCTTTAGGGATAAATCAGCTCTTTATGGAAAAGCAACTCCACCTGCGGTTCCTTCATGGTGATAGATCAGTTTTAAAGTAATTTAAGCCATTATTTATGGGGTCTGTTATCTCTAGCTCATTTGATTATTAAATAAAAATGTGAAAAAAATTAATGTAATTTCTTCAATTAAAAGTATAATAGTAACATTTTATAATTTAAGGTTTTATTAAAATTTGTTTAAAACTAATTTGATCACAATGAAAAGGTTTTGCAAAAGCCGAATTAAGATACTTAAAGTAATCATTTTTAACATTCTTTAATTTCAACTAGCTATACACAACTACAAATTTTATACTTGAAAACTTATACACAACATTATAAGTTCAATATACATGATTTTGTACAATTAACGAAATATTGAAAACTTCTTTTTGTTACTTTCTTTCTTTTTAGTAACTTTTGAAGATTTATTCATACTTAATTGCGAGTTAAAATTTTCCTTTTCAGCTACACTTTCAGATATCTTCTTTTTTGTGGACAAATTATAAGCTTGTCTCTTTTTCTTTAACCAGTCATCGGCATCTTCATTCCAAGATATAGGCCTTTCCTTTGATAGAACTTTTGGCTTCTGTTTTTTATCCATTGACTCTAAATTTAAGTAAGAAAACCTCTTTTGATTTGATAAGTCTCTATCTAAACTTTTTATTTTTTGATAAGATTCATTATCAATAAGACCATAATTCAAAAACTTTGTTTCTTGATCCTGAGTTGCAAGAATATTTTCACTTATTTTTCTTAGTGTTTTTTCTTCTACAAAACCATCCACCTGTTCATCATTTTCTATTACACTGGAAAGCCTTAATGCAGTAACTTGAGGGTCCATTCTTGGTCTTCTCTCACTTGCTGATCGCATAAAAGCTGCTGGCTTTTTAAATACCGTTGGATCAAATTTCTTTGAAGTTATTGCAAAGGATGAATCTCCAATATCAGCTGACAATGTTGAGTCCAAATCATCATATCTTATTTTCTGACGCGGCCTTGATTTTGACCTAACACTACTTACTCTACTGTTGAATCTGTCTACAGTTAAAGAACGCCTTGAATTGGGTGGAATTTTTAAATCTTTTTCTTCTTTACTTTCTATTGAAGACTTTGAATTTGCTTTGAAAATAAAATTTGTTGAATGAAGAATGTTTTCAGATTTGGCAAGCCCCTTAGAATCATTAGAAGATCTAGACTCCACATTCCGATCACTATTTGTAATACTCTCAGAACTGCATGATTTTTTATAACGTTTTGCATACAACTCTGCTTGTTTCATCTTATCTTTTACAAGTCTTTCTAAGATTCTTAATTCTTTTTCCTTTTTGAATAAAAGTCTCTCCCTTGACTGCAAAGCCACTTCTTTGTCTTTTAATAGTGTCTCCAACTTTCGCAAAGCATCCAATCTTTGCATCCAATTTTCTTTGAATATATCTTCACTAATATCTTCAGGTCGCTCACTTTTAAGTAGACAACCATTCTTTCGACCATGGCAACATATTTCTTGTAAAGTGTCATCAAAATTTTCAATGTCTTCTACAATAGATTTTAGACTTGTTGTTCTTTTTGGTAATTTTGGAGCAACAATACCAAAACGTCTGTACTTTGAAGTACCCAATGTCCATTTTGATTGAGGTACATCATAGTTGCTCTCTTGATTTTTTAAATTTTGAATACTTGTTAAATTGCCTATAAATGGTTCATCATATATAGGTTCCTCAATTTGGAAAAATGCCTTAGCATACTCAGCTTCTGGTTTTTCGATTTTCATTTCTTTTTTACTTTTATTTTCAGGTATTTTTATTTCATCATAAATGTGCTCATGGATATCGAAAAATACTTCAGATAAATCTGATGAATTAATTTCATTAATTTCTTTATTATCACAGCTATTTTCTAATTCATCAAAATTTTTTTCTGAGCCTGTAGAAACTTTTTCTTCTTCTGATTCTTCTGTATGATTAGGTTGATCCTTCAATTTATTAGCAAGTTTAACATCATCAATTTGATTTGTATGATTATGATTCACGGGTATTATAAAAGCCTCCACTCTATATTTTTTCATCTTGAATTCAATCTCTTTATTTCATCTAAAAAATATAGTGTGATTTTTTAAAACTTCTTATTTAATAAGTGATTCGTAAATAATTAATAAGACATTACCAATGATGATCTATTTGAGCATGTTAGTATCCAAAAATATTAAGATTTTACCGCATAAAAAATCATTTTAATCCGATATACCAGGTGCACTCGAAAATTTATTTAATCACAAAGTTCTTTCAACAATTAAAAAGTCACATCACTTTATTATTTACGTAATTGATAAACTACCGTAGCGCGTATTTCGTTGAAAAAAGGCCGAGAACATTTTGGAGCACCATAACGTCAGGTGCAGCTCGACGGTCCGAGCGCTTGTATACGGGCCGAGCGTAACGGCTGCCGGGCTGCGCGACGCCACGAGTGGACCCTTTTCAAATCTTCGGCAGCCGCGCAGGTAAGTGTATCTGTATACGTGCTCACGCACGCGGCAGGTATAAAGGTGCAGGGAGGAATTTAAAGTCCTCTCACTCCTTGTGGTGGGGACCGTTTCGAGCGCGCGCGCGCCGCGACCCGTCCTTTTTCGCTTTCATCCCGGCGCTACCTCCGAGCTCACGTTCTTGCATTGTGGAAAATTTTCACGTGGGCTGGAGTGCTTCGCCGTCCTCGTGGGGTTTCTCTCGGGCGATTCATCGTGTTGCTCCAACTTGGAAAATTGCTGCATCCTTGCACTACGGGAGGTGGGGGAGAGGGAAGAAAAAAATTGCTTTGAAAGCGTCCAAGATTTATTTGAAGACCTGCCGGGTTGTTTGCCGTAACCGCTCATTAAACCCTCAACCGATTGACCTACATATATACTTATTTCATTGTATTTTTAAAATAAATTCTTTGCAAATTTTCACTGTTTAATGCTTATAATTATTGAATTGAAACATTAACATTACTTATGTAATTGCATTTTTTATGTTTTTAAAAATTATTATTTGATATTTTAATTAATATTTTTATTAAATTTATTGAAACTTTAATTAAACTTTATCGGTTTTCAAAATAATAGTGATTTAAATGTTTTCATCAGCAATATCATTATCCCTACAATATCCGTGAATTTCCCCACATGCACTTATAGTTAGTAAAAATAACTATGATTGTACCTATTTTTAAATGATCAAGCATACAGTGCTTTGTTTAATACAAGAAAAGAAAAACAAATGCAAAGCCAAAATAATACATAATTATTTTTGATATTTCGATTGATTTGCGCACAGTAGTAGATGTCGCTTCAAACAATGGAAAAATTGCTGTCTGATTTATTCAGTTTTTCTCCACGCATTCCCCCAGATCAGCTGCATCTTGCACCTGCAGTCCGTAGACCGCATATAATTTGTCGACCATTTTTCCCAGATTCTTGAGCTAAACGCAAATCTACATCATTATACATCACGATGTAATGTTGTTTGTTGTTCCAACTACATAAATTAATATATGTACATATGTAGGTATATAATACCGTCTGTGGTTAATGTAATTTTTCTGTGACCGATCGTGGAAGCTAGCGCCGCGATCGGAATTTTGTATAAACTCTCCGGAAAATGTATATATAGATATACAGGATATACTGATTATTGAGTATAATGCAATATGTGCAGTGATCTGTACTCCGCCACTGCAAGCACTGCTATGTGCATGTATGTACTTGAATGTTACCGGAAAGATCTGCAGAAAATTCCGTTAGCGGCGCTAGTTCACATCAGTCAGAGAAAAAATACTTGGACCTCAAGAAACAAACGCTGCATCGAATTCAACGACGAGAGCCTCGAGGACGAGCCTCGGCGGCCATTTCTAGGGAGTTCGCTTTCCGAATCAGACTAGGCTATCAGCGTGGTGTCCGGACCGGGACTTTGCCCAGGGATTTGCTGCGAGGGACAAAAAAACTACAGTGTATATAGTGGATTCCTAGTGGCGAGCTCGCCGACGTGAAATTTGAATCAGATTTGAATTGTTTTGGGATACTAAGTGATGAATGAGGACATGGAAGAATTGAAGGAGGACACGGAGAGCACAGTGTGCGTTGTTGACATGAAGATCAGGGATGATGACGCTGATAAGCCAGAGCAGGGTGTTAGGCTTACGCCGACTGGGAAAATTAGCCATGCTAAGACGCGCGTATACACGCAGCGGTATCGAAAAGAATGGGAGCAAATGCCGGATTTTAAGGGTAATTGTCATTTAATTATTCGACAGTTTTATTTATTCTTTTAACCATGCTTTCTTCTCGTAGATTGGTTAACCTCCGTGCCATACGAGGCGACGCGAGCTTACTGCAAGTTTTGTGAAAGGAACCTGCATGCTCATCGATTGTCATTGCTCAAACACATGTGTACCTTGAAACATCAAAGGGCTGCTGTTCAATACAATAGGGTTGAGTGTCACTTGATTTATTAATGTTTTTGCTTTGTATGTAATAATTAATTTTATAAAATGTTCCTTAGTCAGCAACAGTTGTGAATAAAACTGAAGATATACTGAATGAGGTGAAGTACATTAATGAAAATGAGGATGAGGACGATGATGAAACAAGTTATGACGATACAAGTTATGTCCAAGAAACGGAGGAAACTACTCTTGAAGACGAAGTTCAAGAAGAAATTGTTGAAATGGAGACTGAATCTGCATCTCCAGTCTTCAAAAAGATTCGACTTCAGAAGGTAAAAAAATACAAAACTGACAAATTACGTTAGAATATATGGTGATAAAATATGTTAAAAACTCGAGTTATTTTTATCTTGTTTTAGGAAAATAATCAAGATACTTTAGCTCAAGCGATTGCAGAAGCAGATTTTATAGATGATACTGAGCCAATCCAGTTGGAAATGATAGTTGAAACAGAACCAGATGATCATGATGAAGAAGATTCAAAATCATATCTTATTAGTTGTAGCAATCCTCCAAAAGAAAGTTTCAATCAGAAAGAAAGCCCGAAGAGACACAAAAATACAGTAAGTGTACTAAATCATGGAAAATAATATTTTAGTAAACATCTTTAATAAGCATTACATTTAACAGGATGAAAACTTGAATACTGAAAATGAAGATATCAAAACTCAAACAATCGTACCGAAATCTATGAATGTCACTCTTGAATCAGATGAACAAAATAAAGTATATTTTTTTTCTTCTGGTGGGAAATCTTATACATTAGTGAAAGCAACAAATCCAATTGTTTTAAACCAAGCAAGAAAAATTGCTATGCAGCCTAAGTTTGCTCAGAATAATCTGAAAAGCAACAAAGAGCCAAATATAATAAATATTAATTCAGCAAATACTGCTTCAGAAGTTGCAGTACAGAAGGTATGAAAATGATTTTTTAATTTTATTTTGAATAAACTAGCTATATTTTCTTAAAAATATTTAATTACAAAATATCGACAATTGGTTTACAGAATCCTGCAGTTTTAAATACTGCTTCAGTGCTTAAAAATTCACTTATAGTAAGGAAACCTTTTATTAGTACAAATGTAATAGATACTAGCAAAGGAAATCCTCTTAGTGGATTGCAAGTTAGTCTTTACAAACTTCAAGATGGAAGATGGACTTTCATTCATGAAAGGTAATTTGAAACAATTTAACTTGCATTTATTTTATATTATTCATTTTTTACATTATTTAAAATATTTAAATTTTTTTAGCTCTACTTCAGCAAGTGGCAACTGCAGTGACTTTGCAGATACTAAATACAATCTTTCGACAGGACGTTATAAACTTCACTATGATACAGAAAAATATTATTCTTGTAAAAAAATTGCCTCATTCTATCCATTTATTGAAATTGTGTTTGATATAAAAGATCCTAATGGAACTTACCATTTTCCTCTTTTGGTCAGTCCATTCAGTTATAGTACATACAAAAGTTCAAACAAAACGAACTGATTGTTTTTTTTTTTTTTAATTTTTAAAAAAAAATATATTAAATATATTTTAGAAACTCGAAAAAATTATATTTAAATACAATATAAAATGAGGGTTGTTTTTCTATTTTTATTAAAATGAATAAAATGAAGAATTTTATAAAAATTTTTTTTTGTAATACAAGCTTTGTAAAGCTAATGTAAAAATGTACAGAAATAAAATTTATTCATATATTATAAAGAATATTTTATAAGTGTTTCCAATACTATCTAACTTTCATTACCAAAGTTATGAAATGAAAGATATCTAGGAATACATTTTGTAAACAGTTACTCACTCTGAGAATTTCCACCACACTATAAAGCTATCATTCAAGTACTATCATTTAAGCAGTGTTAACCTTAAAATTGAGGCAATTTGTGATATTTTTTCTGTCTAGAAAATAGTAAAAATATTAAAATTTTACTATGAGTTCGGCTAAATTCAATATAACAACTCACGTATTGGATACAAGTAAGGGACGTCCTGTAAGTGGTTTGCCAGTCAAACTTTACATATTGAAAGATGAAAATGAATGGACGCTTATCAATCAAGGGTAATTTCAAACAGATAATAAGCATTTTTAACGTGAAAAATTTTAATTTACAAATATTTCGTTTTTAGACGAACAGCTGAGACTGGACGATGTACCGATCTCACTTCCGAAACAACGCAATTTACTGCTGCTACCTACAAATTAAGCTTCGCAGTGAAGGAGTATTACAAATCAATAGATATGAAAACCATGTATCCATTTATTGAAATAACTTTCGAAGTTGATAAATCCGAGCATTACCACATGCCGCTATTGTTGAATGCATACGGATTTACAACTTATCGAGGCTCGTAAACAAGAGTTTTGGAAATGAAAAAATCAAATTTTGTTGCCAATAAAGAACATATTTTTTTTGTATTTTAATGATTTTTTATGTTTAATTAAAGTCACATCCAGTAATTTAGACGTCATAAAGATAACGTCGAAATTATGCGTAATCAGACCATTTTTGTTCTTCAATTTTCTGATAAGCCCTGATAAGCTATGTTTGTAAAATTCACATTCTTTTACATTGTATCAAGTCTGCATCCCACATAACGTTTACTGCATATCTATCGATATATATTTTGTTGACATTGAATAATTAGAATTTGGAATTTATTAACAAATATTTATTTAACCAATAAAAATGATTTATTTCCAAATTAATTAAAAATACACAAATTAATGGTCTGGTGATTACTTGGGTGGCAGGTAAGTTCGATCTCCACCTGCACCTCCACCACCTCCTGCACCTCCGCCGCCGCCGCCGCCACCGCCTCCTCCTCGACCTCCGCCTCCTCCAGCTCCTCCAGCACCACCTGGTCTGGATCCTGGCCTTGAACCGCCCGATCCTCCACCTGAGCCACCTGCTCCTATCGTGAAGCTTGCCTTGTTTCCATTTTCATCAGCCATGTATCTGAAAAGGTGAGTAACTATATAAGCTTCCTGTTCATTATTAATTGTTTAAAACATACATTTTTTATCTTTACAAAACTCTTTTAACATTCTGTTGCACGTGTTAATTGACACAAAATTACGAGGCAGCAATTAATAAAACGAATTATATCGATTTTTATTTTTTATTTAAAAAAAAATACCCTACTAAAAAATCTCAGGTGAGATCTTAGGTGAGTTCTCAGGTGAGATCTCACCTGAGATCTCATGCCAAAATCTCATGGTACTTTTAAAATTAAAGTTGCACT
>JAXIUT010000048.1:9285965-9301547 GCA_035586675.1 Eurytoma californica
TTCCTAAAATTTTAGACCAATCACGTTCACGTATTAAAGGCTTCACAACAAAGGCCATCACTTTTTTAAGATAGGATAGGAATTATTTTTGCTTTCAACGTAACCCGAGCTACGAATTTAGCAGGATACAGTAGAAACGGAAAATCGATCCACTGTAATTGAAAAAAAAAGTTTATCAAATGTTACATGAAGTTAAACTGACTTCGGGTGAGTGTACCACCCTCCTTGTTGGTTCAGCCGTAGTCAGAAGTGGCTGAAATTTGGGTTAACTAAGTGGCTTAGTTGAGTACGCTAGGCGAAATTTCTAATTAATAAGTTAAACGGTTACCTTAGTTGCGCAAACCAAGTACCCACTCGCGTCTAATTCCCCGAGAATCCGGATTTTCGAAATTCCCCTCGACGCGCTCACTTCGCCGGATCCAGCCTCCCTCCCGATCTGCCAACTTCTTTTTCGCGTATCTCGCGCGACGCTCGCCGGGGGACGGGGTAAAAACCGCCCTTGAGATTCCCCCCCCCCCCCCCTGCGACGGGCTATTTTAAGAAAACTCACCGACGAGTACTCCGACCGGCCGGCAAAAAGCGGAAGTCGCGTAGGAAGGCGGCCGGACGACTCGTCGGCCGATCGAAGCCGCGAAAATTAACGTGTCAATTAGTCGTCAGCGCGGGAGAAGCGGCGTTGGCCTCGGCTCGGGGTCGAGCGAAGCTGACGATAAATGCCTGTCAACGTGGGCTCGAGCTGCCATAAGTTACGGGCCGGGGAGGGACAGTGAATTATGGCGATATGCATCATCTGACGCGCGCGCCGGTAATCGGCGCCCCCCCCCCCCACCCCCCTGCCGCCGTTACATTGTGGGAATGTCGCTCGGCAATCGTAATCCAATAACTTATCGAACACTTCCGATCGTTACGGTTAATTCAATAGCCGTACGCGGCGGCTAAGGAGTCGCTTACGTATACGCACCTCCGCGGAAGGGCCCCCGCGCCTGATTTATCGCGACTTTTTACCCACTTCCGCCCGATCGCGCCGCTTCCTCCTTCCCCCCGTTATGTACGCCTCGCCGATGCGCCCGCGCGCGTGTACCTATCCCACGTGCCGGCCGAATAAATCACTCAATATCGTCCGGCGCGTTTTATTGCGTTTGATTTATCTGCCGGACCCGATGACCGATCGCCCGTGTGCGCACCTTCGAAAGCTCATCGAGCGAAATCGAAGGATCCCAGCCAATCGCTCGCGAATGAAATCGTCGAGCCGCGCGTTTTTTCGCCCCGGCGGGAGCGTCCTCTCGGGTTACGGCGTGAGTAATGCGCGCTAACGTCCGAGGCAAGAGGTCGCCGTGATATACACGCGAAAAGGCGAGGAGCGAGCGTCGCAAAAAGAAGCTCGGGAAAAGTTGTGTACTTTGGGGGGCGAAAGAGATACCGCGTTTCGGGGAATGGTTAAGTGATTCGCTGCGCTCTGTGTACGCGCGCTGCGCCTGTGTACGTACATGCCCGGGCATTCGGTTACCGGACGTCTTCTCGCGCGCTCGCATTAAATAACGCGCCTCGTGAATATGCATGCGCGAGTGCAGGTGGGGGGGGGGGGGGGAAGGGGCGCAGGGAGAAAAATAGAGGAGCGCACCTCGAGGCCGCGATACGGAAAAGCCGAGCGAGCGGCGCGGCGGGCAAGCAACGTCCTTGAATAAAACAAGGAAGAGTAAAAACGAGAGAAATGTCCCGTCTCGATACGAGCTACTGCTCCTTTGTTGAAAGTTTATAGTGGAATTAACTGCTCGGAAATACTCCCCCCCCCCCTCTCCCTCTCATTGTGAATTCGTAAATACCCTCCTCGCTCGCCTCATTCTCCCTATTTCCTTCAAGTTTCTGCTCCTTTTCCGCCTTCGTTTCAGCGCCTTCCTTTTTTTTAAAACCTTCCTCTTAGCGCTCCGCGTTCCCGGGGCTCGATTTTAATGTAAACTGCGAATTGCGTTCGCGACCGTTCATTGAACCCCGCGGAAGTGCAGGCCGAGTGACGAACCGTCGTCGGGGGGAAAAAAGGAACCCCAGGACCTCCTTCCTCGATGGTATACATCGAACATTTACTTTACGGGCAAAATCAAAGTAAATAAGCGCCGCGTGTTCTCGCGGAGAGGAGAATGCCGAGGAGCGCGCCGCTTTACCGCGCGAATCTGCGTTTATTTTAATGGAAATTTAATTAATTATGAGCGTTCACTCGGCTCGGGGATCAATTCGCGAGATCGTTTTCTCGTAAAGGGACGAAAAAAAGGAAGTTTGAAACAAGAGCTAACCGAACTAATGGAAGATAGTCGGTTTTAAACTAAACAATTTCGTTGAGTGCAAGCGTCCCGGGCGAAGAGGCGCGAGGCGAGGGATACAAAAAAAAAAGGAAGAACGGAGGGAGGAAAAGAGTAGCACTGCTCCGGCGAAGATAGAAAGAGAGCGAGACTGCCTTTACAGCCGGCTAAATTATCGCGCCGGCTTATCCACGGGTAGGTAGGTAAAACGAGCGTAGCGTCATTAAATTTTAAGCAGAGCGAGAGCGTGCCCCGAGCACTCGGAAAGAGCAACTGTAAAGCAAACCTCGCGAACTTCCAGATTCCGACTGTGCTTGCAGCCGCGTTCACACACGAGCGCGCGCCCGGCGATAAGGGAGGAGGTCGCCGTGGAATTCAATAAGTTGCGTAATAACGGGAAAAGGGAGCGCAGGTGACGAGGGAGAGGAGGGGACAGCCGCGGGTCGTCCCCCCGGTTCTTCCGTCGAAAGCCGGAGCAAGCGCATTCCGCGGCCGTAACTCGGGCGCATCGAACGATCATTATCCGCGCGCGAAGCTGCCATTATGTACGCGGCGCGAGTTCCTAGGATAATCTACGGATCGACGCCGCGCACCTCCTCGTCCCCCCTTCCCACCCCATCGCCGAGTCTTAATGCCCCCCCCCCCTCCCTTTTCCCCCCCTCGCGGAGCCAAGTGCGTTACGTACACAGGGTGTAGTGCCCGAGCGAGAACGGTAGGTGAGCTCGAAACCTAGGCGCGCCGATGAAAATTATACGTTCCGCGCGAGCGCGAAGTCGCGGCTCCCCCTTCTCTCTTTCCGCGTTCGCGGCGAAAAGCGCACAAAGCCTTTTACAACCGCTGAAACTCGATCGATCCGCGCTGTCTCTTTTCCTACGCAGTCCCATTTTTTTTCCCTCTCCGGCCAGCCTTTTTCCGCGAAAAAACGACCTCGTAAAATTGAAAATCGCCGAATGATCATCCACCGGGAGAAACGCAATGTTCCTCTACCCGAGAGTTTCTCCGGTCCCCCCTCGCGGATTTTTCATGAAAAAAGCTCCGGAAAGTTCCTCAGCGAGGAAACTGCGTATTCGCCGCGTATGCTGCCGACATTAACAAGGAGACGCGTGTGCGGTACGTTTTTTTTCGAGCGGCTGCTGCCGTCGGCATCGCGTTTGTCGTCTGTTGTGGTAACGTCGAATGCCTCGCTTTATCGAAAGTCCGCCGGGGCGAAATATTTACTATGTTGGCGGAGAACCCCGAAAAAAGGGGGCCGCTGCGAGAGCCGGGAAACGTGGACGGGGGCGGCGAAACAAAAGGCGCGCTTGTTTTCCTTTCAAACACGCGGCTGGCGGTATACGCGGCTAAAAAAAAAGGCTTTATCGCAGGTAAATAAGTCATTTCTGCGATTTGGAAGCGCTTGCTCGCCGGGGCCAAAGGAGTGTCGCCTCTTTAAACAGCCGTAAGGATTTATTCCCGGGGTGGGATCGGGGAGCTCGGCCGCTCGCGACGAGAGCCGGTTAACGAGGTGGGCAAATATCGTCGGGAAAAGAAGAAGAGCCGAGAGGGACGCGGCCGCCGAGCCAAAACGAATGGATAGACCATGCCCGTGGCTACGTGCGCCGCACGCCCGTCTCTTTCTGGGGAGAGAAAAGGAGGCGCGCATATAGTACTGAGCCCGAGTGAAAAACTAACCTATACTTACGGCTACAGTGCGAGAAAAGAGAGGAGCACGACGCCGCTGTAAAATGAATGGAAATTATGAAGGGCCCCTCTAGTCACACGTATCCTCGGCCTCCTCTCCGCCCTTTTTTCCCCCTTTCAATAAACAGTTAGCCGCGTACGTGGATCGCGTGCGCCGCTTCAAGGATATTTCTTTGTTCCGAGGCTTTTTACGCGTTTTCGTAGGAAAAGATTTCGCCAATTGCTATCGCGGCAAAAATTCGAGCCAAATGATCCTTAACACCGCCGAGGATCACGTCCTTTCTTTTAGTTCCACACTGTTTATAGGTGCCTACTTTTTGCTTCAATATACGCTGTGAAGAGATGATTCGAATAGACGTCTAATTAAAATCCACCTTGTACTTTAATTTTCGCCTTTTTCATACTTTCAATTAAGTGTTTTTCATTTAATAGTATCAAAACGAAGCGCTGCTGCTATTAAATTCCGCGTAAACGAACGTATTAAGAGACTCGGGAAAAAATTAAAACTACAAGCTACAACATTGCCACGAAGTTCTGTTAACTTTTAATCCTAACGATAGGCGATTAAAATAATTTAATCCTCGACAAAAAGAAATTACTAAAATGCGTTTACTCGCGCAATATTGAAATTAGCCGTGTGCCTTAAGATTAGCAAAAAGCTGAAATAAAAAAAAAAGTAAAAACAAGCGGCAAATGTGCTTCAGTTTCGCTAACTCATCCCAATTAAATCGCGCCGCTGAAAAGCTACGGGCCCTGGGGCGCGTCCCGCCTTCCTTATCTCCCGCCGCCGCTACACGAGTAACACAGCCGGGATGTCCCGATAAGGCTCATACACAGCGGTAATATGGGCTCTCCTTTCTCTCCCTCTCGCTCTCTACGGCTGCACTTCCGCTTCTAGATCATTGTTTGCGTACGGTTAATGGCCCTCCGGGTGCACCTTGCGGCTTCCCTTTTCTCCCGCCGCCCCCCGTTTTTCTCCCGAAAAATTATGCACGCGTCGCGCCTATCGTCCAGATTGGAGATCGGAGCCCCGCCCCGCGGCGTAGGGCGCGAAATTAATTGTCAACCACCCCTCCCTCCACCCACTCCCCCGAAGACGTTGGGAAATTAAATTCGAGCTGCTAGTTTATTGCGTTTTGTTGCGCAGCGGTGCCCTGGTGTGTATAGGTTGTATTCGCGCGACTTCCCGCCGGAGCGCGTCTCGCTGGCTTTTATTGCTCGCCGGCGTGTCTCCCCTTCTTAGCTCGCGACGCGCCTGTACGGCTCGGCGAGCCTCTCCCTCTCGCCGTGTAAGATTCGCGCAGGGCTGCAGGGAGTCCGCTCGCCTCGTTCCTCTTTTGCTCCCTGCGAGCGCGCGCCGATTGAAATGTCGCGCGACGCTCAATGATTTATTAGTTCGCAGTCGATTGCCCAGGCGCTACCCTGTCTTTTTCTCTCTGACTTTCTCCACCCCGCTCCCCCGCCCCTCGCCGCTTCTATCCGACTGGATTGAAGCCTCGCTTTAATTAAGTCGTTATTTTGCGAATATTACGGCCAAGATCACGTCTACGGGCTTCTTTTGCAATCGTGAGATAAGGTTTAATTGCTATTTCCCCTGCGATCGCCGAGCCTGAGTTTTATTTAAATTAATTAGTACGCCGCACAATGTAATTGCGCACGGAAATCATTCCAACTCGCGGGAATTTAATTTGTATCGGATTTTTTTTTATACCGCGACGGAGGAGCGTCGATCGGGAAAAATCGCGACCCTGGGACAGTGAAAAGGGGGAACAAAAAGGGGCGGGGAGGTGTGTGTTTTCCTTTGGCCGGCGGCGCGCGTTTTATTTGTTCCGCGCGCGAAACCAATCATTCGAAGTATTTTTTCGCTCGGCGAGTGAAAATAAACGCTGGGAACTATCAAATTCATTTACACTCGGGAACTTTCAGCGGAGGTCCGCGGCAGAGACAGTGACGGCGAAGTCACCGGTCTACATGTTTTCCATTCGGAAAATAAATCGACATGATCCCTCCCGACCACATCCCCGCGGGGCTCTATACAGTTTAATTTGCGAAATACTGGCGGATCAACGATGAAAAAAAGTTGGAAAATACTGCGACCCTGACAATGCAACAGTTTTACGGGTTTGAAAAACTCATTGAAATGTCGGTATTTTTTTTTAATGCTTATCCGACTTGCAAAAATGTTTATTTATTTAAAGTGAATAAATACACAATTATATTCTGAAAATTTGTATCGATAAAATCGTGGTTAGGGATTTTACCTTATAGCATGTTTTTCTATTTTAAAAATAAAATAATCGTTTGGAAAAAACGCTTTTTTCAATTTCAATTACGAGAAATTCCATTTTATAAAATAAGAGAAAAATGGTTAGTAGAATTTTATTTTTCTGTGTCGTATTTACAAATTTTTAAAAAGATTTTTCTCCTACAGTTGCTTTAAATTGAAGTCGGAGATATATTTGCACTAAGTTATTACAGTTTTTTTAAGTAATGTTGAATAAAACGTCGAAGCTAGTACGGCAGAAACCAAGGGTACTCTTTCTAGAAACAATTTTATAGTGCACGGAGAGAATTATGTTTTAGAAATAATTATTAACTTTTGGTAAAACTTTTAGTGGAAATTGAGATATTATGTACGCTTACTCCCAATAATATATTACAATTATTTCTCCGCATTTAACAATTTCTATTACCATAGAAGTGTAATCTTCAAATAGTAAAGTACCAAATCCATTTTTGGATATCGCCACGACTGAAGGCCTTACAAGCCCAAAATATTTTTAGTGTAAATTAAACAGTACCCTCTAAGAATGATTCTATAGCTACCGCCGAAGACGCTAACCACATCCCATCGCATTCCAACTCGAGGCACGATCTCCAAAGGGTTAATACATCTGTCCGAAGAAAGATCGCGCGTAAACAAGGTGTCTTGGTACAAAAGCTCACTTTCGTCGGTCGACCGAAACGGCGCGATACCCTTGGCAAACAAGACGGGGCTGCGGCCCATATAGCCCGGACAAGCGAGAGCGATTGCTCAATCCCACACGTATGCGTGGGAGCCTGGACTTCCTCCGGTTACAGTTAGCTTGATGGGGGGCTGGCTGTTGCTAGCGCGATGACCGCGCGATGATTGTCGGTGTCGGGCAGCCTCGTCGCCGTCGTCCTTCCTCCCGGCGCGCGGCATAAAACTAAATGTATCGGGCAGAGGCCGGCCTCGAAAATAATTGGAGGAGAGGAAACGTGCAGCGGTGCACCCGGGGGCTACACGACGCGCGCGTCCCCGCGAGAGATCGGAACTCGCGATCATCCCGCGCGAGCCAGCGGCGAGGGGGGCAGCCGGGCAACGATCGGCACGATCGCGCGGAGGAAGAAGTACTTAGGGCCCCTTTCTTCCCCGGCTCGGCCATTACTTCGGCTAAGACAAGGGAGAGCGTCGTCGTCCCCGTCGCGCGGCGTAATCACCGAGAAAATAGGAAAGATATTCCCCTCCCGCGTGCGCGAGGGACGATGAAGGAGGATAGGCCGGGGCTTCCTTCTCGGCCGTACGCCTCCGTGTGCGCGCGAGTGCCCGTGTGTGCGCGCAACGGCGCGCGGTTACGAAATTCCCGCGCTCGCGGGAGTACCATAACTTCGTTGCTGGCCGCGTAAAGGGAACGGAGGGAACGACTGCCCTTCCCCGGGCTGCCTACGTCGAATGCAGATAAGGGGCCGCCGCCGACGCCGCCGAGCCTTTGAGCCCGAGAGAGTTTGTTCAGCCCGCTGTAATGGGATGGCTATTACTTTTCAAAATAGTGCAATAAGGAAATTGTTCCGAGTCTTGATCGTTTTTCGCGTTACCCTCCTTTACTCATTTTTTTCCTCGGAAGAAAGAGCCCCGTCCTCCTACGCCCGACTTTATCACTACAGTTTCGCGAGTCGCCTCTGCCTTCCGCCAGTCGGCCCGTAGGCGCCTCGTTTTCACCCTTTCGCCGCTCGGCTTTTTTCCCCGTTCCTCAGATTTTTGGACGAGTCTCGGTTTAATTAAACTTCAACGCGAGATTTTTCCAATTATTTTCAGCACAGTTAACGAACGGTGAAGTATTAAAACTGAAAGTCAAACATTTGTTCATTTGAAATTTTAAAATAAATATTACTGTAAACGTGCAATTAAAAATCGCACGCGAGCAACGGTGAAGGCGTTTTTCCTTAATATTAATTTTCATACAGCGTTTTAAAAAGCAAATGCACGCGAAATCTTTGGATAATGTACACATAGCTGCTGGCACTTGAGCGCCTACTTCGTTGTTTATTCTATGCGCACTGAGGCGAATGCGTGTCGAAAATGCAGTTTTTCAGAGTGTTTCCGGAATGCGATTTCGCAAAACGTTCATTTTGCAAAATATTCCCTCTCCGCATCCATAAACTTTATTTCGCGCATTCGTTAAGCAGGCAAAAATTACGGGGCGCGATTACGGCCGGGGCAGAGTCCGGAAAACACATCGCCCCGGAACGGGCTCGCGAGAGAGCGGGAGGTCGAGAGGAAAAAGAAGCGGGAGAGCGAAAAAAATTGGAAAAAAAAGCGAACGGGACGCTGGCGTCGACGCGGAAAAGGTGCGCGCGTGCCGTCAGAGCGGGGGAGGCACTCGTGCGTCTTCCGTCGAAGGAATGTCTCCACCCACCGCGAGGCAATAAGGCTTCGGGGACGGAGGGCCTGCCCCTCCCGCGACACGACGCTGCGTTCGAGTGAGTTATTCGCGGCGCGTTCGTGCCCGACAAAGGCGCCAAAGGGCCAAAGGCATTTTTCAACGCGTCGATCTCGCGGACGCCGGCAGACAGCCGTCCTCCGGAGTGAATCGCGCGCACTTGATTAAAACGTCGCCTCTTTTTCGATGGCGCGCCCTGATCAAATTTATTCCGGACTCGCCTGGTCTCTCTCGCGATGAGCTCGAAACCAGGGCTCCGATCATTACGAGCGAATTAATTATTTAAGGTGGGCGCGAAGCTTCAAATCGTCGCAATAATTCAATCAGGAAAAGTCGGTAAAACTTACTTAGCCGATTCTCTCTATTAAATTAGACTTCTTAAAGTAAATTATCCAAGTCGTCCAGGCTCCAACCACTTACCTATAACAAGCAATTAAAAGTTTGCAGTTAGATTTGGGGTTGGCTTTTTGAATGGCTTTTAAATGTACACACACAGAAACATATAACTAATAGAACTACTTATAGTCTGGAAAAAGATTAAAATCATCGTTAAATTCTCCATCTAGGTTAGGTAAAAAAAGGTGCTCCATTAGACGGGAGCGCTGCATTGATCACGCGCGTCCCTGGTCGAAGACCTAGTCGTGGAAAAAAGAGACGGCAAAAAGAGGGAAAAATAACGGAGGAGTAAAAAGGGACAGCCCCGATGACCCGACAAATGCCTGAATATTTATACAGCGGACCCAAAAGACTCCTCGAGACGACGCGCGCGCATCAATTTGCTTTTCCGATTTTCCGCATTCCTCGGGGGGCCCCGGTCTCCGGCTAATCGCAAGGCGCATCTGGGACTCGCGATTTTTCATCCATCGACGTGTACACGCGCGCACTGAATCAGGCGCTCGGGGGACGCGTCAGCGGCAATCCCGAATTTCGCCTCGTATCGGTACACTGGATTGCTCGCCGAGGATTACACGAGAGAGAGAGAGGAGCGTCGCGACGACGTCGCAGTTGCCGACTTATCTCCATCCCGCTCCGGCGGACTCGGCCGAGGGAACAATGCGGTCGCTAGGAGAGCCCTGATCTGGGATTGATTAATTCATCATTCCACGGTTTAGAATTGCTTTGCCGCTGGAAGCCGGGGAGTATCGAGTTCGCGTAGCGCCGACGAGCGTCTCCGAACCACCGAAACTAAATGTCACTTGGAAATTGACTAATTGCTCCGCGTCGCGCACGGACGCCTTAAGGAACTTGTTAAGTCGCCGGGGAAATTGCCGGGACAGAGAGCCTGACGTTTGCCCTGGCCTCGACTGGATATCGCGATTAACTTTCAAAATATCAGTCTCGTAGTGAATTGACATTTCGTTCGCCTCGCTAATTTACTCTCTCATTTTATCTTTGATTTTTAAGGAAATACTACACAAAGTCATAATTTAGACCTACTCGGAATGTGATACGCAAAAAAAAACTTTAAATACCTTACAATTGATTTTTGAAATATTTATTTTCTCAGTTATTGATATTTTGACTGTAAATTTCAAATGACCATAATTTAAAACCAAAAACAATTATTTTAACGTTTAACTGTATTTCAAAACGACTATATTTCAAATAATCTGCTATGCAAGACTTAAATCCACATCAGAGTCAGCGTAAGCATAACCTTAGGCGATCAACGTCAGTCGTTATTTATTCTGCGCCAGTATTCTTTGCGATAAACACCCATCAATTTCGCCTCTCGACGGAAATCCGCACAAATCCGGGAGAATTAGCATATCATCATTCACGAAAATGAGATAATCAGTGGAATCGGCAGCGAAAAGTTCCGTTACCAACTTTTTTTTTTCACCGGCGGAAACCACTTAAAAGGTCGTTTACGCTAGCGGTTTAGCCGAAAAACTCGGTCTCTACTTGTATTTGTTCCTCCTTACGCCGGGGTACTAACACTGGTCCGCGACGAGAATCTCTCAATCTTTTGTATTAATTAAATCGCATATAATTGAAAGCTGGCTAAAACGTACATCCTGCGACCGAGGCATCTTTTTGCTCGCGGGACGCGCAAGCGTGTCCAGGGAGCGTAACTAATGATTAATTCATTCAACGTCCGCGTATTAATATGGGGTCGGTTCCTATACCCCTCCAGGCGTCGTTGCCTTACAAATCGCCGCATGTGCGTGACCTTTTTCGTTCATAATAAGAATTAGTGCGATAGCGCTCGGCTGCCGCTCGAGCTTCAAGAGCGATTTTATCTGCTCATGAAATTTTTGAATGCATAAAGACATTGGATCCAATTGATTTTTAATATGACTTATAATTGGCAACGACTTATAAATGTTCGTGAAAGGAATATCTTAAAATATTTGTATGTCTGTACATCATGGTCTATTCATGTTCAAAATTATTATAGATTTTGTAGGTGAAATTGTTCGGACATATATCAGCTAAGGTTTTATCGATCGCTAATAGAGGTTACTTTGTTTCTAATATCGGTTTTTACTCTACTACTGGTCGTTTGAAACGGTTTTGGAATACACTTCCACTTGAGTTGTTAAACATGGAGCAAATTGGTGTATTTAAAACTGTGCTGCGTTACTTCACGGAATCGTATTGAATTTATGGTTATATTGTTACATTTTTATTTTTTTTTATATTTCGATTATTTTTTGTTATTTCTACAAATTTTAATGTTATACGTTTCTAGCAATAAATAAATAAATATCTGTATGAAATCAAAAGGATTCGTACAGAGAGAAAATTTGCATGTAGTAAGTTTTACAGAAAAGTGACAATAATTTTTATTAAAAAAGTTCTTTCTATGTATTGATTTATACATTACAAAAAAATGTTCGTTTTTATTTTGAGATAAGAAGATAGTATTGCACAAGCATTTTTCTTCGCCAGTATAAAGATATTCTCTAGAAAAAAAATCCTTCAGTTTCAATATTTCTAAAATTTAAATCCAAGTGCGACATTTTTATAACTAATCCGTCTAAATGTTGATGTCCTTACGGCGGCGCTTAAATCCAGTCTGGGATGGGGAACGTAAGAAATGGATCAGCGCACGATAACTGGGTGGGTGGATCGTCGCGAAAGTACCCAATTACATACATCTCCGGCGACAAAAGAAAGCGATCAGTCGGCAGATTCGGCCGCGGCGAGCTCACTGCCGTCGGGGGTAGAACGCGAGGCGCGCGGGTTTCATTATGCAGATTGCCCGGCGAGCATTGACTTTGTGCGATATCTAATCGCATCAAAATGTGGGAAAGGCGAGGTTTCTTCTGCACGTTACGGCAGCCGCGTCCGGTCTGGCCGCGGAACGGCGCAGACTCCGCGGAGGCCGTTTGCGATTGCCCGCTCGTAAAAACACTTCGGCACTATCGGCGGTTATTAGAATATCTCGCGGGCATTTTCCCGGGACCGCACGTGGCCGTTAAATCAGTTGAAAACTGCGGCTACGTGATGCGAAAACGATAGCTCTCGCGCGGACACGCGCGCGACTGAAAGATTCAAAACGAGAGCTCCGCCGTGAATTCAATATCGATGGAGAGGGGAACACGTGCTAACTCGGCCGTCCTCCTCCTGCCCTTCGCTCCCCGAACGAGCAGCGAAATCCAGAAAACTTCGGCTCCCGCGAGACTGCGTAATGCACGTTTTTCTCCGTCAGCCCGCGCCCTGGAAAAACTATCGGGAAAATGGTCGCGGTGGATTCCTAGCATGTAATGGAATACGCCGGGACCGATAATACGACCTGTTATGGACGTGTTTGAAATTTTCCCGGCTTTACCTCCGGTAAGAGATGTTCGATTTCTGCTTTCAAATCGTTTTATGAGATTTGAATTTTTAACGGACGATTTCGGATTAACAATTGCTGTATGATTGATGTACCGTGGAAAGGAACTGGAATGAATTATGGAGGCTCAATCCGTTTCGAGCAATAATTCTTTTAGATGATAATATTGAAATTTATACCTTTTCTCAATGTGGTTAAATGTTTTAATAAAAAACCTTCAAGGTAATGAGATAAAAACCCTCAAGGTATTTTAAAAGATAAAAGCAAAATGAAGGACGTAAGTAATAAAAAATGTACATGAAAAACTCTTAGTCAGCCATATAATAAAATTGATAAAAATTTTCAGAAAATTTATTTTTTTGGCTGCAGTAACGGTTGTTTGCACTTTACTTTTTAAAACCTCTCTAGAAATTTAAATGTTATTTTAAATTTATTCGATGAAAAATAAACAAGAAAAGTGTAATTTCTAAGCAATGAAAGATAAACCAGCCGTAAAATTATTCAGTGCAAGATTATAAAATAAAAAATGCTTACGCAACTTAAAAAAGCAATTACCATGGCACTAATTGCAAATTCGAACCCGATGAAACGCGAAAATAAGAGTAAAAGAAGGCGATAAATAATTCTGCCGTTTCCTATACTCATCATCGCGGCCCCCCACCCATTCTTTCCACATCGTAAAGCCTATACTTTGAATGTCGAAAAAAGTCTCCCCTTTCGAAAATTACCAGTAATTACGGAATAACTCGAAGCGAGAGAGCATCAGTAAATAGCGGGAGCAACTCGATCCGCGGGCGCGCACGCCCGCTCTCGCGCAGCATAAATTATAATAACCGGCTGAAATTGATCTACTCATTGCATAACTTCGGTTGCAGGGGCGGCCGAGCTCCGGGGGTTCGGCGGGGGGAGTGGGGGAGAGGCTTTAGAGGCGAGCGCGTAACTTTGAAGGAGCGGGTAAACTTCGACAGATTGAGTTCGCGGCGCGTTAATAATCGCTGATCCGCGCGCTAACCCTTCGGTAAACGAATGCTCACGCGTTGCCCCCACCCCGCAGGCAGTCGCGCGCGCGCGCGACTAATCCGAACTTTCGAATCATCCCCCGCTCTTATAACTTGTTGCCGGATAACCCGGCTCCCGCGGCTTTACGTGCTTCCGCGCGTGTGGGCGAGCCGCACTTTTTTTTCCGGGAATTTTATTTCGGTTTTACAAGCCAAGCGCGGGCACTCGTCGCTTTTACGACGGGAGCATGTACATAGGTATACGCAGAAAACGCGAGGCTCGCGCTCACTTGCTTTAATGGGATCTCGAGGGCGAGTTAACGATCTCTATCTCTCGCCACACACACCGACGCTCGCTCCGCGCGCGAGATGGCTTTCCTCCCCGTTATCCCTCCCCCGCTCGCCGCGACCGAGTGAGACGTTGCGTGGGAGGGTTATCGAAGGGGCTCATCTGCCCCGTCGTCGTATGTACCCGTCGGCCGCCTAATTCTCCTCGCGGTTTTCGCGCAACCGGCGGCCAGCTGCCCCGGCGCGATAATCTTATCAATCAATTAAAGAGCCGCGCTCGGCCGAGATAAGGGCGCTGCAAGTGCCGCGGCCGACTATAAATCGGAGGCGCGATGCGCGACGCGGCCCTGGGCGCCGGATTTCGAAGGAACGCGCGAATTTCCGAGCGCGAAAAGTCAGCTCTTACGAAGACACACGAGGCAGCTCTCTCTCCCGGCCATTTTATCCGGCGGACTTAGGCCGCGCGCGCGCTCGGGGGAGCGAGAGCGGCGATAAATCTCGGCGGCGTAACGCGCCTCGCGAGCATTCGTTCTCATCTCTTTATCGCGGCCGCACCCCGGCGACCGAGCGGAGCGGCGGCTGCGGAGGAGGGCGAAAACAAAAGGGGAGAAAAAGAGGAGGGAAAAAAAGCGGAACTCCGGAGCTCTCCGGCTTTGACCCCTTTATTTAATTAAAATTAGTTCGGCGCCGACGCGTTCGCGGCACGTATCCCCGCGCGAAATTAATTAAGCCGCGCGGCTGTCAAAGCGGCGCGCAACACCTTAAAACGATGCGGGGTGAAAAAAATAAGGGGGGCAGGAGCCTTTAGACCGTACGTCGAGCGCACAATGCCGAGCGCTTTGAGCGAGCGCGCGCGGATACCGCGGCGCGCTCTCGTCGCGGAAAAGCCGGGGCTTAAAGGCGTTTGCGAGCCGAGGCGGCGCACGGTTGGGGGTGGAAAAAAAGAGATGTGCGCGGGTGGGAAAATTCGCGTCGACGTCTCGTTAAGAGCCGCGAGCTCTCTCTCCCTCCCGGCGGCGACAGTTTTGCCGGGGCGCCACCAAGTGGCAGTGACGTGCCAGTATGTTACGTCTTTTTAACCGACCTCCCCCGACGCAAAGAGACGCGCGCGTTTGCAAATATTCAAATGGCTGCGCTAATGGAAGCCCTTCCCCGGGCCGGCGTCTCGAGCGCGTGGTCTTGCATCAAAGTGCCGCAACGGTAGCCCGGCAGAAGGAGCCGAGCAGGGGAGCATCTATCTTCCCGGGCAACGTAAACGGCTGCAGCCGAAAATTACGGACTAACGGAAAGTCCCTGGGCTTCTCTCTCCCCGGCTGCACGGCTCCCAGCTTTCTTTGGCGCTCGCGCGGCGCGGCTCTACTCCGACTGCTGCACTTTCTCCGTTGTTCCTGCGCCGCCTTTGTATCCAGGAGCGTTTGTTATGGAATTGCTTTTATCGCAGACACGCGCTGCCTCCGCTTTTCTTGCAGACTTTACCGAGCGCGAAGTTGGCTGCACGCGCGCTCGAGCCTGCCACGAGCGTCTCCGGCTACTGGGCGGGTAAACGCGACGCTGCATTAGCGGGAATAAGTAATGAACTTGATGCGTGAACCTTTTTCCCCCGGGGGACGAAAAAAAGAACGACACTTTTCCTGGAAACTGTTCAAGCCGTCGCTTGCATTGACAACTTTCTCACGGCTTATGCAAATCTACGAATTATTTATTTGCGAATGCATAGTGCACTATATACCTTTTTTATTTTATTTTATTTTATTTTATTAACTTTAACGCGCAAAAGCTCTTTAATACAGTGTATGTACATTCAATAATTACAATAAATAAGATACAGCAAAAATTAGAATAGATATTTAAAAGTT
>JAXIUT010000048.1:9323139-9340386 GCA_035586675.1 Eurytoma californica
ACTTATTTAGTTTGATAGAACTTTAGCTAAACATATTTGAATAAATCGTCAAGTTTGGGAAAGTCTCATTGGCCAAGATTTTAAAAAGTTTAGCCAAACTAAACTTTCGCTAAAGTTTATCTAAACCTAATTTTTCTTACGCGGGTCAGCAATAGTTTCATGAATTACTTGTAATAGTAGCAATAGCGTTTCAACAAGTTAATAGAATTTGACGCGTAAAGATCCACTTATCCATTTAAGGCCAGAAAATAATAATCGACGATTTATTTATACAACGGAATAACGCGTTATCGAGTCAGATCTCGTTAGTCCGTCCAGTGGGGAAGAGGCTTACTCCGGGCGTTCGAAAGTGGGCAGACCGCCTCGGAAAGGGAAATTTTTCAGCTTGGGGGAGTGCAGCGCTTGGGCGGCGCGTCTAGTCGGTTTCCTTTGCAAACGCAATATATCAGGCCGGAGCGGCGGCGCCTTTGGCTCGCCACGGCGTCGGGGCGTCCGTCAAAGCCCGGGGCCGCGACGCGCGTGGGTGTATCGGGGGGAGGTGGATCGCGGCGGGTACCTTGGAGGTTCGGAAATTGCAAAGCTCTGCGTGTCCGGCAACATATTAAATCGAGGACTCTCGCGGCCGGGGCGTCCCCCGGGGGAGCAGCCCGCGGCCGGGCGCACGGAAGCGGCGAGTTTAGGGCGGGGGGCACGGAGCGCCGTAGTCACCCCCGACCGCCGCCGCCGCCGCTTGTTCCAGGCGAGCGGGAGCGACAGAGCCATATCCCAGGTGATATGGTCGCGCGCCGCCCGGCGGAATATGCGAGCCCAACACAATGGGATTACGCGGCCGAGGTTATTTTTCAAGCCGCCTGCCCCCCGGACTGGGCTGCGCCGCTGCTGACCGTACCGGCAGAGCGAGAGAGGAGAGTATATTGCAGGCAGAGGCAATTCATTACGCTAGGAGAGCGCGTAGAGGTGTAGTGTTGCAGGCCGGCGCATCGCGCCGGCCTATGATTGATTGCCCGGGCGCCGATCCGCGGAACTGGCACGTCCCATCTGTCACCAATAAATATCCAATTTCACGTTAGAATGATATATAAGATATTTTAACGGGCTGTTTTTATCGCGAGCCGCGCGTGCGTATCTCGCTAATCCGCCGTCGACGGGGACCTTCCTCCAGACGGTCTTGCTCTTTCCTCGTGTAATAGGATCATTTATTAAGAAAATTGCCCGCGAGGATATTCGTCCCTGTCTCGCGAGCCTCGTTCGACGCTGGTTGATGCGACATCCAACACTTCGAGGGGGCCGGTAACGAAATTTACCCCAAGTTTGCCGCAAACTACCGTCCGGGCGAATTGATCTTTCCTTTGAGCTGCTCCGAGTCCGAATTGAATTTCGTTTGATTCACTTTCCAAACTTGCTTTAAGCGTTAATTGCTTCAAATTGAAAAGATTTTGTACAAAAATTGCATTACTAAAAAGTTTTATTGTTTTGTATAGAAGATGATAAAGATGATTCAAATTCAGCGGATTTGATTTATTAGATTTTCAAAGTACACAAATTTTATAAAGTGCACTGCTTCTATTCAGTAGAAGTAATTAAATTTCGAGGGTTATTCTATAACGAAATGAAGATGTAGAAATATACAAAATGGAAATCCACGAAACGTGCAACTTCCAAATGAAATGATGTTCTTCAAAAATTTGGAAGCAAATATAATTATGTTAAATGGTAGCATATTAAAAATGGTTAGAACTTAAAAAGAAAAGTACACTGCTTTTATTAAGTCAAGCAAAAGCTCCTCAATTTGCCAGTCTCCCGCCAACTTTCTTTAATTTAAAGAAATCATATTACACGCGGATGTGTTAGTTCACTATAAACTACCACTAAAGCACCCAAATAAAATTTAATTTGAAATATTCATCGCGAGATATTTTGTTTGACGTTTTCTAAGAAGTACAAAATAACCCCGTCTACAGCCAGGAATTTTCTTGCAGGTGAGAAAACTAATTACTCGCCGGCTAAAGGCGAGAGAGCTGCAGCAGTAGATTCGCGGAAATTTCTGTCTGAGTCGGAGGAGAAAGGTGGGGCGGCGACGAGGACGCCTCGCAATTTCTCCTCTTTGAAAAATATTTCGCGCTACGTATCCGCGCGCCGGCGGAGCCCCGAAAGTAATAACGCAAGCGCGAGTGCGCGAGGAAAAGAAAAATAAAGACGATTCGAAAACGAGAGGAGGCGAGAGACACGGTCGCGGGGAAAAATATATACTCGAAAAATTGCAGCGCGACTGTCGGCGGCGGATGCGGGGGCGGAATTCCGCAGCGAAAGGAGTCACGCTCGTACAATCCGAGCGAATCCCCCGACCGGCTTGCCCCATTAGCCCCCCGAGCGCGAGCCACGATTAATTTTCCCTTCTCCAAAGAAGCCGCTTGTTGGAGCAGTTGCGCGCAAATAAAGGAAAAAAATAAACGCGAGTGCCACGGTATATTACGTGTTCGCGCACAGTTATAGCTCCGGACGTCGTTCGATTTCGCAATCGGCTTACCGGGGGGTCGGGGCCGACGGGCGGAGGGGAAAGAAATAAGCAGTCAATTCGGTCTGCCACTGCGGGGAAAGACACTCTCTAAGCGTCATATTTATGCTGACGCGAGACGTTTTAACAGTGGATCGCTTTTTTTGAGCGGACGAGGGTGCGCGGCTAATGTCGATGTGTAAGTGGTGAAAAAGTGCAAAGCGATGCGCTGCTGACTCGGTGGGCGGACTGATATTGGTATTTCATCATTTCTGTATATCAATAGTGCTATTTACTATCGGTATGTTTTTCTTCCTCCGCTAAAGGCCGCTATTCGGAAAAGGGGGAATATGGCGCATCCATTTTATAAAAACTCGTTTCATCGCTTAAAATGTTTTCCGACTGAAATAAACATGCAAACAATCTATATTTGTTTTTAGTTTAAAATAGCGCACGTCAAGTCCGCGGATATATTTTGCATTGAAAACTCGGAAACAAAAGCAAATTGCGCAAATGAAAACGCAGTAATGCGCGGCGCAAGCTCGATATAATCGAACGCGAAGAAAATAAGATTTTTTACTTTTGGCTCGGGTGCGCGTTTGAAATAGCTCAAAACCGCATTGAAAGGACAATTTCAGCGAGCTCGGTGTGTACACCGTCGAGCTTGCAGTCGGTCGCGCATCGCCTTGTACCTTTTATCCGTGAAATTAATGCGCATATTTTGCGACCACTCGCGTGAGCGCGCTCTAAAATGTATTTTTACGCGCGCGTAAATGCATTTCCATTCGCAGAGCGACGCGCTTGTGTGTATACACATTGCGGCTCGGCGGCGGCGGCGAAGAAGAGTCGGGGAGGCAGGGAGGGCGAATAAAATGTCACATGGGGATTGGAGGCTAACCCGAGAGCCGGCGAGGTGGAGGAGCTGCGGGGGCGGGGGCAGAGGAGGATGAGGCGGCGGCGAAGGAAGAAGAAGCTCGCGTTAGACGCCCGATCCGGTAATGCAGCGCCTCTCTCGCTCCCCGCGCACTAGGTGAACCCAAGAGAGGACCTCGATCTTTTACTCCCATCCGTGAGATTTATATTTATGGTTCGTTCAGGAGGAAAAGAAAGAGGATAGCGCGGCCACGTGTGTGTCTCTCGGTGTGCTGGGGCTGGGGGCGGGTATAAAGAAAAAGAGAGAGAGAGAGAGAGGAGGGCGCGCCGCGGCGCATCGAAGTGTGCGAGCCGCGCGAGACTCCCGGGCTCTATCTCTGACGACGTCGTTCACCGACCCCGTTTCTTAAGTCTCCTTAAGTCGAATCCCCATTGCTCTTGCAACAGACTGCGGAATAGCGCGGACTGCGCCGTGTCTCGCGCTCCGGCGAGTCGAAAGCCCGTGCATCTACTCGAAATCATAACCATCAAAACAATAATGCGACCTACTCCGCGCCGCCGAGCTGTAACTCTGCAGTAAAGCTCGTCGAGCCTTTCTGTGTTTCCAGCGTTATCGAGTAATCAACTGTGAACACTGACGTTCGAAGTGTTTATAAGCTTTTTTTTAGAAACTCGATTTCTGCAGCTGTGAATTTCTCACGCGCATAAGTTTTGCGACTTTGTTTACAAACTTTTTTGAATATCGATCCAAGGTTCTTAATAAAATTTAAATTGAAATTTTTTTAAGTTTTTCAAAAATTTATCGCAACTTCGCGATCAAACACTTGATCATACTAGAGATTTTTTCAATATTTCTCAAATATAATTAAAAATTACTATGATCATTTGTAAATTAATTACACCTATAGGTAACTAACTTCAACTTCATACCATTCATTCTCTAGTTATTCTACTTAATTTATTTTCATGTGATTTACTTATAGAAATATTAACAGGTCGACTTTTATTGACAAACAATTAGAGAATGCACCTCTCTCGACACTCGTACACTTTCTAGTATCGACTTCAACCACTAGCCATTGGCTCAAGTCACCGCAACTGTTTTAATTGTGGTTGGGTAAAGTACAATTCTGACCTGAATTAATTAATGTTATTTTTAATTAATCTGGTATCAATTTTCCGTGTGACCTGCTCTTCTAGTTTAAAGAGAAACTTTCAATGCTCTTCCATTCATCGTCAAGGAAAAAAAAATCTTGCAAGAACTACACGTGTTTAAGTGCAACTTCAATTCCAATTTAAGGTGATACATCTCCGAACACCTCACCGCGAAATGTGTTCCTCGAAATCGAAATATTTCACCGACTCGAAAAATAAGTTTTCTACCGCGAGTGGTAATGCACGAATCGCGCGGGCGCGATTATGATTCCCACGGTGCAAAGCGCTAATAAACATCGTCGGCCCGGCGATGTCGAGCGGCTGCATAAATTTAAACGAGCGGCCTATCAATGGAAAAGTGACACAGGCGAATGAGTCGCGCTCGCGCCGGCGCACAGCGCCCGGGCGAACAATAAAGTAGAGGAAAACCGATAGTGCAGAGAATTCGCTACACGCCGCGGACTCCGACTTCTCCTCGAGGAAGATTCTATAAGCGAAAGGGAGGCGAAGCTCGCGAGAAAGAGAGAGAGGGGGGGGGGGAGAGATTGAAAGGTTCGGGAGGAATCGAAACTACTACTTGGCGTAGCAAATGTATGCGCAGTCTTGGGCAGATAACGCGCAACGAGGTTGCAGCGAGCAGACATTTATCCCTTCCAGCTCGTTCTCCCTCTTTATTTCTCTTTAACGTTCCTCTGTTCCCTCTCGCGCTCGAGAGGAGCATTAACGTACCGACACCGCGAGGGGGGGAAGACGCGCAGAAGTCCGCCTCAAGAGCGGAGGTTAACACCCGTGTCCATCTACGGGCTACACGATGGATAATTCAGCGTCACTTAACTGTTCCGCGAACTCAGTATCGGTGACGATGTATATCGCCGGCCCGAGGGGGATGTGAAAGTAAAAAGATCGAGCTCCCCACCGGCCGCGGCAGATGCGGCTAGCCTCCTTCGGCCTCTATTAGGGACTCGTCGCGTTGCTCTAGCTCTCGCACTGACTGACCGCCGGCGCAACAAGACACGCGAGAGACGAACAAATCCAGAGGCGAAAATGTCCGCTCGTACCGGCCGCTACCGAGAAATAAGTGAATCTCCTCTTTCCATCTAATTCTACGACTGCTGCAGCTAGACCGATTCAATTATTTATGTTAATTTATATACGACGCGACATGCAATTTAGCTTTTCGAGCGTTAACGAAAGCGTGTAACGATTTTTCATTTTCTTTTCATTATTTATGTACCCGCAGTTTAAACGGCCAATTAAATCAAATCTCTTTCAAATCAAATAATATAAATCAAAGATTATATTCTAAATAGACTTCAACATTTTTGCAAATAAAGATGAATTATAATAAGTGTACGGAGACGAAAAATTGAGGAAACACTTAAAAGCAGTAATTTAATATTGCTTATTGTAGGAAGTAGGTCGTGCGCGCTAAAATCTTTTAATCCTACTATATAGGAATAGATACCAGCATTTGAATGCTACAAAAGGAATCTGCAAATATTGTTCTTGAATTATTTTACTTCGGAATCACGTCTAAAGTTTGTAGATAATTTTAAAACACCAAAAAAAAATCGTGGCAATTAAAAGATATTTAAAATCAAAATCTCATTATCGTACGATGAAAATTGTTTTTACTCGTTTCTATTTCTAATTCCCTTTTAATTGTACAAAAGCGCTAATGAGACAAAAAGTTTATACTACTTAAATAGGGAAACTAAGGCTTAAATTTTAAAATTCATCGATATCACTTTGTAACGTGAATGCTCTATCAAACAAAATCTCGGCTAACAAAGCGACTTTCGCTAAGTAATGTCACAAAAGAACTCGCAGCTAATCCGACTGGTTTAATTCCCCGGATGATCCCAGTCCGTGAAAATTAAATCTACTCAAAAACGAGAGAAGAAGCATCCGGCCGTGTCTAATTTCGCGATGGCTTGACCGTTTTTCCGGGCCACCTTTCTACCGCGAACTCGTATTCCAATCGAGAGCGCCCATACCCCCCCCTTCAGTCACCGGTCGCATGCATGGGGGCGGCGGGCTAAAAAATAGTTTGCCATTTTTATCGTCACTCTACCATTTTCTTGGGTAAAGCGCGCCAAGCAAGAAAGTAAACGACTAAGCGAAATACGCTCGAGAGATTTCGCTTGAAAATCCCCCTTTTACACGTTTCCCACGTTTTCGATGCATGGCTGCTTCCGCGAATACGTAAACTCAAATCCTCGCTCGCTCGCCTCCCTCCTACCTCTCTCTCTCTCTCTCTCTCTCTCTCTCCATCTGGGCTTTTCATCTCTCCTCTGCGCTGTGCATTCACCTTTCTTTTTATGATGGTTGGCGGCAGTTAGCGGTCGCCGAGGGAAAGACAATATTTGTCCTCGAATCCTTCCGCGGTACCACATTAATCGGAGGGAAACACACCGGCCGCGAAATCATCGGCGCAGATTCAATCGAGGCAGATGATTCACGGCGCGACGATAAATCTGCCGCGATCTTCGCACTTTTCGCGCAAACTTTAACGAGTACAGTTAAGCGCGTCGATGTCGATAGCGATGGAGTTCTGTGTCGTTAGAAAAACTCTCTTTTCCCGGGGACTTTTTCCTTATTTTTTAATACCGAGCGAGGAATCCGAAAAGCCGAAGATTAATCGGCGCGAATTGATCTTCAAATAGGAGTCATTGAATTCCGTCTGGCCTAATCTCGCCGGGAAGGGAGGAGGGGAGCGATGGGTCCGGGACTTGTCGTGATCAATCTTTCATCCCGCCGCTTATCATGAGCCAGCTTTGCTTCGTTCCAAGGAAAATCATGTAATTATTATACGCCCGAGATTGCTATCTCTTTATCTATCGGATGGATCGGTCTTACCCGCTGCCTCGAGACCATTGATGTTGACTTCGCTTCTTCCTCCCGCTCCTCCGCGACCCGGCCGCCGCTCTTCTTCCTTTGTTAAATCCCACATCCTTCGCAATCTCGACGGATTTTTCATAATCTCTTCTTCCTCCTCTACCCTGCCTGAGATTCTCGGGGAAACCAAATAAAAGACCTAATAAGTTTTCAGTAACTTGATATGTTCCTCGATAATTGCACTGCGGGATAATCAATACTGTATTTATTTTTCCCCTATCGCATCCATTCAAGAGCCTTCAAAATCTTGATTTCCGTTGAAGACATGAACATAAAGAGACAATTTTTCTACAAAGATAGCTCGATTTATGTAATTTATTTATTTAATGGCTAAAAAGCACTTTTTAGTCAACTAGCTGTAGAATATTAAATTACAGTTGGTATTACATTCTATTCGTGTTATTTGATGCACTTCGTGAATAGTTAAAACAACTTTGAGCGCGAGGATGTAAAAATAAAATTTCTTTGTTCGGAACCTATTTAATAATCATTTTACAAAATAATTTTTATACTTAAAAAATTGCTGGCTTTGAATTCTGCTAGGAAGCGTTTCTTAAAATAGCATTCTGAGAGTCAAAGTAAAACGTAATAACAACAAATCATGACAGGCCTGATAAGCAAAGGTAAAACGGTGACTCGAATTTTAGTAACGCTCGTTTGGTGTATCTCGCGATAAATCCGCAAAGTTAAGAAGCGCGAAAATGCAAAATAAATGTTTGGCCGCGTTTAAAGAACGAAAGGCGCGCGCGAGAACACGAGAAGCTACAAGGTCTTTTATAAGATACGATAGGATAGGGGCGATAGGCGAGGAGGCCGACGCGCTTGGAAAAGGTCTCCTGCGCGCGCGGGCCTCTGATCCCGCGGAGATCGCGCGCCGCTGCCCCGTAACGGGCCGCCCGAAAAGATAATTATTTCGACGTGGCAGAGTTCATCGTCGCGGCCCCGCATAATTGGGAACGTGGGTAAGCGTTTAAGTGATTTCAATTCGGACCTCGCGAGCGGATATCGCCGGAGGATCGACTCGACCTCGACGCTCGTTACTTCGAAGAGGGTACGTTTCTTCGTGTAAACGACTTATTTATTGATGTAAGCCTGTTTTATGATAACCTCTGGGAGGCTTATCGATATTGAAGAGTATCTTGCGGAATTCATGTGACTATTGTAAAGTGATCCTACAACGGGTATGGGAATCTTAGTATAATATTACTAATGTTCGCATAATTTAAATACAAGGCAATTCATCCATTCACTTTAAGATAATTAAAAATTGTTTTTGTGAACCAAATAAAACATCAGATATAATCTGATACTGTATATGGGTAGGTGTACCGGTTTGTGTGCCTTTGTGTTCAAAGAAATATTAAAAATAAAGTAGTGAATAGTAACAAAATTTGTTTTTTGAAGGATATTGTACTTTATTATCTTTTGGAAAGAAAATAATGCTTTTGAAATAAAGACACACAAATGGGGACAGGGCATACAAACCGGTACACTTACCCTACATCTTAATACATTAAATAATTTTAATTTATTTTGTAACGAGACAGTATTTTACACTCAACGAAACTTGAATTAAAATATTTAAAAGCAGCACACGATCCAACGATTAACGTTGAAATATCTTAAGTTATCTGGTCAATATTAAGAAATTATGAAAGAGGCAGGAAAATCGGCGATAATGAAGATAAAACAGCACGAAGCAAAGACGAAAATAGCTCAGTACGACACCACTAACACATATTTCGCGAACGAGAGCGGCGCGCTAGTTGGCTAGCGGGAAAAATGATTTCGAATCCGAAGAATCTGGTTCGCCGACGTGAGAATGCGAGCCATTCGAAGTGCGCGCGATAATACGCCGCGGCTGCTCTCGGCAGGCCTCGGGGGAGTTATGGGTCAATTAAAAGGGGTAAAAAAATGCCGAGGGATTTCCACGTAAACGCGCGCGCGCGTGCGCGTGTGCCAGCGAAAATTTCCCAGGCGAATGCTAATGAAGCGCGCGCTTAATGCATCGCGGCGGCGGTGCGTCAGTGCAGATCGATAGATTATTAACGCGTCGCGCAACTAACGGTAGTAATAAGCTCGCTCCCGCGCGCGGGACGACACGTCGGCAAAGAAGCGCACCCGCGCGTCCGCGTTTGAGCCTGGCCGGAGGAAATTGGAAGCTCGCCGAGCGTGTGCGAGCACACAGGACTGTGTGTGTGTGCCTGGAACAAGCAGGGGTCAGACGCGACACAGAGCCGAGAGTGGGTTGGCGCGCGCGCGGCCCGGTCTTATCGCCGCTGACTCTAATTGGCTCCTTGGTGATGTATTAAGGAAATTAAAGTCACTGATAGCCCACGCGCGAATCTCCCGCCGCACCGCGGCAACCTCTCCAGGCTCGTTCCAGTTTACCGGACTGCGCCTCTTTGTCGCTTCTTCTTCTTCTGGTACCAGTTTCTTCTTCTTTTGCCGCCACCTTGCTCACGCTCGGACAATCGATGTCGTGTTTTCGCAACTTACGTACTTTCCTTGCCGATAGGATTTATTTATCAAGAGTAGCGATGAAATTGAACTTTTTTCCCGACTTTACGTTTCTTTAGCTTTTGAATATTGAAACCTTTTTTCTACAGATGGATTATTAGCTTCGTAAATTTTATAGGTGATCTGGTTGGAGATGAAATTCACACTGTTCATCTTTTTTAGGACGTAGTGAAATCAATTAAAAATTAGTGACATTTTTTTAAAGTCAAGTAGTTTAAGTTTTAAGCTTACGGTATTCATTTTGAAGGAAGGCAAGACACTGAGAGTGGCTCAGAAATAACCGAAGCACCTCTTCATGAATAATAAAAAGTAAACTCCTTAAATCCCGGGAAAAAACATCAACATTTTACGAACTAATTAAAAATGACAATTTTCGATTACGCTAGACCCCGTTAAATCCCTCTCTATCCAGCTCCCTCTTTTTTCTCCGAGCCATCCCTTCGCCCCTATAAAAAAGGCACGGGCGTAAATAAAGTAGCGCATAAGAAACTTTCCCCGGCGCTGCTAGGATCAATCCCATAAGCAGCTTCCGAGGGGGGCTAAATGAAAAGATCGCGGCGGCCAATAACCGATCGCGCCTGCTTTATTGTCTTGCACCTTCCCGTCCGCCTTTGCATAAAACTTTCCGGAGCGGCGCCTCCGTGATGGGCTATCCCGATTAACCGGGGTGCGAGCTCCCTATTAATTTCATAAACCTACCGTGCGGCTCGTGCCGAGCGATAATACAGCGCGAAACCGCGGAAAAACTTATCCGATGACGACCGTTAATCGGCGGGCCCAGGCCAGATCGCGATAGTCCGTCCACTCACACGCGGACGAGGTAAAAGTCGCCTTTTTTCTACCTGGACCCGTCTACGTACCGTTAAACTCTATACGGAGATGCGCGTATGCGCTTTGCGAGAGGGCGTACGCTTTTTTTTGTTTCTGCCTTTCGCTGGAGGGAGAGAGAGAAAGTCTCCGGTGCAGGATGGCCCTTAAAACTTAGCGGGTCCACTCTCGAAATCGCGATAACGAGATCGTAAAACTCCCGTCGGAGGGCCGATGGATTTTTCCAAGTTGGGAGTTCGCGAGAGCTTGAGCAGTCCCTCCCCCACTCGGCCGGTCGCGATCTTAATCTGAAATGGTTGATCGTCGCAGTAACCTACTTTCCCGGGGGGAATCGCCCCTCGTCCTCCTATCCCGCCATATTTTCAATTTGCCGACTGATCGACCGGTGCGTCGATGTGCCCCTGGCAAAAATCCGCTTTCCGGCGGCCTCCGCAGAAACAGCTGTGCATTAAGCCGGCTACATAAGGGATAAGGGTGTAGGCGGCGCAAATAGGGCAAGAGCGCGGGAATGCACGGCTCGGAATAGCTCGAGTTTTCTCGTGCCGCGACGTGAATGTAGCTCTCTCGCGCAATACGGCCGCCGCAAGTGCACGTGTACAAGCAAAAGGAGGGGTTCCTTTACTTTCCTTTCGCGATGATAGGGAAAGGCATTGCGCATCGCGAACGACACACTCGGCATCCCATTATATGCCTATCCGTGCGCATTCCTCATTTCCATTCCGTCTCCCTCCTCCCTTCTCTCCTTTGGGTTTACCAAGTCATTTTCAACGCTACCCTCGCGCGCGCCGCACTCGAATCCTTTACCCTCTTTTCCCTCCCGCGCGATCCTTTTCCCATCTCGTCGACGATTTATATCCGGGCTCAGACTTCCTCTTGCGAATTTTTCCGCCGCGCGCGTGTGCGCGCACACGGCCCGCGGGCTGCGGGTGTGTGTGTAGGTCAGCCGATACGCAGCGGCGAGAGGAGCGGAATATCGCGCTACCGCAAGCTGTACCGTGAACGCGGCGGTCTGCGGCTAATTAATATTTTTACGCGGCGAGCAATCGGCCGTGACCCCTAATGGAGGTCGGCTCCGCTCTTTTTTTTTTCCTACGGTATTACACACGCGGGGCTGCGGATTAATTGCCCCGGCTACCGGCGGCGCCCCCTGCTCATCAGTCATGGCGATGTCACCCGTACAAGCTCGTTTCTACCTACCCCGCGCGCGTGCAGCAATTTTTCTCCCCGCGCAGATCTCGACTCAAAGGATTTTTCTTTTGAACGGTTCATTTTGAATGAATTACTTTTTTTTAGCGGGGGGCTGAGGTTTTAATTAGCATAATAGAAATGAAGCTAAAGTCTTTCTGACAAAAGTTTAAAAATGATTTGACAAAGAAAACGTTAATAACTTTTGAAAATTTTAATATAAGATGCACTATTTTATTTAATAGAAATACTTTTGTATTAAGTATAATTTAAAAGATAAATAATGTTCTGTCATTAAATTCCTTTTATTTATTCGTGAAAAAGGCTTTTTATAGTAACTAATTATTTAGCTGACGAATCTCTATACAATTAAAATGAATTTAAATTTGTTTACTTTTAGTTTTAATTATCTCAAAGAGATGTTCCTGCCGCCAGGATTTTTAATATTTGAAAAGGCTTTCAGCCCGCGCATCGTTTTATAAATAAATAAACAGAAATTTTCTGATAAAAATAGCAAGATAGAAGTTTCATTATGAGAAAATACCTGGGAAAATCGAGTACGCTAACGTAGCTCGCAAAAGAGCAACAGGAAAAGGAGCAAAAGGAGCGTCTAAATTCGAGCGTATTTTCGTACAAATTGCATTCGCCGAACAAATATTTAAAGCGGCGAGGAGTGCGCGGTGGACGACTCATTTGTAAACTGATTTCGCCGAAAAAGGGTAAGCCCCGGAGAGCTGGAGCCGGAGCAATCGCATTTATGTATTCAAATGGGAATCCAAAGTCTCCTCGGCTGACACTCGCGGGCGGCAATTTCGCAGAGCCAAGGCGGCGGCGGAAGAATGTATAAAGCTCGGGGCAAGGTTAAACGCGCGACAAGGGAGAGATAAGAAAAAGGAGCGACGCCGGCGCATACATATATACATGTATACGTATAGACCCGGGCACGCGGGCGAGCGGTCGGTTTTTCGAGCGTCGCCGACTGCAGCAGGTGCATATTATTCACGCGAGTGCCGGATGGATCTCGCGCGAATTCATAAAGCAGTCTTTTGTACCGATACAGGCCGTAGGGTGGCGGCACCGCCGGGGCCCCTCGTGCACCCGTTATGCTAATTCTCTACGGGAGACTTATGAAACCGGCCGCTTCCGCGTCTCCGCTCCCGCTTTATCGTCGCGCGCGCGCGCAGAAAAAGCTCGGGGATAAAAAGCGGGCGCGAGGGGTGAAAAGAAAGGGCGGAGGGGGGGCGAAACGGGAGAAGAAGAAAGTCCGGGTGTGCTCGGAGGGTTAACATTAATAAACGGCGAGAGGAGCAAAAGTTCCTTTATCCGCGCGACGAAGTCCTCGACGGCCGTCGTCGCGAAAAAGTCCTCGGGAGCGGCTGAAGAGTTCTTATCTCGCCTTTCTTCCTTCGGAGGCGACCGCTCCCGCACTTAGGCGGGGGCAGGGGGGGGGACAATGCGCGGGCGCCGCGCGCGCGGCTCGAGTTTAGTTAACATCGCGCGCGACAATGGCGCCATACTAATTCCGGGCTCGACCGCAAGCCGTGAACGAGGCTGCGGCCCCCGCGACGCGACGCCATTATGGTCCATTTGCGCCGGCGGCAAGTGCGCGAGGCACTTCCTTAGGTGCTTTGTTCTCCCGATAACGAGAGGCTAAAGCGGCCTCGCGGAGCGCGAACATTTATTATTTCGGAGTGCGCGAGATAATGGACTGTTACAATCAAAGCCCCGCGAGTCCCGGGAATGCTTTATGTGTAAATTGCAAGCCCGCGCCCCGAAAAATCCCGGGGCAGAATTGAGAATCTTCGCGGCCGTTTCTTACGTTCGAGCTATTAGCGCGCCGATTCGAAATATTCGCGATTATTTATGCGCGAGCGCGCGGGGAACAAAGGCCGCGCCGGGGCGAACAATGCGAAAAGCGCGGATTTTCTTGCGCGAACTCTCGATATTCCGCGACGCGCGCCGCTCGTGAATCACCGACGGCCGTCGGCTTTTATTATGCGAGGCGCGCCGGTGACCCGGCCGCTTTTTCTGCGGGCTACTTGTTTCGTGTGGCTATTATGTCCTTCGGGTAAACGAGTGCCCGGTACACCGGGAATTCATAATAGGACCTGGCGTCAGGGGTGTCGCCATCGCGGGGGTAGCTGACTTCTCCGAACTTGCAACTCGCATCAGTGGAGATCCGCGAACGCTTTTGATGCTTTACGCGTTATTTAGACCTACTTTTTCGCACAGCTGTAGATTGCATTCAGAATTATATAACAAAGCGGTCCATCAATATTTAGTAAACTATTTAAGATATTCTGTGCTTAACCCCTTGAATTAATATTTGCTCAATTTAATTAGTTGTTTATCTACATGAATAATTATTGACTTCATTTCATGCAAATTTTCCAGTCTAATGACGGTAAACTTTAGATTTCAAACATTACT
The DNA here is from genome assembly GCA_035586675.1 of Eurytoma californica. NCBI lineage: Eukaryota > Metazoa > Arthropoda > Insecta > Hymenoptera > Eurytomidae > Eurytoma > Eurytoma californica. The sequence goes on from JAXIUT010000048.1 coordinate 9,337,523, forward strand.
AAATTATTCGTATTAATAACATAACTCATTAGAGACAATAGGCATTGTATAACCTTGAATTTCAGTTTGAATAATTGCTGAGTGATGTTGATAAACAAATATTTTTAAACACTAAGTGTCTTTATCGGTTACACTGACATATAACACTTTTTTCATGATAAATGGCTATTAATTCATCATCACGGTGACAGATATAAAATTAGAAACACTGGCAGTATGTAATTTAACTTGAATGAATACATGATTACACGATTATAAAACGACGGTATGTCTAAAATTTTAACTTTCGTTGTAAAATGCATTTAGTATAAGTCTGCACAGCATTACAGGACAATATTAATTCAACTTCTTATGGTGGTTGGAACGATTTTTGACGTCAATACGATGTTAATCAAAATGTAACAATTTTATTTTGCTATGTAAACCCGATTAGTAAATTAGTAACATTGCGATACGATACAACAATAATATTGCTTGATCTTCGTAATTTATGTGCACTGCATAATCTGCGTGAATGACTGCATATAATATAATTGTCCAGCTCAATTGTTTCGGCGTTGGTAAATTCCATTACAGTATTAATTTGCGCCTATATTATTTAAATCAGAAGTTATAATCTGATTGAATTCTAAATGTAATTATATGTTCCGCTGGAATGGGGATGAATACGCGCGCATGAAATACCGCTATATTTAAATTGGATTTGTCAAACAAGTTTGTAAATTCATCATTTCAAAAATAACACCGTCATTCCTCCCAGTTACGGCAATTTTTTCTTGAAAAACTTACGATTTCGTAGGAAAAAACACGTGTTTACAGGTCGAGGATCTCCTTGATAAAAATCTCAGCAACGCACTACAGCGGGGTCACAATAAAACATAAAATTTATATCAAATTTCACCCCGTTATTCCAGTAGCGCTCGCAGGAAAAAAGCGCTGACTAAATAACACGGTGTCGTATATTCATATGCATTAAGTAGAATGAGTCGGATACGGCAAGACCGGTATGTGCAACCTTCTAGGGCGAAAGAGATCTAATTTTTCTTAAATCTCCGATCGTTAGCGGGCACCAGGATTACTTTGGAAAAAACTGTAACTTAACAAACTCGTATCAGCTGCTTCCGTTAGCTTTCTTTCCTTGCGGCATAAAAGAAAAGAATTGAACGTCTTGTCTTTTAGTACTGGTTATATGAGATCCAGTTTATATAAGACGCATAATAATAGACCTGATATGGCTAATAGATTTACTATTATATTATGGTGCTATTAACATTTTTTAGCGGATTGACGGCATAAGCAACGAATTGCCTCTTTTAGAACATTCTTTAGAAGTTATTTAAGTTCATTTAATGCATACTGAAAATTCCAATGAAAAATCTTTGCAAACTGTAAAAGGAAGAAGAATACTCTTTTCAAGTATAAGATTTTAATTACTGAATTTATCACTTCCTTGTTATTCTTAATCGATTGCAATTAACAATGAGTTTAATGTGTTTTATTACAATTTTATCTCTTTTTTTAATTTATGAGTCATCAATAATTTCGATGTTTTTATTAGCATTTAAAGAGATTAATCGGTCCCATCAAATCCCTAAAAGCAATTTAAAAATTACAAATTTCAGGACTCATATTTTTTATTGGACTGTTAACCTAAATTCTTGGTAATGCGTAACGGTACGATATTTTTGAACGTAATGAGTATGTAATACTGTACTACTACTGACATAAAGATGTAATTCCTTATTGTATAAACTCATAACCTCGCCATACCATTCAAAATTTAAAAAAAAGCTTCAATGATTGGATATTTTTTAAATTAAACATTTTTAAAATTTAAAATTTTTATAAAAAACCATAAAAAATAGAAATTTAAGAAATGATCGCAATTTGAATTCCTAATATTAATATATTGGAAGCGAGAGGTATGGAAACATAGGGCATATGACTTTTTACGGTATGCGCGAGAGGGAAATTTCATTAAAAAACATTTACGCAATGTCGCATTTAATATCGATGCAGCGATATTCCGCCATGCTCTACGCAACAATGTATAGCTTGAATTATAAATTGCACGCCGGTCTCCCGCGAAATCCATCTCCGACGGTCGGCCAACGGCAGCGGCATCAGCAGCAGCCCCTTAATGACAAACCGGCCGCGATCGTCGCAGTAGTAAAAGCGCGAAAGTTACGAGGCGCTTTAATGGTCCGCGTCGCCTCCCTTTCGCTCTCATTCCTCCGACGTAATGCGCAAACGCGCGCGTGCCCGCATGAATATGCATGCCCGCCGCGCGGGGCAATAATAACGGAGGGGCGAAGCCGAGCTAAGAAATTTATCGCGTATACCCACCGCGGCCCTTTTATTCCGCCTATACTTTCCTGGGTTTGATGATACGGTGTAACGTTTCCGCGTCGCGGCCTCCGGTCCGGGGGCATATGTGCCCCCCCCCCCCCCCCCCCGACATGTGTCACCACTTTCGCCCGGCGGGGCAGTTAACGCAGGCGCGGGAGACCGCAAGAACGATCGTAATGCCTAGATTTGCCGAGGCCCGCGCCAATTTCCGAGAAGCCGCGGTCGAGCAATTGAACGGGGCGTTACGCGTCGAAAATGACGAGTCGCGCCGCACGGAGATAACTCGCTGGCAAAGGGCTCGAGCTGCGGGCGCCCGATATATATGCCGAGTGCGAGTACAGTCCGAGCAACAATCATGTAGAGCGCAGCGTTGACGAAAAATTTTGGTGGATTTTCAATTTTTCTTTTATGTGCCTTCTCGAAAATAGAAATTTAACTCGTGAACGAGTGAATGTGGAGATAATTGTTTTAAAATTAAAATTTTTACAAATTGACTGAATAGTTTATAAACTCTA
>JAXIUT010000048.1:9340486-9351637 GCA_035586675.1 Eurytoma californica
TTCATTGTTTTTAACGTTACTTATAAATGACTAGTCAGTGTTAAAAATCTTTTATTATTTTAAACATTGTTTTATATAATTATAGTGTATTATATACTCATGACGTATTATATGGCAAGATTTAACCATTTTTAAATATGTAATTTACAATAATAAACTATTCTATTCTATTCTATTCTATTCTATTTTTTTGTTCGAGCGTGGATGCGCGTTTACCTGTCAATCCATGTTTATTGGACGGGTTCAATTTTATTCTTGCTTGGAAACAGACATTTTCCTGCCTACTTCCAGCTTTACCAGTGGTTAACGGGAAGAGTTTTTAACATGTTATTTTAATTGAACGAAATGTATTTTGCACATTCAAAGTCATTTTTTTATTGATAAAGTGGGTCAATAATTACAGTTTTAATGGATTTTAAAATTCCAATAAAATAACGAGTTTTCTAACGCTTGCAAGTTTGCAGACTGAAAAACAGTGCAGTCGGAACGAAAAAAATTTTCTTTCATCTTTAGTTTGACGAAATGAAGTTACAGCAGCGCGACGAACAATCGATCGCAAAGTTGCAATTAGCCCTGCGAATGCATTTACAATAATTGCAAAAGAGAAATTTCGCAATCAACCCCGCGCCTGCGGGCGGCGTGTCCGGCGGCGGCACAATTGCGCATCAGACTGTACGCGTCGTCCGGGGCGCATTGTCGCGCGAAATGCGCAGCTGCGCAGTCAGCGATCGACATGCGTCACCGGCACGAAACCGCGGCCCGCCGGCTTCCGACCGCCACCCCCGTCGCCCGGGCACGAAAATAAGGAGGGGAAAAAACGAGGTCCTTCGATGCGGCCGGAGAATCGAATAAGAGAGGCGGAGATTGCGCGGGGCAGAAAGGAACTCGTTTGCCGGCCTGTCGAGCCGCACGCACGCGACCGAGAGATATGGCGGGCGCGGCAGATGATCGCGCCTGAGCGCTGCTTGGAGATACGCTTAATAACACCCGCCTGATTTTTGGGTCACCGACGATTGTCGGGGGAGGCCGCGCGGCAGAAAGGGATGCCCGCGTCGGGCTTTTCACGCGACCCGCTCTTTGATACAGCGAGGCTCTTTTTTTATCTCGTTGCCTTTGCTAGCGGTAAGCGTGATTTATGCTAGACTTTTTCGCGCTGAAGAACTTACCCTCTTTTTTCTGCGAATAATTGTCTCAGTTCTTTTTTACGCGCAGAGCCGGCAAAAAATAAATACGTTTATTCTGTGAAATGTTTCGTTATTTGAATTTTAATGATTTTATTCAAATCTTTGCTGAGTGGAGGCGAGAGTCTGTATTAACGTTACTGCAGGAAGTTCGGAATGTTGTTCATTTTGTGGCGTCGCAGCTTTCTCGTATATTTTTAAATTTTAAAAGCTTTCGTAATATAATCTAATAAGCTGAAGAAAAATATTTTTTTAACATAAAAAGTGTATTTTTAACATAAAAAGTTTATGCTTTTTACTTTACTGTTTATTAACGAGAAAAGCTCTTAGTTACTTTTATAGAGTGTGAGACTCTCTCTTGATATTCACAAAATAACGCATTAGAAATGTTAATTCTCTTAATGCGTACAAAAGAACATAATGAAGTTATACTTTATAAAACATGCAGTAAATAAGCTTACGTAAAAAAAGTAATTAAAAGAATACTTCAAGTTTTTAAGCACGCAAACAAGATGTAAACCTTTTTTTTAAAACGCTGTCTAAATAATTCTACATAACGTAATTTGTCTTTTTATAAATTTTATGTTGATATAGTTTATTTAAGTATTTGCATTTATTTTATAGGCCGAGATGCTTTTATAACTATTTTTATAAATAGCAAATAATGCAGATAAAGTAAAACACTCTGCCTTATATCTGATCAGATTATTTAAAAAATACGTAAAATCTTTTCACCTGCGAATTGTCCTAGCAATAAAGGAGCATAAATTATAGAATCTCAAGTCACTAGATTTATTCAGTTACTAAATTTGATGAAACCGTTTTCTAAATAAGTTATAAAAAGTATATTTGAAAAAAGTCTGACAATCAAAAAATTTGCGTTACCTTGCAAACGAGTCGTCGAGGGCCCCCTGACAAATACGTGTTTCTGGTAATCCGAATAAGCGAACGATCGCAGCGCCGGGCCGCATCAGCATTGCAAATTTCGCGAAAAATAAGAAAGAAAGGTGCGCTGCAGCGCTCGCGCATTAGCATAATGAAAAGAGCGAGCGGGAGGTCGCGCGTCGCGGGTGTAATTCGAGCCTCCCGTGGTCCCCGCGAAAAATCGCCGCCCGCCGGGGGGAAGGGGGGCGAGTGCGCCTTTTCCGCGGAATCGGCGAAAAATCGGCGGGCGCAACTCGTCCCGTGGGATCGGCGATTTCCGTTAACGCGCGCCGGGCTCTCCTACGTAGCGGCGGCGAGGATGTTCGCTCCCTCCTCGCCCGCTGGGAGAGTTAATTATTAACGTTTACGATTATCACCGTTACGCCGATTTTTGCGCCGGCTGCGCATTCGGTTTATCCATTAGCGCCGCCCGTGTTCCTCGGCGCTCTAATGCGCGCGCATTATGTATGGCCGCTGTTCTTCCGTGATCTTTCGGCACCTACCTCGGCAACTTCTTTACCCTCTCCGTGGGGGGCTCCGCGCGAGGCTCAGATTTCGGTACAGTTACGCTGTTCATTGCCATCCTCTTTGCATAATTTATACAGAAAAAAATAGTGCCTCGTCCGGATCTTTCCATTTTTTCTCATGGGCTCGTCTATCTTTTTCGGAAACCGCGATGCGAACGATTAATTCTAGCTTAGTCATATCCTGCGGGAACGGGCGCGCGTAAATATTTGTCGTGTGTACGCCTCGTTGAAGATACCCATCTCCCCGGGCGGAGATTAAATCTTTCGCGGCCGCGGTCACTCCTCCGAGCGCTTTACCGAGCGCGAAAGGGTCGCACGCACCGATAGAGCGAACAAAAAGAGTGCGCCCATCATCTCGAGGTACGAGATTCGCGGAGCGATACCCCCGTGTAAACATTGACCGAGAGCTCGCTCGTAATTCTATCCATTAGCAGTACCAGGTCGCGCGCAAATTTATTCGCCTCCGCTTGAATTTCTTGCTGCCGCTGCGCGAAAAGCGTAGCGGCCAGGGCGAAACTGATGTATTCTGTATTTTTCTTGCGCACTCCGCGGAAAGCGACTGCGAGCGGAAAATTTTCATCCCGCTGCCGGCGCGGATTCGACTTGTCGGCCGCTTTTTATTCCCCTCCCTTTTCCTTTTTTCCCTCGCGGCCCGTCGAATTCGCGCCCGCCGCCGTCGTCCCGATTTCACGTTATCGCCGACATCGATTGGAGCTCGGGGAAAAAGTTCGCCGAGTGCGTGCCGAAGATATCCGGGAGAAAAATTAACGCTCGTAAAATCGTTGTAAGTGCGCTTGCAGTGCGAGCGGCGATATGTCGACGTCCAATATTTCCGGTTCGTAAATTTTTCATCGCGATCGCCTTCACTACCCTCCCTTTTAAAGTGTCCCCGGCCGCGCTTAATCAAGTTTACTTAGATGATGAAGAGGTAAAACTCGTCGCGCGTGTAAGCCGACCTCGATTGCTTCCTTTTCACGTAAAATTCGAGAGCGTGAGAACATGAACTGTCGATGAGCTACTTTGTCGCGAGCTTTATACCCCGGCCGAAGTAGTGGAATTTAATTTCCACTGCCATATTTGTATTGAGCACCTCGCTGAAAAAAATACAAACAAAAATCCCGCTTATCGATCGCTAATATCGCCGAGCTCAGGAGTATCGACGGACTCGATTAGACACGCGTAACGACGTCTGTTTCAAGTTTTAAAGTGCTGCCTTTTTGCGGAAGTAAAAAATGACAGATTTTTATTCAACAAGACCAGTTTGATATTTTAAGATGCACATCCTTGTATCTTTTATTCTTATTGACTGTATTTTATGCATCATTTCAATAATCAAAAAGAACAAATAGCAATCTCATTTTATCTGAATGTTTTTATACGCTGTGATCGTTGAAGTTTCTTTAGATTGATTGTAATGCTATGATAAGCATTATTACGTTTCATGGAAAAATACAAATAATTAAATTAATTTATCTAAATCCTCATACAAAAACTATATTGCATTGAACGTCAATTATGAGAAAATATTACTTTCATTGATATAACGATACGAAGCGTGGACCATTTAAAAATTTCTTTGGCAATTATAGTGAATATGACATGGCATAAAAGAGCTCAAATATCGCCACGGCATTGCAGCTTTCGAGTACATTCTATCCGCCAGGTCGAAAATCAATTGATGAACACCATCGACAACTCAATTTAACATTCTTCTCTTTTTCATTACAGATCGGGCGTGCACGAGGCTTTTCCGACGAGCCGCGAAATAGCTTTTGGTAAGTAACGACCGGCTCGCCTAATGCCACATTTATATGGGCTAAAATTCAATGGGGTCGAGGGGACTGGAGAGTGGAGGAATAGCGCGCTCGATGATACTCGGCGCGGCGCAACGAGTGCATCGCCATTGAAAAGCATTGATCGTTTAAAGTCTCTTTGATCGAGCGAGCGAGCGACAGCGACCACTCGAGCGGTCCGCGCGTACGCGCGTACGCGCTATACCGTGCATGCGTGAATGAGCGGCACGAGCTGCGTTCACTCGCCGATAAGATTAGCGCTGCTTCGTATTCTCTTTAACGAGCCTCCCACGCGTTTCGACTAAATATTTTAGTTTTTATTATCGCCCCGAATGAATCCGCGCACCTTCGAGCTTTTATTGCAAAAAAAGAGCTTTTATAATTAATGTCTCGATAAAAGTGACAAATAATATATCCTGAGTACTCGATGCGATATTGCATCAAAATTTACACTTTTCATTATTTCGAAGGGTAAAAAGCATACAGTGGATTTTTGTGAGCAGCAGAAATTGAACGTAAGGAATGGAAGGTAAATTCTGTACGTATAAGTGTATTAAAGCCCCCCTACCGATTTAATAAAATTCCTTCTGTTGAATCTTTTATTCGCGCCGATATTGGTTCCACTACTCCTTCTTCAGTCAATAATCTTTTGCCCTAAGCTCCATTTTTGCGCGCTTCCGAAAAGTAGACGAACGAAATTCCTTTCGAGGCACGGAGGACATAACCAAAATTCATCGGTTCTCGAAGCGACGGCCCGCCGGACTCGAATGAATTTCCAGTCTGAAAGCAAGTAAAGAGATTTTCCCGATGAAAATCAAGAGAGCGAAAGGAGGAAAAAATGGAGAAGCTCGGCTCGGCACGGTGGAATGCGCGGTCGAGCGCTCGGACGCAAACAAGAGAAGCTCGAGGAGGGACAGAGGAGATAAAAGCGGGGTGGCACGGGAGAATTTGATCTTATATTCGCGGGCTCGGCTCTATGGGGGCCTCACCTCCGCCTCCACCTCCTCAAAGATATCTCTCGAGTGGCAGTGTAACGCGGTAGGACGGTACGTAATTAACGCCTCATGTAGATGCTATCGGCGCATGGAAGGGTATATATAGTGCGCGGCGCTGGGCTCGCGCGCCGAGGGAGCGCGGAGGGAGTCCGCGTGACGACCGGTGATGTATGGGGCCTCGGCTGCCTTAATGGAATATTATTATCGGTCAGCATCAACTTGTTGGGGTTGAATTAGTGGCGCTGGCGTGCCTCCTGCAACCCGCTCCTCGCGGGGGTTATATCTGTCGCTGCGCAGCCAGGAGGCCCGGAGACAGGCCTCGTCCGCGGGGACGTCGCCGCTCTCGGTTATACATATGTATAAACAGTCGGCGCGTCAAGTGGTGTCGCGGCCGAGCCTCGTCCTTTTGCAGATTTAATCGACGTCGGGCGCACTCGTTCATTGTCCGAGGCGGCGTGTCCGAGAGCCCGAGGCTCGGAATGCGACCCTAACCAATCGAACGCTCGACGACGAGCAGCCGGAATTCTTATTTTAATCCGCTAAAGCTACTTTGATCGATGGCCTTTTCTACAATTGGCTCGCTGCCCCGGGCCTCCACCCTCCCGGGATCCTCTCGCCCTCCTTCTCCATTCCGACGTATTTCCGTGATTTGTCGCGCGACGCTTTTCCCTCCGACAATGGATGTTTATAATTTGCCAAAATACCGCCCGTACTTCAAGTCGTGCGTCAACAATTTTTAATTTATTAACTTTAAATCGCTCATTGCTGGCAAAAGCTTTCCGCGAACAGAGAACGGAATTTCTTCGGATATATCGGACGTTTCAGTTGTTTTCGTGAAAACTTCATTTATGCTACTCAGTGATTACGGTGTACATTTTGCGCGTGCATTATAAACAAGCTAAATTAATGCGGCCTGTTTATTGTGAGAATGTGTATTGATCGTAACCCGAAACAAAGCGCTTACCAGAGAATACCACCGAGTGCGCATTAAAAAAGTACAATTCTCTTTTGAAAAATATTATTCAATTAAAGGCATTACCGCCCGTAACGCATGCGAAAAGTCGGCGGAGCTCAACTTTTTTTCCAGCGCACATTATCTTCCCGGCATAATATTATTTTTATCCCGGCCGCTTTGTCAAGCGATAAAGAAAATACGGGCGCGAGAGAGGAAAGGCGAACAAAAAAAAAGAAGAGGGAACGGAGGGGTCGGGTTAAGACAAAGAAGAGGGCTGTCCGTGCTTTTTTAAACGATCCAGAATATTACTAAGAGACGGGATAAACTCTTTACGGCTAAATTAATAGCGGCGCTCGACGTGTCCAGCGAACCCCAGAAGATAATGTGAGACCCTCGGCCAAGGGGATACACGCGAAGAAAGGGGGACGGCCGCGCGGCGAATCTGTGTAGGTGGGAAAAAGAAGGGGCTGAAAGTTATTGTGCCAAGCTGGCCGAGCCGCCGCTGTTTGCCCCGGCGAGCTCGTACTTTTAAAAAAGTCCGAGAAATGGCAAAGGACAGGCCGCGCGACTCTCGACTGACGGCGCGCTCCGGGGCCACCGAGCTCCTGATGCTTTGTCGCGTCGGAAATCTTGTTCCGATTGTTTTTCTCCTACCCTCGGCCGCACTTACTCGCTGTGTACTCGCGATTACTCCTGGGCCGCTTTCTCTTCCCCCATCGCCTTTTTTCCTCATCGCGCGACTTCGTAGAAATGAATTTAATTTCGCTCGGGGATGTTTCCTTTGAGGAATGCTTTGTAGAGTATTTTAAGATTTTGCAATTTCTTTTAAAATTTTTCAATTAAATTACCCAAAATATATTAGTAAAGTCATTTTTTCTAATTAGTATGTTTCGAAAATTGAAAAAATTCATTAAAAATTCTCACAAATACACGGGGAGAAATTATATTGTAAAAATTACTATGTTCCATAAGAAAGGTAGGACAGACTCGACCTATGAGAATTTTTGGTATGCAACATACCAAATTTTATTATTTGTTGTAGTAAAAATTGCTGTGAACATTACAATTTTTGCTACGTACATAGCAGTTTTTACAACACATAATAAAAATTGCTATGTTGCATATCAAAAATCCTCATAGGTCGAATCTGTCCTACCTTTCTTATGGAACATAGTAATTTTTACAATATCATTTCTCTCCGTGTAGTAAGAAGAAAATTTTCTAACAGGTAATAAATTTCAATGCAAAAGAGACCGTAATATCTGCTAGTTATAATATAATTTATATCAATAGCTCTTACGGTAAACGGCTGCCGAAATTAGCATATACTGCTTAGATGTCAATAAAACATTGGAAATGTATATATACCCTAAGTATTTATACTAATTTTGTCTAGCATCCACCGCTAGAGTCATTTTAACACATAAAATTCATGTTTACTACGCACTTAAAGAAATTAAGTCGAATCGCAGGCATGTCTTATGAATTTAAAGTACATATCTGCAGATTATTATCATATAAACTAGTCTATGCAGATCGAGAAAAAGCGTCCATTCCCAACGCGTTAAATAAGCAATTAAATAAATAATTAGCCTCTGGAATAACAAAAGACAAAATGAATTTCTCATCGTTAGCGAGTTCCACTTTCGCAAGAAGATCTGGCCTCACAGGAAAAATGATATAATTGAGCGCACGTCTGCAGGACTCGCGAGAGCCCGGTGCATTCCATTCGTGCCCCCGTCCGTTTTTATTTATATATAAATAGGCGATCGCTATTCTCGGCGAGCCCACGCGCTCGCTTGATTCTTTCTTTCGGCAAGCGATGCGCGCATCCGCCGGAAGCCAAGAAACTTTTTCTGGCCGCCTCGGCTATTATACTTATCTCGGAAAATCCCCCCTTTTTCGCGAGCACCTCTGCGAGATATTATTTATTCCCCCTGTGATATTATTTATTCCCTCTGTGCGCGTACGGGCGCGCTCGACTACCCGTGAAAGCGCCGCCGTACAATAAACATCCACTTTCTCCGATTCTTTATACCGTAGCCCGGGGCTTACGCGGCGCTGATTTCAAAGCTCGCTGGCCTCTACTGCTTTATTATGTGTCGTGGGCCACTCGCTTTATTTTGCGCAAATCGCTTTTGCGCGGCGTATCACCTCGAAACGCGACGTCAATCTTCCTTAAGGAAAAAAGGGAGCTTCCGAGAAAAAGAAAAATTTTATTATGCAGATGATAAAGGGCAATGGAAGGACTAATAATTGCAATTTTTCTTGAGCCCTCGGTCGAATACGATTACAGTTCGTTATAGATTTTAGTAAACGAGCCGATATCCTTTATTTCAACTCGGCACAATTGAATTTCAGCGCATTAAAAAGTTCGAGGCAAGAAATTTTCCCGCGACGGGCGGTGAATTCATTTTTTAAAAAGTAAATGAGCCCACCCTCCGAGAATAAAGCGAGAGTTTCGTGCCAGCGAAAGGGAGAAAGAGTAATCGGCGAATGTCGAATAAAAATATTCTACGATCAGTTAAAGAAGGGTTAATTAGCAAAGTCCGAAGAAAGGGGGCATAGTCGCGCTCGTTCCTGCCCCCTCCCCCTCAACCCTTCCCCCCCCTCTCCCCGGTTTCCCCTCGCGAAGTTACATACACCAGAATGTTCTCGTTCTCCCGGTCCGCCTGTTCTTTTAGTTCGAAAAGTTAATGCAGTTTGCACGAGCTTCTCTCGTTCTCGCGCGCGCTAACTTCATTTAAACTTTCGTCCTCTTAACCGCCCGCACCCTCCCGCCCCCGCGCCATCCCCCGTCGCCTCTTTTATTTTCACGGGATGCAAAAGCATATGGAATATTGAGGGACTCCCTGTTGTTAATTGTTCTCTCGGTCTGATTAAAATTTTTAACGAGTGGCAGTTCGATGCTACCGCGGGGATCTTCCTGCTCTCTCTTTCCGCTTTTCATCATTTTTTTTTCTTTTTTTTTTTTAACGAGTGGCCGCGTCCGGCTGAAATTTACAGCGGCAACTTTTTCGGCGGGATTTAACTTTAGCGGACGCGCGGAAAAACTCGCCGCGCGATGTTTCTAATTTCAGCGCGTGCCCGGTGAACGGAAGCAATTAGCCGTGTAAGGGAAAATTTCGTAACACTCGGACTGGAATTTAACGCCCGCGCTTACACTGCAATTTCGCGTGTAATTCTCTAAACGCCTCACGATGCTGCAGAATTAAAAACGTCAAGTTTTAAAAGGGCGCGGAAACTCGGCAAAGTCCCGCCGCGCGCTGACAAACAAAGCGAGCGATTTCACGAAGGGGAGTTGCATTGCTGTGAGTATCTTCTCTTGCTACGATGACTTTGCATATACCATTGCGAATCCGCCCTCCGATTAATCATAAAGCAAGAAACGCACGCGAATATTATTTTTTTGACGGGTGTATAAATAACAGCCGAACCTGATGCTCGAAACTTTTTCCGTATTGGGACACGATTGTTAAAAAAAATCGTCTTTCTCCCCTTACCGTCATCGGTCCTCCCACCTTCCTATCCCTCCATTTCCGCGGGTGTACCTGTCCGGGCGCGCAATAACGCACCGCGACGCGGATGCATGGAAAGCGGAAGCCGCGCCCACGCGAAATTTATCCCGAGTTCGCGGAAAATCGAGGGGGGGATGCCCACGGTGCCGATGTACGCCCGACCCTCGTCGATCCTCACGCGAGCGAAGCACCTGGCTCGAGGGGGAATAGAGCGGAGCGAGGGAGACCGGCTCCGGCGCGCGACAAAAAATCGCGTGAAGAATGTTCGTTTGTGCGGCGGCGCGGGGATCGTGGCAGATAAAGAGAGCCACGGCGGAAGGATGCGACCTGTAGCCCAAGACAAACGCGCCAACTGTTCGCCACGATAAATCTCGACGCGAGCGCGCGGCCGGGGAGACACGAAAAAGCCGAGATAGAGAAAGGGAGAGAGAGAGGGAGATTGAATCTTCGATGGCGATTCTCTTGCTTTGGAATTTTGAGACGCCTTCTTTGTCCGAGCGCGCCGCCGGTGTAGCTGCCGGCGCGCTCGCGGATTTTAATGGCCGGTTACGTAAGCGGAGGAGGAGGTGGACGTCCCCCCTCGGACACGGGGCCGCACAATGGGAAACCGCGCGCCGCGAATAAAACGCTCGGCTGAGCCTTATACGCGGGCGCGCACGCACACGCGAGGCGGCCGAGCCTTAAGAGGCCGAACGGCAGCCGCCGCTTTATTGATCACCCTGCGCGCGACGCTGCCGGGCGAAAACTGCGCCGGGGACTCGGGGGAGGACGGATATTGCGGGCCTTTGATCACCGTCGCCGGGGCAGTCCTCGGTGTAACGAGGGCGATGATAATTGCCTCGGCTCGCTTAGCCGACCGAGCGTCGGCGCGCTCGAATTCGCGCCCGCCGGCTGTTTCGTTTTCCACACCCGGCGACGGACTCGTCTTCTCGGCTTTCGCCCGATGCCGGGCTACGAAACCGCCGCCGCGTTTTCGGCTCCGATGGCAAACCAGATGCTCCACTGGCTGTTCTTGCGCGCACGGCGCGGTAACGAATTTCACAGTGTTTTGCGTCCTTAGCCCTTGCAACTGCGGTCGAAGCCGCGAGATAGGATTCGACGCGATAAAAACTTTGTAGAGGCTAAATTCGCGATTTGGATAACATTTTTCTTCTAAGTAATCCCTTCGTTCCATTTACGACTGGTAAATGTTTTATTTATTATTGTGTCGTCCCATATACACTTTATGTTTGTGCTGTCCGTTTTATCAGGAGTGAAT
>JAXIUT010000048.1:9358614-9374997 GCA_035586675.1 Eurytoma californica
TTTTTTTTAAATTTTCAATGGAGGAATTAATGAAGGTACATACATAAGCAAGCACTGATTTAAAAAGTTGGGTATTTGTAAGCTTTTAAACGCAAATGTAAAAAAGTTCTTACGTAATTTCTTAAAAATATAAATGAAAGAAAATGAAATACTTAATCAAAAAGAAATATTTTTAAATAAAATATTTAATTTTCTAAATTAATAATTAATATTATAAAGGATCATTAAATAACGTTTGAGGAATCTACATGTTAATGAATTGACAGCAGTGTTTTTTATGGTAATTGGCTAACGTACCGGCACAATGAACGAGACAAACATCTGATTAATTTACGGCGGTGTTTAGGATTTTTAATAAATCGCCTGTTTCGATTTTCAGCTTACAAATTTGAAGAAAGAATTATAAATCAAGCGTTAGAGGCGATATCGGCGGCGCTTCAATCTCCGCTCTTTCACCTCGCAATTACCCGGTGTAAAAACGCTGAAAAGATCCAGCCGTACGTTATCGGCATAAAGGTGAAGCGTGAAAATGCGTCAAGTCACGCGGCAGCGGTGCATAATGCGCCAGGGCTAATCCGCTCCCTTTGAGCGCGGCAGGCGTCGGATGAGGAACGAGCGCGGAAGCGCACGCGAAAAGCGCGCGCATAATTGTTTCGTCCGGCGCGATTTTCATCGGCGCGGGGGTGAGGGAGGGGGCGACGCACAAAGAGCGCGCCGTTTGTCGCTGTCGCGGTAATCCCGCGCCGCCTCTCGCGGAAGTATCGGCGCGCGCCTAATCCCCCGGCCACGCGGGATTACCGGTTACTAGATTTCTAACAACCTCTAACTGATGGCCGCTCGTTTTTCTCGAGCGCGTGCGTGCGCCGCTCGCAAATATTAGATCGGCCCGGCGGATAAACCCGAGCGGCGCGCGCCGCTCGATCTGACAAATTGCCCTCTCCGACGAGCTGGGGGCGTATCGAGTGTTGCGGGAGGCCGGGGGACCGACTCCGAGATGCATCGGCGGGGGCTTACCCGCTCGTGCCTGCCGGGCTACCACGAGGTGGACGGCGAGTCTCCGGCATCAGGTGCCAATTTTCGGGCCGGGGCTGAGCGATTTGTGACATGATCGATGCTGCGAGTTTCAATTATACCGCGGTACCTGCCGCGGTGAGAATGGGGCGGGCGATAGCATCGCGAGCATCTTGTGCGTGTTTATGGTTTGTTGATAAACCGGATGATCTAGCGCCGAGATTACGCGAATTCCACCTGGATTCGACGTTTTAATGTAATTTATGCGCGCTTCATACTTCGTAGTCTTATTGCGAGGCGCGTGGAGCTGGAGATTTAATCGCAAATCTTCTTTATCACATTATTACACTTTTTCTTTGAGCTGCATTTTATCTTTATCTTTAAAGGTTGTTTTTTGCAAAACCAACTCATATTTTACAAAGCTGTCTTTAGGCAACGAATTACTTGATTAATTTTTGTTGAATGACTTAATTAAATTTTGAATCTTTGCGAGGAATAATTAATTTTATACCTACTACCTTTACTCAATTTTGTGATTTACATAATACACAGAAAATTCAAACCGTTTATTCAAATTTTTAATGCAAAGGTCAGAAATAATTAATTATCAAAATTTCAAGCCATTTCACTGCAACATCAGAGTCTAAATAATTCATCAAAGCAAGATTAGCGAGCATAATCATGAATATTACCCCCGCAGCCCTTTCCAGATTAAAAGACCACATTATCGCCGAATAAACAAGAGAAGCCCTTGAAATTTCACTGTAGATGGGTCGGGAGGCCAAACTGTTGACGCGAGAAAGCGTCAATCTGCCTAGAGGCTTGTCAATAATTTACGCTCGATCCTTTAATAAATGAACGGGCAAACACGGAGGGCTGGGTGCTCGAGAGCCTAGCCAAGTCGGGCGTCGCCCACCTGCTGATGAACTCCCTTTTAACGCTCGCGCCGGGCGGCGTACTTAACGTCCCCGTCGCTCGGACGCGCGTTACGCTAAGAGAATTAGCGTATCTGGTGTGTGAGGAGGCGCCGACCCGGTCTGCATGCTAAAGCGTTGCCGCCGCTCGGGCATTCGGATCAGGTGGAGCGAAGGAGACGGGGGGGACGGGGGGTGCGCCCGTCAAAAGTTACCCGGCGAGCAAAATAATTTGCCTCGGGATACGGAGGCGGCCGGCCCCGGGGAAACGTACGACGTAACTTGCGCGCCCCCGTATTCGGCTAATCGCGCGAGTTCCGCGCGGGGCGCCGAGCGTTTTATAGCCGGTGGAAGATATACGCGCGAGAGCTGCGCGGCCGTACGCGTATAAATGAGCCCCGGCGATTTGATAAATCGATTAATTTTGCGAACATCCTTTTACCTCTCGCCTCGCCTCTGCCCCTTTCTTCGCCGTGGCGCCCGCGACGGCTACCCGCCGTCGGACCCTCGCCGCTGCTAAAATATCGCTTAATTATGTGCGACCCTGCGGCGGGGAGAGCGCGGACGCCCCCGCATTAGCCGAATCCAACGGCGACCCTTTCCTTTACTTTATTTTTTTCAATTTACCCGAGGGTCCCGATTGATCGACCGGGAAATTGGAGCTTTTCGAAAAATTGCCTGCGTCCGATGCGACGGCGGTGTTTCATTTCGATTTTGATCGAGGATTTTAATCATGCTTTCATTATTTATGTTTCAGGTGAGTGCTGGGGTAGACGCGCGAATCGATCGGCTCGAGTTTACCGCGTAAGTTTTAAATAAAAATGTTTTCCAAATGATAAATCAAACGTGAAAAGTCTATCTCGACGTTCCGATAATTTACCTCCGCGAACAAATGACTAACTGTAGTTCCGGATTATCGGGTTACTTTGGGTGTACCTTATATAGCAATAACTTCACGTCGACAAACGATTATATCATTGTCACTCCCACGAAAGTATAGGTTTCCAAGCGACGGTAAAAGATGAAAACTCGCGAAAAAAGTTTCTGGCAACTTGAAACTATAAGAAATTAATAATGAAATCAATTATATCCTCCAGCCCTTCAAGACCTTAAAGTGCAACCATTATTCCAGGGCAAATTAATTAAATTTCTTTCTCCGGCATCTTGGAAGCATTCCTAGTCCTTTGCCAATGTTTAAATCTTCAGTTCTGCGATTATTAAAAACGAAAGAATTTAATAACTTCGATTATTAAAAAATGAGTTTTTATGAATTACTTTATTATAGTTTTTGAATTCACCGTATTAAAATTGACACTGCACAATTTTTTAACTGAAATGACCAAGTAAGTAAGAAACTAACTATCCTCGCTTATTACATTAACCAGACCCCAGCTTTAATTATACAAAAGTAAAATGTTGAAAGAGCTTATCATGCCAAAACTAAAATAGCGCAAAAAGCCGGAGCTCGCGCCCGACGACAAATGGCCTTATTAGTAGCCGCCCCGGAAGCGCGGGAAATGTTTAAAACTCCCTCAGTGCAGTGTCAGCGATCTGGAGAGGACGGGGGTGTCTCGCCGCAATCCCGATGGCATTCCCGATCCGTCTCGTATACGTAACCCTCGGCCGCGACGCAAAAAAGGGCCGGGGTTTGCGTGTCCCCGGCGCGCCGCGTCTTTTTGCGCCTTCGATCGCGTGCGCACCATCGGCTCGGAACTTTTCGACTCGACGGTTTTCATTGAGAGAAAAGAGCAGCCGCCAATTACGGGCACGGAACGCGCAGCCGGGAGGAGAGGGAGGCCTCTCCGCTCGCGCGCACTCGCCTCTAAAATTTAATTTTCGCGCCAATTACGGAGCGCGGAGTAGCAATTATTAATTGAGCCGTTGAAGTTTCCCGCGCCGAGCTTTTCCCGCGATAGCGCGTCGATCATCGTTTCGCAGCTGCCGCGACCAAATTGTTTCCCCGAAACAGCGACGCGGCTCTCGTTACGTCGGCAATGGCCGCGGCGCTATCGTGTGAATTAAGCCCGATTAAGAAAGCGGCCGGGAAATAAAATCGATCCCGCCTTTTTTTACGATTGCACGGGGGGCTGGTTTAATTTTCAGGAAAGCGAACCGGAATTAGCCCAATCGCCGCTAACCGATACTTGTCGCGCGCGGTAGCAGCTTCGACGGACGGAGCCGTTACTTTGCCCTGTCCCCCGTTAGGGCGATCATAATTTAAGGAGGGTTGGTTGGCTTACTGGAAGCTCAGTGAAGTCGAGCGGGGAGTATAAAGCGAGGAGCGCCGGATTTTCCGAGATGCGCCGAACTGAATGCAGTGCTGAACAGACATCCCTCTGGGAGATTATTAGTCAAAACCTTTTTCTCTGATAGGAGAAAGTAGCTGTAGTATCTAATTAGCCCTAGGTTAGAAACTGCAGCTGCGCCAGGCAGCTCATTCGAGAATGTTCCAACTTTTGCGAATTATTAACCGAATTTTCAATCAAGCAACGCGTAAATTACCTAGGCAAATGGGAGCAATTGAAGCGGAACATAACCAGCTTTTAGTTACAATAAAACAAAAATAAATATAAAAGTCACAAAAATGTCTGTTTAATTAACTTGAAACAGTGTATTCGCTAAAGTGCGAAATAATTAGTAACGCACAATGAAATATTTCTAGCCAAATCCAGCGCACTTATAAAAAGGAAAACTCGCGGCGAAAGGTAACAACAGCGCGAATCTCGGAAAACATCCAAGCGAATAGGCGATAGGCGACGTCTAGTCCTGGCTTTGCCTGCGAAACACTCATAAATTAAGCGTATAATGTTCCGCCGGTGAAAACACAAGCGTCGGTGTACCGAGGCACGGCGGAGCGCCGAGGGTATACAGCGATCGCGCGCCTAATTAAAATATTTCGCTGGCGTTACTGTTTTCTGCTCGCCGGTCCTGCGACCCGGCCCGACAGCGATAGCGCGGACTCGGCCTGCGCGCATCGAGAAGGAGAGGGAGAGAGGCGCGAGATAACAACGGCGGGGGAGAGCCGCGGCTCGAAATTTAGCGGTACAATAAATTAGCATGTTAACGAGAATAGCCGCTCGCGCGCGCGAGTCCCGCGTGTATTTGCACCGCCTCCCCCGCCGCCGCCTTTTTGCCGGGGGCGCATCGCCTTCGGAATCGGCTTTTCCTATTGCGATGGTAATCGAGCAAAATATTGCGGCGCGAGACACAAGGAGCCGTGAGCGAGTTTCGGGCTCGCGCGCCGACACAGTTATACCCGGGGGATTACCGTTCCTCGCTCTTCCCGCTCACTTTCCTTTATCTTTCTCGCGCTTTGCGGATGGACTGGCGCGACGGCAAATTCCAGATAGACAGGCGCGGAACTTTAATACGCCGGCGCATTAGAGCTAATACCGGCAAATGCTATTTTCAATTAGGCTCGCCCGGTGCAATTTACATGCGCCTTATCGCCGACCTGCCAACGACTTTATTACGTGAGAATCGCAGGCGCGTGTGTCGCCTCGCCGGAGCGACAGCCGATTCTCGCGTCCGCATCCAACGTCCCGGTATGTAATCTCATTTCAGATAATCGCCGAGATAATAAGTCGAGCAAGATCGTAATTTTCAATCAAGCCGGGAGCTTGATTATTTATTTTCCCCTTTGGCCGGCGCTTCCGGCATTCCCCTCCGCCGAGATGGTTCTTTCTCCGGCCGCTTCGTCGCGCACATCCGAAGGGACAGATTTTCAAGAATAAACTACGGGGAAAACGGCTAAATAAACCCGGGAGCCCGGGAGCCGTCTTTTTTTACGACGGACCTTATCCGTCAGCGGAAGCGCGCGGGGGCGGCCGAAGGACAGCTGGAAGGTCACGCGGAGGGGGGCTCGGATTCGGCTCGACTATCCGATTGCACGACACGCCATGGCGGCGGCCCTCATGGCGCAAAGTTGGAAGAAACTTGCCTAATGTATGTGAGAGACTCGACGGCTCCTGCATCCGCTCGCCCATGGAGCGGGCGGCTCGGGTCGTGACCTGCCCCCGAGGATGTGCTCGAGATCTCCGCTCCTCGGCTACCCGACGTCCGGCTTTTCTCTCTCGCACTCGTATCTCTATCTCGGCTGCCCCGGCCACCGACTGCACGATCGCACACATCCGACGATTCCCCGCGGGTCCGCACTCACGCTAAATCCCCCGGCCTCCCCGCGCCGCTCGTCTCCTATCTCCTCCCCCCGATGACCGATGGAACCGAGCGGAATAATCTATTTTCAAAAGCGCGGATTCTCGAGCTGCCACCGCAGTCGGCCTCGTTTTCCACTTCTCATCCGTTCTGACACACCGCGTCGGGGAAAAAGGCGAGCGCGCGGTTTTCCCTTTTTCAAAACCCCAGTTAAATTCACCGGAGCTCGAACGCCCACCGATGTCAAGTAGTAGCAGAGCGAACCGCTCAGACGCAGTTACGAGAAGATTCTACCTCGTCTATTTTTCCTCACATTTACGGCGGTTTCGTTTTTCTTTCCGTCGCTTATATGGCTTTCTCATCTTTCTCTTATGCACTGCACGTCGTAAACATTTTTCTTCAAATTTTATACTCTGTATGTACCTATTACCTGTACTGCGTCCTACTAGAAGATTGAATGCAATTCTTTTAACTTATTTTAACAAAATTAATCATCTTTCAGTATTTTTGCGTGACGTGAAACAACATCCGTATTTTCAAAGGCCTGAATAAAACTAGATCCGGTTGAAACGTACACCGCATATTGCTTTCCGATATCGCGTGACAAAAAAATATTTAATTTCGCATTCAGCGAGATAGTAATAAAAGGCTAAATAAGCCCCTCTAAACGACAATTCTCTCGGCGCTTTTCCATTCGAAATTCATTAATCCCAGGCATCGAGCCTCGTCGCCAGGTGTATCTTTATCTCTTTCTCGGGCGCAACGAGAGCGAGTAGAAAATGATGCCCCGAGGGAGATGCGCGTCGCCTCTCGCTCCTCTCCGCGTGCGTGCCTCGCCTGGAAGAAAAATAGCGCGTCGAAGCCGTGGAATAACGAAGAAAAAGCGAAGAGGGGTAAATAAGTAAATAAGCGACATTAAGCCATAATGAAAAAAGATACGTCGAGGACGGGGAGGGAGAGAGACAGAGAGAGAAAAAGGGAAGGAAGTGCCCAGAGCGAGCGGAGGAGTGCGTGAGAGGAGAGCCGGAGAGAGAAGTGGAGAAATTGATTTGTTTGCGGTGTACTCGCTGCTGGCCGCAATAACGACGGCCAGCTATTCACTCTCATTTGCGCCGGGCGCTAATTATTCTAGATTCCGGGCGATTTTTCGTATCCAATAAGACCAGCCCCGCTGTAAACGACGCGATTAATGTGCGCGCATATCTCTCGGCTATTTCCCTTCTCCTCGCGGATGCTTTATCCTGTTTTATTTTCTCTTTTTCTCATTCAACCGCGAGTTCGTTCAAACGCCTTTTCCAGCGGCGCATCCGTCGCAAATTAAATCGCGGCGCATTTACGCGCAAAAAGCCCAGCGAGGAGGAGGAGGAGGAGTTACGGCGGCTGCGGGGATTTTCGCGCTTTTTTGCGCGCCCGGCAAAAGGAACAGAGGGGGGAAAAGCGCGGGGATACTGTATCAAAGTGAATTTCGCGCGAAATTCTGTATTCGAAAAAGCCGAAATATTCTTGAATGGCCGGGGCGGGAAATTTTTACCGCGACAAAGGCCCGTACCCCGGTGGAACAAAGAGCCGGAGTCGCGATGAAAGACGGCGGGCCGCCGCCCTCTCGCGTCCGGCTTTTTTGAAAGCCCCCGCCATTATACGAGCGGAATTCGTCAATCCTTCGATCGGCGCGAAAAACAAAGTGAGTCGAGGCGCGGAAAGAGTCTCCGGCTACAAAGCGCGAGAAAAGCCATTCGAGTCGCTCGCTCTCGCCGGGCGAAGGGAAAAGCGATTGTTTGTCCGGCGCTGCCTCGCGACTTCAATATACAAATGCCGCAAAAGCCGCGGCCGCCTCTCTGCGCGCGCCCGGCGCCGAGGGAAACGGGAGCAAGCTGGATTTCCCATAGACGTCCCTCCAGGCGCGCACCTTGTTTTTATACCCAGGGACCTCCTGCCTTTGACGCCGGGGAAAAAGGAGCAAAGGGAGGATTTCGTCCGATTAGCCCGTACTTTTCTGCCTCTCGCCGAACGCAAACAGCGAGGAATGCGTTCAGGCACCCGCACGCACATACGCACACGTATACGCGCGCGGCATTATTATGCCGACTTTGAACGGGGCGACTTGCTCGGTAGTGGCGGTTGGATACTGCAATGAGCGCGCTACTTACGTTTCTGCGAGGATGTTGCTTCCGGGGACTAGCCGGAGGGTTCGATATTCGACCCGGAACACAAAAGAAAACTTCGACGATGGCAAAGCTGCAAACTACTCACCTGAAACACATTACAATAAAAATGATAATATTTTTCCTTTGCTGTTGAATAGACGCGAGGTTGTTTGCGTTCGATGAAAGATCACCTTTTTCGTTTCTTCACTATCCTTTTATTTTTAACTACGTGTAAAGCACGCTATTTCTCCGTCGACTCTGAGAAAATATTTTCGTATTTTCAATAATAGCGATCAAATTTGCTTCGAGATTCCATTTGTACGAAAATTTATGCATTGAAAATTCAATTTTAATTTAATTCAGTACATAATTCGAATTGAAATTTATGCTTATCTCTCTTTGAGCCTCGCTAATCGCTAAGCCAATCCCGTTGAATAAAAGAATGGGAGCTAATCGATCGAAACGGGCGAACAACACTAAACGCAGGCCTGTTTGTGATTCGTTTGTCACGCATGTCGAGCCCGACGGACCAATCGAACGGACACGCCCGCGAGCTTTTGCATCAAGCGCCCGGGCGTAAAATGAGGCTCGCTGCGAAATTAGCGCGATCCCATGCGAATTTAATGACCGCCTCTCTCGCGCGAAATCCCCGTTAAAAAGAGTAAACGAAAGAGAGAAAAGGCGCGTCGGAGCGCCTCCTTTTCGCTGAGTCCATGAAAAAGTGAAAAATCCCGGACGGCGTCGGCAGCGCAAACGAAATACACTTTGCAAGTAATAGGGCAAATACGAGGAGGAGAGGATTAAATGAACCAGGGGGTGGGTGCCGGCTCGCGAGCAAAGGAGGCGCGAAAGAAAAACAAATATACGGGCCGAGAAGAGGAGCCCGGCGGCTCGGTGTTTGTCGATGTCAAATCAACACAAATTGAAATCACTGCGTTCAAATACTGTTGACTTGGCAGTCATGTCGAAGTCATTCGACTGAGCGCTACGTAGCGCCCGTCCATGTTTGCCCGGCCCCCCGTCCTCGCCGTTTGTTTGGAAACACTAACGAAAAATCAGGGACGACGTTGCAAAATGCCGCCTGCTGTTTGGCTTTTTTATCCCCCTCGGAGCGCGAAGGGCAAAAAATGCCGGCGACGATACTTCCGACGGCGCACTCGGCAAATTCGATATCTTGCTGATTCCCACGAAATTTAGGCGTTGCGCTTTTACCGATTTCTTTATTTATACACCTAGAAGCGTTTGACTCGAGCGTGTGGCGCTCGTCCAATAACCTCTGCGAATATAGGCGATGACAAAATGAAAATTTACATTTCACAGTCGCGGACGTTTGAAGAATTAGCGAAATTTGTACGGTAAAATTCCGCGATATCTGCACGACAGTAGTAAGAAGTTTAATTAATCACGGGCTCCTTAAATTATTCCTGAACTAATTACTCCGGGCGCGTGAGATAGGTTGACATTCGAGGCGACAATTTTCGCGGCGTGGGCACGAGCGATGACACGGTAGATTCCTCCGCGGAAAAGTGAAACATTCTTCCCTTAAGAAATCTCATTAAAAAGGAATGTCACACCCCTATCGCCGATTTATTAGATTAAACTTTCGCCCAGTGGCCGCTCCTAATTGATCACCGACGTCTCCCTATTGATAAAATGAAAGAAGGATCGTGGCGGGGCGAGAAAAGGCCAAAAAGAAGCTGGTTGAAATCGGAGGTTCGTAAGTGGGTGTTATTGATTCGGGGATGAGCCTAAAGTAAGAGAGAGAGAGATAGTCCTGCAGCGTCATCCCAAGGCAATTCCCGAAAATCCTTAAGTCGCGTTGGTCCTGGAGAAGCTTCTTTCCTCTCCGTTGAGCAGAGTCAATTAGGGCAACTGCCGCGCGCGCGAGCCGCCCTCTGGGACGCGGCCTGCCGGAGTCAAAATCCCGCCTCCTCCTACTCCCGCTACCCCAAGGGCACGTCTGCGAAATGAGAAAGACCTATGTCGCCCGAAATGCCAACGTTAACTCCAGAGGACGTCCTGCGAACTACACAGTCGTGAAAAAACGCTCGGCATCCTATGCGAGGTACGGTCTGATTGAAAACATCTTTCACACAAATTATCCAGTTTTCTCGTGTTTACAGTTTTTTGTCGCAAAGGAATGCGACTGTCACTTTGCTTACGACAGTTCTTCGCGTGATATGAATAATACATGTGTTTTGCTAAACGCGAATAGTGCAATTTTCCTTGTTCTACAAAAGACTCTTTTGGCAATTTCAAATTCTTTTAAAAATTATTTTTGCTTTTGCAGCGTACATTTATTTTAGATTAAAATTATTCGAATTGTTAGATAAACTTTTACGAAAATGAAAATATGAAATTTCGTTTAGTTAATTAAAATAATTTTACAAAATTCTTGTAAATTTTTTACGCTAAAGAATCCCGCAACTCATCGAATTCTTGAAATATCATCATTACAAACTTGATCTAATAAATTTAATTATGGAATAGCTCAAGTCCGCAAGAAACGACGAAAGGTGGAATTTCACGCTGTGAACGCGATATTACACGCACTAAAAAGGAAAAGAGAGGATAGCGGAGGGAAGGTTGAAGGAGCGGATAAAAAAGGATCTCCTCGACGGTAACTCGATTGTGTAGATGGAGGAGCCGTCCCGAGGACGGGTGAGGGGAGGGGCGTATCTCTTCTCATAATCGGGCTTAATCGCTTTTTAATCAAGCCAATCAAGCGTAAATCGAATATTCCGCGAGCGCGGCTGATTATATTCCCGGGGCTTAGACTCGGGTGCGGCACAATAAATCCTCGGCGACGTCGAAAGAGCCTCCGATACAGATCTGTTAATTATGCCGCAATTAAGGTAATTCATTTTTTTCGCGGCATTTTTTTCAGTTTCTTAATTCGTACCCTCGTCGCGGACACGGGCCGCGAAGTCGCGGCGCACCCCGCGCGCCGCGCTTTTTCCAGCCGGCGACTCGATTCCGCTGATGTAATTAATGCAACTCGATGGCATTCCGGTTTTCGGGGCGAGATATTAGGCGGGCTCGCGTGCAACAGCTCGAGCGGCCGAGTTTCCGCGCGGGACCGTCTCAACGGGAGATAGGATCGCGCGCCGAGCGGCATTAGGACACCGGCGGACTCGAAACTGCTCTCTCCATTTCCTGTTACAGTTAATGGAAATTCAGAACGCTTGCGAGCAGTTTTATCCCCACCACGCCGAGCGACCACTAATCTGCGCAATTTTCCACGGCCAAATAGGCTTGGGCTGCCCCGTTAGCGTAGGAGGATGAAGCTGATTCGCGCGGCCCTTTTCTTATCTAAGAAACTGCAACCCTTTGTTTCAGCAGCGTGCCAGATTTTCACCCAAACGCTACTTTCATTTCTTCATCTCGGAACGATTCGAATACTGTTATCATAGACTCGATTATTTCGTGTATACTTATATTGCTCTTGTAAAAATAATCTAGCGCATCTAGATTAATCGGATTTTTAATCCCTCGTCTCATCAACTCTTATTTTCCTTTTGTAGAAGACACATGTACTAATAATTTCCGCTTTATTTACGTCCAGTTTATTAAATTTTTTACTTTATTATGGTGACAGTGAATGAATATATTTATACGTTTTATTCTTACTAACTTGGATAATAGAATGTAACGGCATCGTATAATAGATTACTCGCATGGAAAACTTGATCGGATTAAATTCAATTCAATTATCGTAAGAAATAGACGATAGATTTCGTTTTAAAAAGACTTTCATGTTCTACTTTAAACGAAACATCTCATTTAAATATGCTTTGTATTTGCATAATATAGACATCATAACTAATTAATGCTAATTATGTCCACCCTCTTTCAATGAGATAATAAACGACAAGAGGATGATATAAAATTTTATTAAACAAATCGTAAAGGTGCACCTTTTATTACGCAAAATAGGCAACGTTCAAACCAGATTAACAAATAAAACTCGTCAAGTACCGTGAGAGCCGCGAGCTTTATATCGGGTCACGAAATCAAGGTAAAAACAATTAGAAACGAGAGTATCTATACCATCCGATATTATCTCAAAGTGCGCCACGAAAAATTAAGTTAAACCGCAGTTAATGTACATAAAATTAATTAACCAGGGAGCTTTAGCATTTATACACACCGGGTTCTCCGCAAAACCAGTTAATCAGTACGTGGCCGCGCGCTCTCTCGGCATAAAACCGGTAGCAAAATTTTATTTTCCACCGTCAACCCGCGCCTGCCGGCCGATTTTCCCAGACTCTATTTTCGCGAAACCCGTCCACCTCTATTTCAAAAGCGACCAAACCCCGAGCTCTCGTAACTCATACACCCCCGCGGTCGCCCACCTCCCGCGCCAGGCGGTAAAATAATCCGGGCGACCCGGAAAAAGAAACGAGTTGAACAAAAAAGTTGAATTAGCAAGGTGCCACCGTGACAGATTCCACGTATCTCGCGAGGATCTCCCTTCGTGTTTGCAAGAGCAGGGATCATCAGGGGATTGTTGCGCAGCTCCCTGCTGTCCGGAAGCGCTGTTCTTCCGGAATGTCCCGGCGACAGGTATACCGCGAGACTGCCTCCTCCGCACACGTACGCCGGCCGATACATCACGGCGCCGGACTTTTTCTCTCTCTCGTCTTTTTGCGCCGACAGCGTCGCGGCGTATCTGCGACCGTGATCAGGGACGATGTGCCCGCGGCTGCACAAAGAGCGCCGGGATAAAAAAAAGCGCCCGGCGAAATGGTATCGGCGCGCGGCCACGAGCTGTCACTTGTTTCCGCGTACCTTCTTCTTGTTGCTCGAGGGGGGGCAACCCCTGGTCCTCTGTCTCCTCTTTTTCCTCGCCCCCAGCGGAGCGGGTCCGTCCGCGTGTCCGTACGCGCGTGGCTCGTGTAACGGTGGCTTGCGTCACGCTCGCCCGGGGAGGGGCTACTTTCCATTTTCTTTTCTTCGGCACGTCGCTTTACTTTCCGAGCGGGATCCCTTCCTCCCGTCCGCGCACCCCTGACGGACGTTGCATTGTATTGACAGCTCGGGAAAAAACGATGCGGGGATATTTCATCTAGCTTATAATCGACAACGTGACTCGATTCTTCCCCTCGAGCTTCTTGTAATTTAATGCTTGTATCAAGGCGAATTTTTTTTACGATAAATTTCGAATAATAGCGCTGGATTACAAAAACCTTTTAAAATCTCTATAAAAAAGACGAGAGACTTATTAACACAGAAAGTAACTTACTTATAATTTTTTATATTTCAGTACCATAAATAATTAAATTTCTCTGTTAACTTCTCTGGCAAAAACGTCGTGCTCGCTTTTTTAACAAAAATATCGTAACTTTAAAATAAGGAACGCCTATACGAATTACACAACAAATAGTTACTTTTCTGTTATTTGGTTACATCAACAAGAAGAGTTTCCAAAGAAACATCGTTGCGTTTGCAGAGCCATGCGCTGAGCAAGAAAAATAAACGCACCCTCAATGTGGCTTTGTTGACAGTCTAAAAAGGGAAAACCGTTCCCAACCAAATTCAACGCAGAACGTGTGATTCTAGACTTAAAGCTTTTCAAATATTTTTAAATACTTTACTGTTTTCCATTTGATCTTATCCTAACGCTCTTAAAAAAAACTGTTTTTTCCCTTAAACAAAATTTCCACGGAAAATAGATACACTGTATACGCGTGAAGCCAGCTTAATTTAAAGTGCAGAGGTTATTATGAGGCAATTAATTCTGCGAAGGTGGTAACTGCCGGCTGCAATTAGGGACGGCTCATCAATTTGAACGGTGATTTTGAGTGTCAGTTCATTTGCCAGGGAGTTAGCGGCTAAATAAGCGCGCGGACACTCGCCTCTGATTATTCCCCTCGAATTGCCGCGAAAAATCGAAAACCCAACAAAAAAAAAAGTCTCGCCGGGGCTAAAAAACAGCAAGGGCAGAACGTCGTTATCGCGGACAATCGCGTTAATCACGACTTAATCGCGACGCCGTGGCTCGATCCGATTTTATTTCCACGAATCACAACGGTAATTTCCTTTACGCGGCAAGTTCAGTCGTTTTCCCATCCCCGCGCGCGGACGGGGAAAAAATCCTACAAGTTTTGCCTTTATCGCGCGGCGACGGCGTCGCAATAAAATAAACTTTTTCCAAGCTGCGAAAGGTCACGTTTTCTCTATTCGGCCAATACTCCGCGCTCCATCTCCCCCTCCCCTCTCGTTTTCTCTCTCGCTCGTTCCCCCAAGTTTTTTCGATTACTCCCCTTTTCGATCTCGCTCGCGCCATCGATTCATGACGAACAATATTCAAAAGCGATCGCGCACACGGATATACACACGGCCGAGTCTGCAATTGCCTAGGAGCGATTTCGAGCGATCTACAACTGCGGATATCAAGCCAACATGGAGAGAAAGGGAAGCGAGCCGGTGGAAAACGCTGGCGCGTCGCGTGGGTGTCGATTCGACGGGGGTCACGGGGAGAGAGAGGCGGAGCGGCCCGGGATGACGCGCGCGCTCGCTCGCAAATAGAAAGAAAAAGCGACGGCCGCGAGTGCGAAAAAAAAGCAGCCGAAAAAAAAGGAGCGAGGCACGGGCGAAAATAAAAATCGGGATACAGGCAAATTCGCCCGACGAGAGGGCCGCGTGAATGAAGCGGGGAATTTTTCGGCCCCGAGTAACTGGTGCCTTCCTCTTCCCCGGCGTGCGCGCGGAATATTCAACTTTTCCCTGGCCGAAGTCGTAAATCAGCCCCGCTCTCTCGCGCGAGATGGCGATAAAAAGCCGTGGCGCGCGTCTCGGCGCATAGGTGCAGGGAAAAGCAGCGCGGAAAAGCGGAGGAAAAAAAGTGCGAGCGAAATAAAAATCGGCGACTTTACACCTACGGCCGGTTCTTGGGCGCCGGACAGGGAAGAACGGCACAATGCGCTCCCCGGGTTGGTCACGCGGAGGTGTACACGTGCGCCTCGCGGCCTCGAAAGGTAAATCCGCGCCCCGGCGCCCGCAAAAGAAAAGGCCGCTCGCCCGCGCGATGGAAAAAAAGCCTAGGGCCTTGCACTTGGCACCGCGCGTGTAGGCGCGAGGGATCGAACGTCCCGTTTCTCTCTATGAGCTAACGGCCTGGGTGCCGCGCGCTGTGCATGTGCCATGTAACGCCGGGCGTGCAGATTATGCTCGCGAGCCGAGCCGGCGGACTACATAATATATATCTCGATAGCCCGACGATATGCGCGCACGTAACAGCGCGCCGGAAGGCTAACCTCTGTGAGAGACCGGGGTGAGCCGAAGGTGCCCTTGGCTCTCTCTCTCTCGGGCCGCTCGGCTCTCGCGCCGATCGGATCTCGTTCACTGTTACGAGGCGAGCACGAGAAGGGGCCCTCGCGCGCGCACATGTGGGACACACCGCGCGCCGGCAAGAGGGAGATGACGGGGGACGACGTACGATATTGGCTCTCGCGGTTTGCGCGGCCCGCGCGACAACGGCACCTCGATTTAAGACACTCGCGAGAGTAAAGCACACACGCGGCACAGGCGGCGGGGCATATATCGCGGATGGATATCGCGAGCGGGAGAGGATGTAGCGGTACCTCGCGCGCCGGGCTCAAGGGGGTACGAGCTCGAGCCGCACCGCTCCCAGGGACACGCGCCGCGCCACACTTTCAATATTAAAAGAACGGAAAATAACGCGCCGCCCGCCTCCTGCGAGATAACCGCATTACGAGGAGGGTCCAAGCGAGGCTCGCATTCGGTAGCGACCCGAGGCGCTGCGATCCCTTTTTTATTCGGGAACCATCGCCTGTGCGAATATTCCTCGGCTGGTTAGCGGCTGCGCAAGGCTCACGGTGGATTGACGGATGAATAGGGACGGATCCTTCGACCGGCGGCTGTAAGTGGCAAATGCCTAGTAAATTCGGGATTTTGGACAAGTTGTTTGCTGTAGGATTTGAGTTCAATTAACGAGGCTTTGGCGTGTGATGTTTCTGTTTGCATCAATGGCCTCTCTCAATTTATCTTATTACATGTTTTTTTTTAAATTCTTTTCTGTGTGGAATGGCTCGTTAAAATAACTCGCTAATAAGTTCATAATTATGTCTTTCTTAACTACTTAAAAAGCACTTGTTCACTTAATTGGTACATCAATTCGATTTGTTGTTTTATCG
>JAXIUT010000048.1:9375016-9385098 GCA_035586675.1 Eurytoma californica
TAATTATGTCTTTCTTAACTACTTAAAAAGCACTTGTTCACTTAATTGGTACATCAATTCGATTTGTTGTTTTATCGCTTTATTTATTATTAGTAACTTTTACGACATGCACAAAATTTATATTACTTTCGCAATTTATTATATGTGGAAGTACCATTATAGAAGTTAATAATTTATTCATTCTTTATCGTGCGAGGACATTTACGATACTAATTTTACGCTTAAAATAATTTTACCCCGTCGCAACGATTACTTAGTTCCTATAATTGAAAGTGACGTCAATCTAATTGATTTTGCTCCACTTTCAGTCATTTGATCTAGTTTCGAATCTTTCTAACTACGAAAATCAGAAACTTTGAACATTATTGAACTTGGGAAAACTCAGACGCATCAACTCCAAGAATAGTTCTAGAACCAATCAAAACTACGACCTAATTAAAAAAGCCGCTCTTTTAGAATCTCTAAAAATGTCGCATAAAGGCAGATAAAACATGAACTCCCCATCGCTCCGAACGACTCGATAAATATTAGCGCGAAGTACTCTCCATTGGCGAAAGCTCATTTTTCTCGTTCGAATCAGTCGAGCAGGAAGCGAGTCTCCTCGGCCAAGCTCCCCCCTGCCCCCCCGGCTCGCATAGTACCGGGAGATGTTTTTCTAAATACCCCGGGCTCTTGTAGGAGCGCGATTAAGCCCAGCGTCCTCCTAGGAGCTTCTTCCTCCTCGGACGATTTGTTCGCGATGGGCAACGAGACGATCATTAGACGACGAGGACGCATCGAGAGCGCAGATAAAATATACCAGGGCAGCGCGCGGAGCTCCGGAGCCACCGGCGCGCTACACCCCATTAGAATACTATAATAAGATGCGCCTCCGCCGCCGTTAACATCGAGGTAATCTCCCTGTCTTCGATAATAAGTCCGCGGGGGCCCCTGCCTTTCCGCGGGAGATAATCTCGCCCCCCGGCTCTTTTATTTTCCGCAGCGGCGTCCCTCGCGTTTTATACGGCCGGATGCTCCGTTTGATGCGTTCCCGCGCGGACTGGCGCGCGCGCAAAACACGGCTACATTGTCCGGAGCATTATACTTGGCGGGGCGCGCACGTCGAATCTCGCTGCGGCCATATAATTGCGCGATAAACGCGCCCGGCGGATTTAGTCATTACGCGCGCCCCGGCGCCAGATTCCCCGGCTCGCGGGCGTGCACGTACGCGCCGGCAATCCGGCATCGGAAGCCCCTCGCGGTTTCCGCGCGCCTGGCGCAAACGAGATTCCTTACGTGCGCCTGCTTCTCCTCTCTCCCTCCGCGAATTTTTCGGCCACTTCCACACCGGGGGGCTGCGTAATGCGCGCCGATTACGGCAGCGCTCATCGCACAATCGGCGTGCCTCGCGTAATTGATTCCGCGGAGGCGCTTCGATTCGCGGGAGAGAGGAGCCCGGGAATAATTTACGCGAGCGGAAAAACCGCAGAGATGCGAGCTGCGGCCGAGTGGCTGTACGCGCTGGGGAGACGGGGGGAGAGGAGGGTGGCACCGGCCGACGAGCTTCATTTTCAAGGATTTAGAGCGAGAGCAAGAGTGAGAGGGGAGCAGGAGGAGGAGATTGCCGGCGCATTGTTCGCTATAAGACACGACTTCATTAAGGATTCAAGTAATGTTCGAACGGCGCGCACATTCAATCGCGGTTGTACATGAATGCCCCCCTCCCCCCGCCGCGGTGTCTTCTTCCCGCCTTCATTTCGACCGATCTCAGCGACGCAGCATACAATGCCGCAATATCGAATAATGTATAACTATATCAGGGGGGAGGGAGTGTTCGCCGTCCCTCGCTCGGGGGGGAGAGCCTTAAAGGCAGCGAGAGTGAGATAACCAGACGTATCTGGACTCGCGCAGGATGCAACACCATATAGGTAAAACTGCGCGCGCGGACTGGATCAAGGTGCGCTTGATTCATGGAGGGTAAAGAAAGCCGCCGCCGCACTATTTCACGTCCCCGGAGCGATATCAACCCCGAATCGCCGCGCAAATCATTTCCAGGGCCCCTTCCTTCCCCGCGTCGCCGGCAGATGGCGCCTGGCGGGGCCTTTTCTTTGCCAATTACAAGCACTGCGTAGCGGTGCAGAATTCAAGCTATTTCGCGCGGATTCCCCGGACGATTGTTATGCGCCGTTATGCGCGCCACGCACACGCGTGAGTGACATTAAAACTCTTTACTGCCCGTTTCCATTACGGGCCGCGGCGTCCGCATTGCTCGGCGAGACACTGGCGCGCTACAAAGTGCCATCAAACGAAAAAGGACGGCGGAGGCGAAACTCGCCCGCGACCATCGCTGGGTCCGACATTTGTAATTGCATTTCTCATTAGCGTCTCGGGGCCGTTGCGTTATTAAGTTTCAGCGCCGCGATACCGGAGGACAACGTCTTAATGACGCGCGGAGGGTTGGAAGGGCGAGGCCGGCGGACTTGTCTTTTGTGAGCATCTCATTAAGTGGGAAACTTCCGTCGTTATCCCCCGCGATCGGCCGGCCGAGAAAAAGCGCGTGGATTTAGCAGCCCGCCGCCCCCGGGGCTATTCTATTACCAGCTCGTGATACACCGGGGGCTCTCAACGTACGCGGCATTAAGGAGAGCTGAATTCTAGTCCCTCCGCGATGGAGGCCATAGCGGCCTCGCCGTTTACGAGGACTGGCTGCAAACTCGCCGCGGATAATGACTGAATCGGCCGTGTCACATTGCCCTCCGTTTCCACGGCGGCTCGATGAGAGAGCGTTACGTTTTAACTGCGGATTTTTACGTCCGCCGGCATTCTCTACCCCGACCCCAAGCGCCTCGCCGGCGCTACCCCCGCGCTACAAGCTTTTTTAACGTCCCGCCTGATGGAGGCTATTTGCGGTTAGGAATTTTTCATCGCCGTGGGTTTTACGATAAATTGATGGTGATTTTGTTTGCTGAAATAAGTTTCAAGTGAGAAAAATTACGGGTAATACCGTACTTCCGGATATTTATTATTTCGAGATCGGGAGAAAATTGTTTGGCTACTTATTTTCCATGGAACTTAAACATATTTATTATTTCGTAAATTTGGGTGCGTTTATTATTATGCGTATTTATTATATTTATTAATATCGTAAAAAACAGGAAAATTTCGTTTTGTTTACTTATTTTGCTACTTTATGTTAAGGCGTACACATGATGTACTATTTTCAGACTATTATGAAACTTTTTATATTTTTCGTAAAAAGTTGTGTTTTACTATTTGTTATAGAATCCGAAAAATTGTAGTTTGAAATCCGCAGAACTTATTCATTTATACCGTTTTAAATGCTTTAATCTAGCAGCTTTAAGCGAATCATTTAATAAAATGCTTCCCTTTTTCCGGTCATTGCTCTTTTAAAAGCGACCTTTATGAAAAATGAAGATATATCGGCTGTTCAAAGTTTATTTCACTGTCGTCCTGATTCGACATTCAATTAAATTTCAATATGTCCAGTTCTGCAGTTACGCAATAGTACACGCAACGCAGGCACATCGTAATTTATGCCATAATATAAATTGCACGTCTGCTCGAAAAGTTTACGTATTTGATGATGAACAAACGCCTACTTACACTGTTATTACGATACGCGTACACGTTTTACTGCGTAATTGTAATAAATACAGCTTAGAATACATATGATATGTAAGACTCGTGTGCGCAGTCTCTAATTGGTAGGAAGGCGATTCAACAGACGTACGCTGGAACCTGTTTTCGCAAATTACTGTGAATTCGCAAGGATTCAACGAAACTACAGAGCCTCTCTGGGTAAACAAAGTTTTATAATAAAGTAAAGCTATTATGCATTGCAATACTTTACGATTCAGTATTAAAGCTAATCATATCGCTGTATGAAATACATTGAATTATATTGATGAAAGAACATTCCCTTAGAAAAGTTCGTAAAAAGAGAGGAGATTCGTTCATAAAAGTATAGGTAAATTTTACTGTGTTTCTTCACTGTAATTTCTAGTCAGTGCTGAATATAAAAATAACTTTATTTATTATTCAATACATTCTCATTTGCAAACAAAATACTACACGAAGAGCATTTCCTCCACTGAAAGTGAAATAAAGCAATTCTCGTCACCTGAATCCATCCATAGCATAAGCACGAGTACAAGAGCAGAGAAAAAAGGAAGAAAAAGTTTCGCCGTGAAATCATAATTAACGTCCGCATCGTCATTACCGCGCAGAAATGGAAAGGTGCTCCATCGAAGCGCACCGTGTAAAATTCATTCGCGAGTCACTCCCATTTTTCGAGCATCCCGCGGCGGCGCGCCTCCATTCCAGCCAAGTCCCGGGTCGCGGGGGGATAAACAATGCCGGGAAAACCGTCGCCGAGTTTATTGCGGCTGCCGGAAAGTTCCCCGTCGTCGGCGTCGCCGAGATCATCTTCTCCCCCCTTCTTTCAGCTCGGGCTTTCCCGGCGCCGAAAGTCCCGGAACTATTGAGAGCGACGTCTTTCGCGTTTACAATGGCGCGCGAGTTTAAATGCGAGTCCCGCGCGATTGAAGGCGAGGCGCGCTCGTATAATAACGCCCGCCGCGCCCCCCGCGCCCGCCCGGAGCCGCGGCTGCAATTTCGAGCAGCCGCTACCTCGTTGTCGCAGCGCGCCTCTCCTGAATGCGCCGGGGCTTCCTTTTTTTATATTAAAAAAAAGAGAGAGACAGAGGCGCGGCAGCTCGTCACATTTTTTTTTTTTTTTTCGCGAGCGACGAACTGGATTTAATTGCTGCCGGCGCCTCTCCCCCGATTTGCCCGAGTGACTCGATTCGTCGTCTTCCGCGGCGAGGCACTCGTTACGCGCGCCCGCTGAAAGGCCCCGGGGCTCGCAGCCTGCTTATCGTCGTTTGCACTTTATGGAATTGCTGCTTATTGTGCGGACAACCGCGCGAGCGCACAATTTCTGTACTTTATTCCGGTTAAAAAACGAGGAGAAAAGAAACGCGATTAATAAGGGACACTGTGGGGATAATCTCTAGAATTTATAATTACATTCACACGATAAGCCCAATTAACGTCCACGGTGTTTTTTTCTGTTTCAGATTAAGGTGAGTTTATCAATATCCTGGGATCGGCGAGGCGTCCCTAAGTAAGTAGGTGCGTACGAGCCTTTTTATCCCCCCCTAGTCGCAAGCACGCGGACTCCCGGGGAAAAAAGGAAGGAGCCGAGAGTATCTACATCCCTCCCTTCGCGGGCAACCAGTTCGCGGTCCAGTTTCTATCGACGACGCGATCGTTAAAAGCCGCGGGCGCGAACAAATGATCGGATTAATTCCTGCCGTTGCGCGCCGGCTTAATTTTCGCGTCGATCGTGGGTGTGAGGGGTGACTGTTTAAGGCCGGGTGCAGCGCGATATCGGCTGAAATTCCAGGCGAGGCGCCTGAGGAGGCGCTTCGTGAATTCGAATTGGCCGAAGACGGAAAGCGTGTGACGCAAGTCGGCAACGATCCGTTCGAATTCCGACGTGAAGTCGCAAAACTAATTAACGCCCGTGAGAAAATTGATTCCGAGCGATTGACTCTCTTACAGCTTTAAACTCTTCGCATCATTTTACGAGAATGTTTAGTCTACCTGCGAAGATAAAGTCATTATCCTCTCAATAAGAATTTCAAAACAAACGCTAAAGTTGGAAACAAACGACGGTAGGCGCAGTGGAAGCGCCAACAATAGCCTTGCAATTTTGGGATTAATGAATGTAATATCAGTCGGCCATAAAGGGGAGTACGGAATGTTACACGATACACAATGCTAATAATTGACTTAAAATTGAGTTAAATTCGTATAATCGATTCACTTTGTTTATTCACTGTGAAAATTACATGGTGAGTGCGCGACTCCTATTGTTTCCCGGACAAGCTTTATACGACGCTGTCAAAATTTATCTTCGTGCTAGAGCGGCAGTCGCGATAAGTCGAATTTTTTTCCATCGGCGGTGGACAATGCATCAAACGATTCGAGCCGGCGATAGCTGATTTTCAATCCGGCGGGGTGCCGCGCATGATCAAATCATCCGTTTCGCTGGACAAAATGAAAAGCGATAAAATCCAGGCTGAAAAAGATTACTCTCGGCCGATAGCGGCGCGCAATTTTTGCCCGATGCGATCGCGCCTGCGGTCATTATCGCCGGTTAATTAAATACTGCCACTAGGAAATACCCGGCGCTTATCTCGAGCGGCGAAAAGGCCGCCGGCTCCCGGCCGATACTGGGTCAAGCGGTAGCTGGCATTTTAAGAGTCGCGCCGCGCATAGCTAGATAAGTGAACGTGATTGAACGCGGTAGAATTTTAATAGCGACCGCGTGGTGATGGACAATCTCGGCGGACTCGCTCTGGAAAGCGCGTCCTACCCTGCGCCGGCCGCGCGAAAATCCGCGGGCGAGGAAATTGATTTTCTTGCGTCATCCGCATGCGGGAGGCGAGTGCGATCGGGCCTCTTAATTGAATTCCCCGAGCCGGCCGGGGGCCGTTTCCGCCCGCCGACGGCCGGTCCGCTCTCCCGAAGGTGAATGATGCTGCATTTCCCCCCGACGCGCGTGGAAAAAAAGCCCCGAGTTCGCAACTGCTGTGGATTAACCGCGCGTTACACTCGGCGGAGCGTGAGATGCGCCCGCGCTCGCGAATTCAATAAGCTTCAAAAGCCCGCCCGCCGAACAATTTATCGCCCCGGCGGAAAGTTCCGCGACAGCTGCGCGAGCCGCTATCTCCGACCGCGGCTTGTCGCGCGCGCCAGCGAGTTTATATATTTACCGCGGAGCGCGAACTCCGGCGATAGCGCGCCGGGGGGCGGGCCTCGTCATTAGCGTCAAACTTCGATTTAGCCGTGCGTATAAAGTTGGCACGTGCAACCTTCGATTGTCCGACTCGGCCCCCCGCCGCTCGCGATTTGCGGAATCTCGAAGTGGCGGCTTCTTCGCCCGTCCCCACGGCAATTTTCTCGAGTTTCGCGCGCGCCGGGTGTCGCACTTTTCCCTGCCCATATCCCGGGAGTGCCTGGCGCTCCCTTTTGTCCGCCTCTCCCTTCACGCCTCGGCAAATATAAACTTTATCGGTGGTGCAGGCTCGTTTCTCTTATATCGGAGCCATAGGAGAAAATGCAGAATGACGTCTCGTCGATTGGCTCGTTATACGTCGTCGATACACGCTAGACTGGCTTGACTGACGTTTGCGAATGCGAATCGCTTCAAAGGCACGAATAAACGAGCTTCAAAATTACGACGTTCTTTTTAAATTCAACTTTTTGTGTCGAACTAAAAGGTAATTGCTTTCTCTGGTGTCTGTATGTTCAGAGAATTGTTTGTTCTTCACGGAAATTCTACGTAAAACTATATGTATTTTCAAATCATAAATTTTTAAATATTCCACTTTATGAATTTTGCATTAACTTAATGAATTATAAAGTGAGTAGTCATGAATTGAGTCGGGCGCAGAACGGTTTAATTTTTTCTGAAATAAAATGACGCTATCCGTGACGCGTTATCCGTGACTTTTTAATTATATCATTGGCGTAAAGGCTATCATTTTTTATTGCATTTATAAAATGAAGTTAATTTGATATAAAGCAATTTTAATTATTAATATATGCTCCGAATGAGGTTCATCGGATATACTTATCGTACACGTAAAAGCTCGCCAAACCCGTATGCCGATAATTCTGACACTCATAATATTATCAAAACTGCGAGCATAGCCAAGCCCCGTAATTTATGCAAGCAAAGTTGATAAATAAGTTGAACTCCACCGCTGGAATTTTTATAATGTTTCAATTCATAACTGCGCGTGGTATTAAAAAAGATAGTTAATCCGCAAATATCGGGTACACGCGGAAAACGAGCGACCGTACAGAAAAGAGACACAGGAGCGACAGGGAAAGAGAGAAACAGTGGTCTCCGGTTAAATCGGCTTATCCCTCTCCGGAGTCCAATCTGTTGCTCTCGGTCACTGGCTGTGCGCGTAGCTTCATTTTCCGCCGAGGAGTCCATCGCGA
This sequence comes from Eurytoma californica, assembly GCA_035586675.1. Taxonomy (NCBI): domain Eukaryota; kingdom Metazoa; phylum Arthropoda; class Insecta; order Hymenoptera; family Eurytomidae; genus Eurytoma; species Eurytoma californica. The sequence continues at coordinate 9,383,036 of JAXIUT010000048.1, forward strand.
ACGCGATTTGCCTGCAGCCCCGCGCTCGCCACCAGATAACTCGTCGCTCCCTTTGTGCTCCTCCGCTCGACCCTAAACCTGATTTGGCGCACAAATGAACAGCCGGCCGAGTAACGGGCCGGCGAAAAAACAAAAAAGAATAGGCGCCGCAGAGATATCGCGAAAGTATTTTACTTTCAGATACGGGTCGGACTTTTCCGGGGCTAGCGCCGGAATATCGAGCAGCTCCGGCCCGCGTGGGAGGCCGACAAAAAGGCGAACAGCAGAAGGGAGTGGCCGGGTGCTCGTGTCTCCGGGAAGCCGCGACTCGCCAGATGCAAAGGGAGGGGAAATCGAAACTAGCAAGAAGCGCGGGGTTGGCGCGGATAAGAAGCAACAGGAAGGAAACTGGAACGAGTCGCCTCCTTTTTTGGCCTCCCGCAAAAAGCCCAGCGCCTCGTTTAACGGGGGCGATTATTTCCATCGCGCCGGCTAATTGCCGCGAAGGAGCGGACGGCAAGAAGCCGCGGGGTCGAAGCCCCGCGTGAGAAGGGCGCAAGGACGCCGCGGCGCAGGAGCCTCGCCGCTTCAACCGAATCACACGCCGCGCCGTGTCATTACGCGAAAATTGGCCGAGGAGCCGGAAGCGCCGGGAAATCGACGGGGGGCCCGTTCGCTTTTCGAGAACTTCATTTCGAGCGGCGCGCACGCGAGCTTTCGCGGACAAACAAACGCTCGCCGCGGCTCCCTAACGATCCCGCTGCTCGCCGCCTAACGAGGAAGCGCCGCGCGTTAACCGTACACACGTGGGAAGACGCGGTTCTTCTCTTAATTAAGTATCCGTATAGCTAATTATTGATAATTGCACGGTCATTACGCTTGATAACGATTTCGCAGAAGTTGACGGATATGCCCCGCTGCCGGATTACGCCGGGACATTAGCTTCACGCTTAATTCGTCGCCATTCATTTCGCAATTATTTTTTCATCAAGCTCTTCAGTAGGCAGCTAATGCCTACTCTTCGTTATTGTCTAGAAAAAAGATCCGCGCGCTGCTTTAATTGTTATATATTTGTTTTACCGTAGAAGGATGTATTTTCTCCGTACAATCATAAAAAATACTGCTTTTCCAATTAAATCGAGGAAAAAGCACGAAACACGATGACAAACCCCAGGTTCATTAAATCAGCCGGCGCGCATCGCTCCAAAAAAAGGGACAAACAGCGCAATTCCCGTTCCTCCGGTGCGCGCGCTTCTCTGCGCCGGTGTCGCCGTATCCCGGCCCCTCGAAAAGAAGGTTGCGGATAGCCGCGCACGAGGCGGGGAGTTTTTTCCCCCCGGCGCAGCCCTCGTTTTCCGGAAAACCGCGCGCGGACATCTCGCGATCGACGGCCGAGTCACGATGATAGGGCGAGGGGGGAGGAGTTCCGGCTCGGCTGGCGCCGCGCAGCCTAGGGCACGCACGCGATGCGCGTGACCCGCGCATAGATCCGCGATTCGCCGCGGACCCGGCAAAGGCCGATCGGATGCGCCACACGAGGGGGAGGCCCCCCTCTCCCGGCTACGCCTACGTATCGAGATCGACGCCGAGGCGGCCGCGCTCTTTTTTTTTTTTGTACAACGCTTTTTTTGCCCGGGTTTTTCGCCCGCGAGCGGACAAAGGCTCGGATAGCGCCGGCTTGATCGAATGACACGAGCGGATATATCGGAGCGCGCAGATGTACGTCAGACTCGTGCTCCGAGCTTAGTTGATAAGACACCGGGCAGAGAGTTATAGGCTGTTCCGTAATATGACCACTTCTGGGTTACATGGCTACATGTATTATAAACTGTGTCTTTCGTACTATCGATGTTGTAACGAACAAGAGAGAATATTTTTATTTAACGAATTCCTAACCCATGTTGGCGTCGAATTTTGCTCCACGTGATGGATAATAGAGGAGGCCATCACGCAGGCCGGTGCGTACGGCGATCAAAGGGATCGTGCGTGACCCCAAGTGTCACCTGATTGTTGTAAACAATCGCTAAAAGGTGTCATACGTGACACATCGTTATGGCGCATGTGTGGACGGGTAGCCGCGGAGA
>JAXIUT010000048.1:9390785-9404135 GCA_035586675.1 Eurytoma californica
TACCATTGGTCACCCATATCACAAGTGATTTAGTCGAGATCAAGGAGATGCCTTCTCAGGGCTTGCTTGAACCCGCTTTTTTAGAATATATATCTTCTAAAAAATAGATACCTATTAAATAAGTGCACGCGGAAGAATTTCATTTATTCATATTTAAAGAGTTATGCCTATTGTGTTGAACCCTTTCAGAACTGAATTTTTTTCCTGCAAGAAAAACTTCTAAAAATATTTCTACACGGTATACGATTATATTTAGTCAATTTTTTCAATTTTTGAAACTTAAATTCTTTAGTGCTAATTTTCTCACTTTCTATTGCGTCTAGAACACGTTATAACCCCCTTACGAGATCGGAAATTATTCACTTTAATCTGATCCACCTGTTTATTTTTACCTACCACTGGGTCTGAAAGGATTAATAAAAAGTCCAATATAATTAAATGTTTTCTCTACGGTAACCTTAATATTTGTTTTCGCATTTACACTCTTCAGCAGAAAAGCAGCGCTATCGCGAGCGCATATTTTCAGAGACGAATACCGAGCTCGGTAAGCGCGACGTTTCGTTCAATCTGAGTTACGCAGTATCATGTTTTTGCCGGCATTATCAAAACGCGAGGCGAAATAAAAACGTCCCTCATAACAATGCAAATCGCTCGCGGCGAGGTAAAAAGGGGGCTTGGCCTTTAGTAAAAATAACGTTGTTTTCGAAAATCCCGCATCGCCGCGGAGTTTGCATAAGTTCTCGGATGAGAGAGTGTATCTCGGGGCATTCCATTACCGAATTTCGCATCGGGCGGAGCTCGCTCGTATTTTCGGGGGAATACGTGTTGCGCCTGAGCTCTACCCGAAAAACAAATCCTGCCCCGGGTAAATGGATGTTCTTATTATCGCGCGGCTGCCGCGGCGCGCGGTCCGACGAGCCGCCGCCAGGGGATCCCCGAGAAATCCAATGAAATAGGGCCGCCATTAACGGTACACTGCTATCTCTGCTAAATGTTAATTGAATGCGCTAATTCAGGCTCTAATCTCGCGTAACCGTATTTAGGAGTAATTGCAAAATACGCGGGATATCACCGCTGCATGCAGCGCGACCCGATTTTCGCGCGCCACCGCTCAAGAGTATATGCGCAGCGAGGGCGGAGGGGGAGGGAGGGGGGCTAATCAAAAACAGCCGTAAATAGGTTTTCGAGGGGGAGCGAGAGCTTTCTCTCCGCTTGGGCTCCGATTTGTTAACAAAACGCCCCGACCTCCGCACACAGCATAGGAGAATTTGATTCTGCTCCGTGTTTGGCGAACAAACAGCGTTGAAAATACTGACCTCGTTAGTGCGAGGTATTTTGTCGAGTTTTCACCGGTAAGATGCGCGTCTTTTTGCCGCGCAATTGTGCCCGCGCCAATATTTATTTTCCTATGGTGATCCTGCAGGTCATCTTATTAACTTTGGAAGGCTGCAAACGTAGTAACATTTTGCCGATTGTTATTATGCTTCACTGGATGTATAAATGGATTTTAATTAAAATCTGCATTTGTACACTGAGATGCTGCTTTAAATTTTGGAAATAATAATAGCAATTTAATCAGACATTTATTGATAAATTCAACTTCGATTTAAAATACAAAATAATTTTGCAATAATTGCATCGTCACAAATATTCAAAAATTTAATGAAATGTGTTCAATGCAATACCTGTAATACGTATTCATTCTAGTGTCATAAAATTTGTTTACACAAAAAGCTGTATTAAAATTGAGTCTTTCCAAATAATATAATGTAATAATATAACGTTAATTTATTTGCAATGATAAATTCTATTCTATTCTATTCTATAACAGAATTTTGATTAATAATTACTATCAAAGTATAATATTCTCAACAATTACCGTGATGTACTTTGAAATATAATGCCTTTTAAAATTCTGTCTTTCGGTTTTTTCAACCATAAAGCAATGACCGCGGCAGCTAAATCAAAGCAAAAAAAAACCAGTTGATTCTTTAAATCCTTAATAGAGGGTTCGCGAGTTGCACCACGTCGATATAAGATGGATTTAACAAGAGCTGGAAAGAGTCACAGAAGCTTGCTTTGTAAAGAAAGCCGGCGTAACGAAGCTGCATTAGCGGAAAAAGTCGGTGAGTGCAGTTTTTTGCCCCGCCCCGGCCGTAGGAAGCGACTAAGTCGACCCCAAAGAAACGGACGTACGACCCGTCCTCGTCACTCGGAAAAGCCGCTTAAGGAGCGGGGAGTCGGCGAGGCAATATTGAACCGGGGCAAGAAAGACTGATTAATACGTCGCGCCGCATTGTTTCGCGCAAATTTCGCGACAAGCGGCTTGTCGCACTGTCAAGACGAGGAAAATAATTTCACTGCGGGTCTCTCGCGCTCGGCCGCGCCCCCGGTCAAGCGGAGCGCGCGGAGGAGTTGCCCAGCCGTTTTCCTTCCGCCGGGATGAATTCCGGCCGAATGCTCGCTTATTGACCAGCAGCCGTGTATTATAAAAAAGAGCTACAGAAATTCACCGACAGCTTCACTCCTCGCGTCCTTCTTAATTATATTTGCTTTCGCCGAGGATAATGCGCGGGGGATTCGCGCTTCGTTGACTTCGCTTCGCAAGTTTCTACTTTTCGAGCGGCCCCTTGGCCGATTACAATGAGAGATTTTATTCACGATGATAAACGCGAAAAATGGCAGCTTTTTTCGAATGCCTCGAGTTACAATGCTTAATAAGATCAAGCTTGCTCGTGTTTGCCATTATGCAAAATCAAATATTCCTTTTGTGTAAATTTTAATTATTTTTTGGGTGTGCACGTTCATTAAAAATACTTACTCCAACAAACAGGAGTAACGAATTTAGTACATAATCCACTTATAAAAGGGGTTTATTCTCTTACTTTAAAAAAAAAAAGAATTAATGAATATTAACGTATTTTTCGGGAAGGAAAAACGTATAATGCGTGCAAAAAAAGCATCGGATAAGAATTATACTAAGCTGTTTCAGGAAGTACAGGTCGAAGGGACTAATACGGTAAAAATTGTCTAAAAATTTTTAATCACTTTAACGTTACTGTTTCCAACACGAGCATTTATATCGTACGATTTTTTCAACGCATATAGTGCTCTTGCGCCATCAGAACGAAACGAAGTTTTTTCAGAAAAATTTTTTTATTCCAACCTCATAAATAAGTCGTTCTCGCTAATATGCTCTAACTTGATTTACTTTTTTTTACTTGATAATATATTTGCAGAGTCTTCAAATCTGTTCACTGTTCCGAGCCAAATACAACCTCCAAACGCAAACACATTAATTCCTTAAAATATTCAAAACCATAGAAGTGCCTTTAAAACGTGCCTACCATTTGCGAGCGAAACAAGTAAAAAGCAATAAGCTCGCTGCATGTAGCAGAAAAATTCGGAAATCCGGGAAAGTGCTTAATAATCATTAAATCTGAGAAATTCGTTTTTTTGTCCACCGTGCATGACAGCGTTCAGCATAAAAAAGCTATTTTTCCGAAAAGTTGATTTCGAGAAAAAAAATCAGTAGTAAAAATCGCGTTCGGCGAGCCCGGGGCGGGAGAAGCGCGAGTCCTCGGACGGCTGCGGAAAATTGAGGATTTCAGCGAGCCGATAAGGCCGTCGACTAGCTCAATGAACCTACAATTTAAATACATACGCGAGCGCGCGGCGCACGTGTACGGAGCGGCGATTCCGGCGGGGAGTGGCCATTGCGGGGCCGATTTCTCGGGAGCCAGGAGGCTAGAGAGTGAGTTCTCCGGAGGGAAGAGAGCCGGAAATTATATTTTCACTCGGCGGACGCGCATACTCGGTAGCCGACCTCGCCGCCTAATAATGCGAGCAACTTTATAGAAGCCACTCGCGGACTCGAATCTGACTTCGATCTATACACCGTACACACATCGGGCGCGGCCTCTCCAGCTCGCCGAGTTTCTGCGTTTACATACGTGTCACTTCCGCGTGCTCGGTGCTTTTACCGCGAACTACTACGACCAGTCGCTTCCCTGGTATATACCTGAGATAAAGCTCCTTACCCTTTTATCGCTTCGACGAACTATTTTATATCGCGCCTATTCAAGATAAGGTACTTCGAATTCACTTATTGTGCAAGTTGCACGCTTAAAGTAAAAGCTTATGTTTCTTCTTAGTTGTTTGTAAAGATGGAAAGTTTTTTATCTCTAGAAAAATTTTTAATTTAGTGTCCGAATAAGAAACTGAAGATGCTACTGGTTCGTGATTAAAAGCGAAAATTAAAAAATTTTAATATTAGGAATGAGGGAGGTAATCAGCGTGTAAGAATTTTCCGAATTTTTTATCTGTTCCTCTGCACAATATTTTTCAATTAAACTAATAGTGACAAATTGCAAAATTTTTGATATTAAATTAACTAATTACATAAATCGCGGACAATATTTATGCTCTCATTACGAAAATGTCCTCTCGGCAAAATAATAGCCCGGGCTAGTTGCAATGGAAATAGTCTCGAAAAGCCGGACAGGCCGCTTATCCTAAATCAGCGCTTTTCCCCGCGGCGCGTGTCCCCGCGGTTATACGAATCGTCGCTAAAGGCTTTCACCGGCCGCGTTAAGGCATTGCGTAATGTGGGTTATTTGCCCTGGCGCCCCGTCGCTCCAAAGAATAATCTCTACACCCACCCCCTTACCTCCCCCGCTTCAATTCACGCGGACTCTGCTTTTTATCCGTGCCCCTCGCGTTAACGCTGGTACCCAGACCGTCTTCCTACGCAGAATAATGGGAAAAAAGCCGGGAGGGGAAAGTCTCGCAGCAAATGCACCGCGAGGGAGGAGTCGCGGTATCTTACGCGCGGTCTAGTTGTCTAACGTCGCGGGGAAAATAATTTAAGTCCTCGCGTAATTTTTTGCCGAGCCAAGCGGAAGGGAGTGTCTCTTACTCCGGATTTTAAGTCTATTTTACTTGGCTAATGCGATTACAAAAATTAACACTTATTCTCTTTCTTCTCGCGGAGTGCTTAAGCCGCTAAGAAGATCCGACAGTCGAAATATATTGTACAATTACCCTTGGATAACGTTTGCTTTGCTTTTAAAAAAAAGTTTCTTTATTGTACATTTAACCGATTATTCAAGGATAAAAGAACTTAAACATTATTTGTTCGTATGTTCATTAGTTGGTTCAAAAATAAAATAAAGCACAGATAAAACGAATTGTCTTATTGCTGGAAGTGCACTCTCTGTCGAATTGAATTTTTCAAGAGGTGGAAATAAATTCTACAGTTGACCTCTTATTTTCGCTTTTTCAATGCTCGGTGATTCAAATGCGTACATAACCCTCGACATAATCCATCATGTAATAATATTGTTATTGATAATTGCAGTTTTACTTTTTACAAACGAATCAGTCAATCAAGAGTTTCTTTCATTGACGTAAAGGCCGCCTCGGATCTTACAAAGCTCCGACTTTTCAATTTAAAACGCTCGTCCCAGTTCGATTGTTTCGCGCTCGCACAAAGCGGCTCCATTAACCGTCCCGGTGAAATAATTTTCGCGCGTCCAGTCCGATTGTCCGGCCGAAACTCATCCATTGCAGTCGTCCTCGAGCTCCCATATCCCGGCGCACACGAACAACCGGCTCTAGCGTAATATCGAGCATATAAATTTCCGTTCGGATCACGGCGCGAGCGGAGGCCCGCCGCAGCAGAGAAAGGCAATTAGCGCGGGGAAAAATGGCGCAAGCAACCAAAGGGGGTAGGCGGGGACATGCTTGAATCGACGGCATTGTCGGCCTCGCGAGCGACTGCATTCCCGAGAGCGCGGCCAAGGTCGCGCGCGCGACTCGGCAAAAACGCGCCTCCTCCTCCCTTTTTACACGCGATTAAAACGTCGGCCGGCTAGAGCCCCATTAACGAGGCTGCTGCTCGAGGCGGCACGCGCGTGCTAATACTCGCAATTAGATTTCCAGCGAACGGCCGGCCGCCGCGGCCTTTTATAGCCGCGCCTTCCGCCGAGTGTCATATCACCAGCGGGGGATGATTTTTATCGGAGCCGGCGCGGAAAAAGCACACCCAGGGTCGGCGCTAACAAGCTAACACTGTCCAGTTAATCGCGGAACGAGGCGCCGAAACGAAAGCGCCGTTTCGCACGCAGCCGCATAAATCACCGGCAGGCGCGACTCGGTATCTCGAATAGAAAGGTCGCACCTGTCGCGATGAGCGCGCGCGCGCACTTCCATGCTAATACGGCTTTCGAGGTATCGGCCGGGGTTCCGCGAAGGGGCCGGCGTGTTCGATCGGCTCCGCCGGTCGGAAGCGCGTTTACGAGGAAGGACTCCAGCTCGGCCGGGAGAGCCGTAATTAGCGCTTCTCGCGCGTGATCCGCGCGCCTAATGAAGCATCACCGGCGCGCCGATGACTAATCTGCGATCATTATATGAGGGGCGCGAGCCCCTGAGTTTATCGCGCGCGCGGCGACGCCGAAAAAAGCGCGGCGGTATAATGGCCGCCGGGGCGTCTCGCACGTCTGGGAAACGCTGAACCCCGGGGGCTGATAACAAATCGTGTCCGCATACCGAGCCGAGCCACTCGCGACGACGCGGCCCCCCGATGATCGACGATCGACCTCTTCGCCCCTCCGTCCGGCCGCGCGCCTCTCTGATCGACACTGCTGTATATATACCCTAATGGCCGGGGTCGAGAGTCGCTCTTTTTCTCGCTGGCGAATAACTTCGTGCTGGGATCCTCTGTATTTCGAACGGTTCATTTGTTTTTAGTCGGGATGAATTTACTGATGAATCTCTTGATTAATTAATTCGGTCATTAGTTCATTCTTCATTACAGCAGATTTATGGGGTCGGAGATCGATGTACGGATTGATAGATATTGACTTATTTGTACTAAATATACAAGAAAATAAATCAGGTACAGATAGGAGGCAAAAAATGTATTGTAGATTGCGATTACGTTTCTCGGCCGAGTTACCACGATCGATCTCGAGCGTTTAGAGTATGTAATATCGAGTTAAGTGAGCAGTTCAGAATCTAGATTGGTGATAAACGGAGTTTAGAAAAAAGTTGGTCCTTCTCCATCGGTCACAATTACATGGCTATGAATAAAAAAGCTGACGTTATCAGGTTGAAATCGGTGTATCTTCCGCGACTATATCCAATCGCTTCGAGTTGTATTTTTTCCCGTTCCGAAAATAAAAAGAAGAAAAAAATTCGTGCAGTCGAGAATGAAGATTTAAAAGTACACAGGAGATTAAATCAAACCGCCCATACGCCATTTGTCTTTTTAATTCATTAGGAGCGAACCGGCTTCTCAATCAGATACCGAGATCATACTTTGTCGAAAAATGTCGATTCGCCCCGATGAAAGGCTCGATAAAAATGGCACGTACAATTATAGGCGAATAGCATCATTGTGTCTATATCGATCGGCAAGAGCCGTTATTAATCGATCACCCGTGGACTCGGAATTCATTAATTCCCGCGCGTACGCGCGCCGACCGGTCGCTCCTCAATAACCCGAGGAGAATCGGACCGCCGGCAAAAACAAAAGGCGCAGCTTTCCTCGCGGTGTCGGGATAAAAAAAGGCGGCCCCCCTCCCGCGCGGCCTCCCCCCGGAGCGAAAGAAAGGCGCGCGCGGATGGAAGACGGAAGGGAATCGTGAATGAGCGGCGTGCCCTCGGTCCGGCGGGCGCGCGTGAAATTGTTATAAATCACGGCGGACAGTAGCCGCTAGCTACTGGTTTGTTCGTTACCCACATAGCGGCCCGGCGCGTATATGGGAAAATAATTATTATGAGCGCCGCGGCGGGACCGCGGCGCGCGCGATAGGCCGGCCGCCGAGGTAAAGAAGGGAAAAGGGCAAAAAGGGGCGTGATGGAGGCGTACGAGCACTGACACCCGCGAGAATTGCTCGGCCCGAGCGAGATCCTCGCGGGGTTTCCTCTTCCGGTTCGCGGCCGCGCGATAAGCCGATGGTGCCGAGATTACACACCTCTCGCATACGTCCCTCGCGCCCCGAGGCCCCGCGCTCCCTCCGTCTCACTCTCGCTTACTCCCTCGCGCTCCTCTATCTCCCTCTTTTCGCCCCGATCCTTTAATGCTAATTGTAAGTGATAATTCGAATTAGAGGCGTGCGGCGTGGCTGTCCGTACATCGAGCCTACACATGCGCGCGTACTATCGCCTCGCATTTTAATGCACTCGAGCCAACGCTAAACAGAAGATAAGCCCGTGGGTAGGGTAATCGCGAGCTGCCGCCGAGCAGAGAAAGTCGCTCCGAGTCATCCGCTGCTTACTCTCGTTTTTTATTCTTACTCGAGTTCGCTTTTAACTTTGATTGTTGTTTATTGCTGCAACATTTCACGCAGGAAGAAATTATTTTCAAATGCTCGCGCCAATTTGTCCAGAAGATTCAAATTAAACTTTCGTCTACTCTTCATTAAACAGTACACAGCTCTAAAGTGCATTTTCACGAAAAATGAGAAAGATAAGCTTATCTTAATTAAAAAAAGAAGGAAGCAATGAATGTCGATTGAACGCCGCTTCATCGGATTCCGCTAAGAGTCACGGATTGGCGAAAGGTGGTGCAGGCTCTCGGATCGCGCCGGGGTCAAATGCCCGGAGTCTCCGCGTAAAACTGCGCGAGGAAAAGGGTCTCGGGAAACTAAAAGAGATTTTTCCCCGGCTCGCTGTATATAGAGACAAACTTAAGAACTTTAATCGGAAGAGCAGCCGGAGCTTCCGTCTCGCTCCACAGCCACCGTCGGCGGGACAGGATCACTCGACCACTTCCGACATTGCGATATTGTAGGCGTGCAAAAGTGAGAGGGAGAGAGAGAAAAGAAGTGCGCGAAAGGGTAATCTTTATGCATGAGTTCAGCAAGGAGGCCGCGTCGTTCGCTTTTTATTTCCGGCAACCTGTTCCATCAAAATATGTACCGGGGCCTTGGAAGTATCCGTTCGTCTCTGTCTGTCTTTCTCGTTCGCTCCTACCCGCCCTTCCCTCCAAATATTTAAATCGCAATATTTCTTTGACGTCTTTAATCTACCGTGCTTTTCCCGCTTCTCGAGTTTAGAAGCGAAATTAATCAGTTTAAAATATCGCGCAGCAGACGGAGAACTCGCAAGTTTTTCGCCGCCTTAAGGGACTGGCGCAAAATGAAAGATATCGCGATGTTTTATTTAAACGGGGAAGAGGTGCTTAATCAAAAAAGTTTTAAGGACTTTTTTTATTAATGCGGAATTTTAATATAAAATCTATGGACTTGAATTAAATACTCTATAAATGATTTCATCATGAATTTTCGAGAATATTATATTGAATTATTTAATTTCATAAAGTCGAAATTTTGTAAAATTAAATTAGACTGGAAAGGGGTTTCACTAAAGTATCGAAAATAAAATTGCTTATACAAATTGCATAAACACTACACCGAAAACTAAACATAGAAGCACCGAAATAACAATATAAAAGTGATTACTTTTTGATACCGAAGCTGAAAGAAGTCAATTAAAAAGAACGGGTACGAATACAAGTGTGATTGAACAATGTGCTTTAACTCGAGGACGTATATGGGAATAATAGCGACGGGGCGAATTTTTGCGCCATCGAACTGACAGTGCAACGCGATCAACGAACCTTATACAATTTTCCGTGGTATTGGTCGCGTAAACGCGAGGCGGTGCGCTGCTCCGGGGGCTCACCCCCCAATAAACACCGCGGCGCGATGACCAAGGGCGCAACAATGGAACTAATCAATGGCCAGGCCGCGATATGTGCTATCGGATTCGCTATTCATACCTCCCCGCGGTGTTTTAAAAAATTAGCTCGCACAAATGCGCTCCGTTATGCCTCCCATTGACGCCGGCTCGGCTGCAATTGTCCGTCCGAGCCGGGGCTTTGACGCTCGCGCGCGAATTTTTGCGCGCGCCCTGTCTCGCTCGGCCGGTGCCGCCGCGTTCAATTAAACGTCGTTTCAGCGGTAATGACACCGTCGTGCTCGCGACCGGCCAATTACTTTGATTGCGCCAAATTGACATTATTAGCATACTAATTAGCCTCGCGCGCCGAGTAAAAACGACGCTCGGAGGCTCCTTAAATCACGCAACACCTGCTCGAACGAGCTACCGGCGCGCGAAGCTACGCGCGCGATTAACTCGGCGCGAGCGGCAAAAGGAGGAAATGGACGAGCTCGCGCGAAACGGCCTTTCGACGCGGCTGTAAAGCGGCCCGAGTGCGAAAGCAGTGACACCGACGCGCGGGGGGGAGGGGACGAGACGAACGTGCGAAACGATCCGGCGTAATAAAGAATAAACGACGGGAGGACGAGCGAGGGGGGGGGAGGGTGTAAAAAGGGGCAAAAATGAGGGACGGCGGCCGGAGCGATGCCGGTGCTGCATTGACGAGCGTGAAGCGGCGGTCGGCTAGAGGGAGAGAGAGAATATGCCGCGTCATCCCGGTGCCGCGGGGATTGAAAACTTCGGGCCCCGAAGATAGTCATCGTTAAGGGGGGCCGCCGTCGCGGCATGTGACGAACGCAGCCGACCGCAAGAGCTCGAGCTCTGCCCCCCCGTCGTCGTTACGTACGCGGGAGCTAATAAATTCACGGCGCTGTCTCCCTTTCGCGGCGCGAGCTTTCCTTATAATCGATCCGCCGCTCGTCAGGAAAACCTCCGCGTCGACCTTTCATCCGGCTCGTGTGCGCCGGACGACGTGACTCGATCGATGACTTTACGATTAATTTCGTTAAAATTTTAAGGCGATAAGGAGGCAGCGGGAGTTGATTGAAAAGGATGAAAAATTTCGTGCGAATCACCTGTCGCGGTTGTAACGTTCGAGTAATAAGCGTGAAATTGGGAAAGTCATTCAGATCGTTAAAAATATCATTTTTTCGCAACAGCAGGAACTGCTTGGTAATTTACTCAACTGATTATTTTTAAGTAATTGTTACCGTCTAAAGTTGAATCAGTCAAGTATCGCTGATATAAATGTGGATGTTAAAAGTGAACAATTTATTTTACTTTACCCAGTAAATTCAAATTAACATTTTTCACTAAAGAATATTTTTCTTGTGGTTTGAATCATTGCAAAAATTACAGAGATCAAAGTCGCTGCGGCAATTATCCTGGAAGCTGCTAATGCAAGAGTTTCGAAATATCAAAAGGAACATTTTCTCTTTCCCCATCCTCGAGACGGAGAAACTTTTCGAAGTCTACCGGCGGTTTCGCCATTTCATTATTCCTTACAAATTTTTCTAACTGCTTACTTTTTGTACTCGTCGAGTGGAATTTCAGTCGGATTCCTCTCCGCGGCCGCTTATTTCCCGGCTAATTTTTTCCCCGGAACGGCAGAGTGCACTGCTCCCAACCCTTTCTTGTTTAGCCGATTGGATAATCGAGTAAAGCGGCAAAATCGCCGACGTAGGCTCGTCGCTCCTCGGCAGAATTTACATCAACGCAATCATTACTTAGAAGTAGCCAGCTTCTAATCGGCGAATGGGCAAAATGCAAAGGGCGATTATCGCTCGCCGAGGCGTACGTCCGGGCAAATTGCGCGTTTCACCCCCTTCTACGGAAAGGCAGTGCTCATTGATCGCCGGGTGAGCGCCGCGCAAAAAATCCGGCGGCAACAATGAGGCCCCGCAGTAAGACGCGCCCCGAGAAGTAACGATGTCTTTGCCTCGCAGCCGCGACTAGGCGGATAGAGACAAAAGAGGGGGGCCGGGAGGGAGGAAGCGCGAGAAGAAAGGCCACCATGAGAAATGAGGGGGGCTAACCGCGAAACGGCCTTATCTCGGGCGTCGGCAACACGATCGAGATACAGCGCGACCATATGGCGCGCCGCTAAAAATGAAGGAGTTATGGGAAGGGAGAGAATAAACTCCGCCCGATGCAAATGGACGCCGGAGGTGTACGCGGTCGCGGGTCCGCGCGCGGCGACAAGATCTTTAATCGCGATTCGCGGGGAAAGAGCGAGCCGAGAGTGCGACACGCCACCTATCGGGCCGCGATAAGCGGGGCCCACTGTGAGAACAGCCGTGCGCGCGCCGCGAGGGAAAAGGATAGACGGCTCGAGGTGGCCGGCATAATGCGACGACTCTCCATTATGGATTTACATTCGCGGGGTAATGCGCGACGGGGGGAAGCCGCCTAATTGAGATCTAAGCCTTAATTGAATATTTGCGCGGATTACGCGCGGGGCCGCTCCCCGGGCGGGACTTCCGGGAAGGCCGCGCGCCCGAGGATATCCTAATGCACGGACGCGCAGATTTTTGCGACGAGCGATAAAACGATAATTCGCTCGAAATTACCGTCTCATTAGGGGGGATCGCAGGGACGTTATCACCGGCGAGAGGAGCCCGGCGAGTTAATCGTCCGCTCGTTACTCGGCTAAAGCCGCGGGAGGGAGCGAGAAAGAGAGAGTGAGGAACCTTCCGGGAACGATCGGCTGCCTCGGACACACCCAGCTTAATCAACGGCCGGCGAGTCGCCCCCGCCGTCGGAGTTCCGCCCGGATATCGCGCGAGACTAAGGACGCGCGCTGTAATTTCGACGGGGGGACGCACTATCCTCGCGGTGTAATTGAACGGGAAGACGATCGCTGCGCGCGGGATCCAAATGTAACGCAGCCGCCGCGAGTGGAGGCCGGCCGTTTGTTAAGGAGCGCAAGGCTTCGCGCCGGCCGCTTAATAAATGAGGACTATTTATACGCTAATTACAGTCATATCTTTCAATGCGTAATTGCGATGAATGCGGGGTGGTAAATGTTACGCATATGTTTGCGGGGCTGCGCTGGCGCGCTTCCCCCAAATGGATATCGAGCTAAACTTCACTCTGCGATACGCACATGTTATGCGCTCTATCGTACTCGGAGATCTAATATCGCATTATTTTAATAGGAATTTGCTGAATATTTTACGTTTTATAGTTAACTCCTTTTTCATCCTCCAAGTTACAATTATTTTCGATTATAAATAAATACGCAGTGCCGAGTGATAAATGTTAATTGATGTTTTTATAAAAGAAACATAAACGATAAAAATGGAGCCACTAAATAAGGTAAACCAAAAGGTAAAATTCCTAGAATGATTAAGTATTTCAGTGACTAAAATGATAACCTGTACCTGTTTAATTCTTCATTTAAATGCATTACCTGATGGAGTATATACATTTTTTTACATCCTCCTACATTTTTTAAAGCCAACTTTCTAAATTCATATTTTATATTAAACGGCAAATTTCCTATTTCAAAAATAATTCAATTACGGCGAGCTTCAGGTGTTACGAATTCAAGTCACATCGGAGATTCCATAAAAATATACTTTACGACTGTTTTCTTTATTAAACCCCAAAACCAAGTAACTG
>JAXIUT010000048.1:9404235-9424026 GCA_035586675.1 Eurytoma californica
TGGAAATGTAATTTGATTTAACGCACGGTACAGCGATGAAAAATAGACCGACGTCGGGTAATTACACAAGGTAGATCGAGGCATTCAGGGGGGTGAGGGGGTACACACAGAATGAGATCGGATTTTGAATGTAGAATGTAGGAGGATCAAAGTCGTAAGGGCGTAAGGGTTTCCCCGAGCAGGGAGCGGAGGGAGTGCTTGGAGACGTTGGCAGCACATCATCAATCTCTCGGGCGCGACACGTAGTGCGGAGCGAGCCGGGCAAAGGATCCGTCCCGGCGTAATGCGGCCAAAGTTTAATTACCGCATTACTCGAGGCCGCGAGCCTGCTCGGGCCCTGCCTCCCCCGCCCACTCGATCCGAGGAGCGCGCGAGCGGGGGTGTGAGCAGCCCCAGGGACACCGCGTCAACACCTCCCTCTCCCCACCCCCGCCTACCCCTTTTTTATCCTCTCCCCGCACAAAGGATCGAGCGCGCGCTCAAGTTGGATAATCGTCGATTGCGCCTAATGAATTTAAAAAGACGCCCGTATAAATCACTCTCGCGCGCCGGGTGATTAATTCGGCCATAAATATGAGGCGAGAATAAATCGAGGCGGAGTCGAGCGCAAAAATAGACCTGGTCCATATAGAGCGTTAGGGGGGGGGGGGTCATTTTTCCTGCGAAGGAAGGGGGGAGCGCGTAAACCAGTTTCCCGGTTATCGGAGGAGCGCGTCTTTTTTCCCCCGGGTTGCAAGCGCGAGCGCAACGTGCCATTAGTGTCGCGCGAACTCCCGCGCGATTCTTCCCACTGATTTCCCCCCCGCGCGAGCTCCCGTCACCCTGAAAAATTTCAAGACGCCTCGGCCACCGCATACCGGCTACCGTCTCGCGCCCGGCTCCCTTTCTCTCTTCCTCGATTTTTTAATGCGCGCGCTTGTAAATCACCGCCGGCGCCGGGGTTATTATATACGCGTCGCATCGCGGACGGCATTTTTGCCGACGCTAAGAGCAGTGCCACCGCGCGAAAAAGACCAGCCCGACTACGGCTTCATAATGCTTTTTAAACGAATCGTGAAAATCTTAAAAAGTCGACTCGTTATTATCGCGACGTGCCGAGTCACTCCTTTCAAGTGAGCGGTGAACTTATTATAACGAGTAGAAATTGCACTGTTTTGAAATATCTTAAATTTTCTCTTTTAAAACTTAAGTATGTGCATACAAACAGTGTTTTTTAAAAAATTTATAATATTTAGTCTGTAAACAATAAACTTACATTACAAAGATTATAAAAGTTAATATTTGAATGTTAAATTTTTTCTCGAAAATCTTATTTGGGAGAAGAGCCTTGCACTCTAGTAAAGTGACTTACGTTTTTAGGTTCAAAAACTAGTAGTAACAATAAAGTCATAAAAGCCAAAGTCTCTTTAAAGTACGTACCTTTGACTCGTAAAAAAGGCTTTGCATACAAAAATACTCGAGGCGACACTAAAAAGATGAAAACATTTTTTGATTTAAAGAAAATGGGCGGAGACTCCGATAGAAAAATTCGGAGATTAGAATTTCAAATGATTTTTGATACCGCGGTCAATCCCATTTTTACGCCCTTGAAGAATATCTAATCGGAATTGTAACTGCACTTCCTCATCATTATATACCGGCTTATAATACAACTTTACAAGTAAAATTAAATTCCCTTTTTCATCTTAATATTATGCAATATGGAAATTGTTGTTCTCCGGCGAGGAAAAAAAAGAAGTGTTTGTAAAAGTCCCATAATTATTTTCTTTTAGAGCACTATTGAGGAAAATTCACACAGAATATATTTTAATCCCGCGCGATGCCCTAAAATTCCTCAAGATTTTAAAGATACCTCGTGGAAATAGTTACGTAATAATGAGATGATTTTCAGCCTATTTTTCCGAGATACTAAAATTATCCTTTCACATTAGCTGAATTTATTAAGAGTCACTGCGGCGAGTCTTGCCATTTATTTCCACGGGCTTTAATATAATTACACACCTGTCATCGCATTTCAAAGAAAGATGCCGGCTAACGGAATGAATCGCTGCTAGTTAACATTATTAAGTCATACCGGCAAACAAATAAATAATTCATCGCGAATTCGGTCGAGCTAAACTTGGCTCGGCCGAAAAATTCTTATCGGGCGCGTTTAAGCCGCGGACGATAAATTTCGCCGGAATTTATTTCCGCGAGCTCACGAAAAAAGTACTCGAAAATTTTCAATGACACGGCTCGAAGTGGGTTAAGAGCCTTCCTAAATTCCGCGGCAGAAATATTCTCACAGCTGCAAAGGCGCAGCTACTCCTCGATGCACCTCCGACTTGGCGCCGTAAATACGCGCATAACGCGCACTCGCGTCAATCCGCCGGCGGGAGAAAAAGTAAGAAGCGCGCAAAAAGCTTCCTCGGACACCGTCGCCGACGTCCCGAAGGTGCGCGGCGTGAAAGGGTCCCGACAGGTTCGGCCGTAAATCCGGGCCCGATCGTGACCTCGAAAAAGCCAGCTTTTTTTCGCACAATAGATTCGCGCCGGCGAATATCAGCGCGCCACTCGGCGCTTTTATAAAAGGCGCACGTGGGAAAGCGCGATATATAGAATTCCTCGTGCATGAGGACGCGCGGGCGCGGGGGAAAGGCTCCTCCGTTCCTCTCTCTCCTCTCTTTCTCTCTCTCCCGCTTACCTAGGCGCTCGCGCGCGTGTTACGAAAGCAGGTTTAAGATCGACGAGCGCGTAAATTCAAGGAGATCGTCGGGGCCGATCGCGACTCCGCCGCGGAATCCCAGGCTTTCGAGTGCACTCTTATGACCCTCTGCATAACTTTGCCCAAGCGCAGCCGCGAGGGAGAGAGTTCGCTTGACCGAGAACCTGTATCGAGAACGCGCCTGACGGTCGTTACGCGATAAATCAGCGTCCGTTAAAGTCGCGCTCGCTGGCCCCCCCTCCGCCGCCTGCTACTCGCGGCTGCCTCCGCTCTGTCCCCCGACCGTTGTTCGATGTAAATCGATTTCCACCGAGAAATCCGCACGCGCTCCCTCATTTTTCAATATACACCCTCGCGTGCCCGCCGCGCGGCTAAAAAAACCGCCCGGGGACTGAATGGCGGGGACTCGCGACGCTTTACCTTCCGCCGCGGATAATTTACTCGGCGAGGCGCGAGCGAGCTTTTATTTCAATCCTGCCCGTCGATCGGAAATTAATGACTTCCCTATTATTTTCTTTAACTTTTTTTTCCATCGCGATGATGATTTATCGCGGGGATTTGATAGCGCTGCCAGTAGTCGGCTTCGTTATCGCGGGGAAAAAATAGATGATTTCGTGTTTCGCGATACGATTTGAATTTCTCTTTGTGGTGATCGGATAGTGCTCGATGAGCGAAAAATACGCTGCCGCGGAGCTGGATATCGAAAGCGAATCTCGTAACTCGATGACATTGGTTGTTAAGCCAATTTTATGGGAACTTTTAGTAAAAAATTTGAAAAATGCACTACACTGATTTTTCATTTTTTGAAATTAAAGATAATAACATTTTTACTTGTAATCTCAGCAAAGCCTCGTATATGTGGGAATAAAAAAGTTTTATGCGAATAGTACAATAGTGCAGTGCACCGACCGTCAAAAGGCCACCCGTCACGCATTCCGAAAATTCTAATTTTTATTACACATAAATTTCTCATGATTTAATCGCATACGAAAATAGTATAACGTGGAATCTCGGCCGTAAGTTCGTTTTTACGAGCCACGCGAGTCCAGAAGTATCTTATCAAATCGAAAGCTAGAAAAAGAGGCGTAATCGAAAGGAAATAAAAAGCGGAATCTGGTTGCGGGATGATCGAAGGCGCCGAGAGGCTCGACTGAGAGATCCGTTAGGCGGTGCCTCTGTCCTCCGCGGAGACACCGGCGGGTCGCGCTGTTCACACGTGCGCCGATTTTCCTCGGCTGTATCTCGCCTCCCCGGCCGCGAACACGCCCGATTCGCGTGTTTTCGCGTTGGGAGAAAAAAAATGAAGTGGCAGGTAGGCAAAGGAGAGAAAATAACGACGCGTTCACACGTGCGGATACGCCGGCGCTCACGCACGGGAGGATGCGAGCGTATATTTATGAATATAACTCGGCGCGAGCACGTGGGACTGGCTGCGCTCGCGCAGGTACATGCCGGCCGCCGGTATAGATGCCAATACATACGAGTTCATGTATATTTAAGCGAGAGCGCACGTAAGCCCGGAGACGCGCGAGCGCGCGCGCGTTCTTCCGTAATTATTATTTATGCGCCACTTATCGTGCTTCCCGGGCGCCCGCGCGGCAAGCCTTCCACCGCTTCCCTGCGCACACAAACGCCGCCTAATGAGTACATGACGGATTCGTGTCATTTTCCGCGTTGTCTTCCTGATTCCCGCGCGCCGCACGCGATATCCACCGCAGATAGAGAGATGCCCTCGCGGCGCCAGTCTTTATCCTTTCCTCTCTCATTTTCCTCCTCCCCCTCCGATATACGCCCGCGCAGCCGCGCGTTGTTCCCCCGCGCCGTCGAGCGGGACTCCGCATATTTCAGTGGCTCCGCGGCGCGCGGACACCTGCCGCGAGATTCGGCCTCCCCGATAAGCGGCGGGGGAATCCGCTCGGCGTTGGACCATTCCGCGCGGGGCGAGACTTCCTGCGACTTTTTCCTTTCGGCGCGCGGCATCTCGTCCCCGCGAGGAGTATGCGGTCGTAAATTTTTCGGATGACTGCCACGGAGAGCTCCGCGTGGATTTCGTAGGCGCGAGGTGCACCGTTAATTTGCCCTCCCCCCCTCCGCAGGCCGCTGGGAACGGAAGTCGCATCTGCAATTGGTGGTCCAAGCCTTTTATAATGTTGCAATGCGCTCGGGACGTAAAAATTTAGACCCTCGTAAAAAAGTTTATGTTGCGCGCGCGTAAGTGGAATGGGACGATGTGTCTTATGTAACGAGTATTTTCTCATTAGGATTCCTGGAATACTGAAAAGTCGAGCCGACGAAATTGTGTCTAGGCGTGACTTCACGCGCGTTTACTTCATTATACGTGCTCTCTTCCACCGCGGTCCCTCGCCGATAATTAATATTTCACACCGCCGCGTACTCCGATCACTTTCGAGCTATACGAACAATTTTCCACCGGGAAAAAAGAATTCCCTCGGAAATTTGAAAAATAAAAATCATCCGCTACGTAAAAAAAAAAAAACAAAAAAATTCCTTCCGATTGATTGCCCGGTGAAAAATTTCGAGGAACAGCGCGGCGTCATCCTGGAATTTCGTTCCGAATGATTGAAATCGGCGCGCAAAAAAACAAATGATAATGTTTGCCGGCATATGCCGCGCGATGGGGTAAAAAAAAAGCGAGGCAACCGGCGAGTGTCGATATTCCATCGGTTTTTGCCCCGAGCGTCCCCACGAGGCGAACGACTTTACACCTGCGCCGCGGGCGGGCCGCATCTGCATTTTTCGCACGTTCCGGCGCGCGCGGCAGACTAATTTTTCGCATGCCACCGCCGCTGCAGCCGCGAAACTACGAGCAGGGGCAACGTGTGCCCGCGCATTCATATGTAAATCTATAGCCGGCTAATAACGATTTCATATGCAAATTTCCGAGTTAATAACAATAACAGTTAGAGAGCGATATCTGCAGCTTTCCGGAGTGGCGATTCCATTGCGGTGGTAGTGGTAGGCCGGCGGAGGGGCAGCGCGGGGAGGAGGGACAAAATCGAACGAGCGTGTTCCCGATGCTTCCCGCGATATTATTGAAGGAGGTAACATTGTTTATTAATGATCGCGCAGCGGCGTAAAAGTGCGCGTTACTTACCGCAGGAATTTACATGTGAATGGGAAAACACCGCTTCAACACTTGCACTCGGGGCGGCTCTCCTTGTCGGAATATCTTATTTTAGGTTCGCCGGAGATTTACGAAACACGTTTCGGCCGATAAACATCGCCGGGAATAGCCGCGTGCCGGCTATAATTAGATTATCCCGTAATTTATTGCTAATGAATTTTTTTAATACGCTAACAGCGACATTACTACCTGTAAATACTCGACTAATTGAAAATAAACGGCACGTATTAATAGGGAACAAGTTTAATTGGAGCTAAGAATCGATGGCGGCACAATTTTTACGGCTGACGCGAGGCAACGGCCTCTTTTTCGCGACGCGCACGACCCACTAAATTAATTATCTTTTTCAGCGCAATAAAAGTCACGGTAGCAAAATAATACGAATCAACCCGCGGGCAGCGTGTAATTTCCGACGCGAGCCGAACGAGAAAGCGCCGCGAAATTCTTTTCCGCGCTCCGAACCTCGGATCCCACACGTCGCAAATTTGGCCGGTCCAACCTGGGCTTCCCGAAAAAGTATCCTCCCACGATCGTACCTGCTTAATTAAATCTATTTTTTGCCCCGCGCCAAAAAGAACCATTACTGCAATCGAAGCCGACGGCGATCGGCAAAAAATCGAAAGGCGCGCTGCAAAAAAAGGAGGCCACCGTCATCAGGAAGCGATACCTCAAAAAAGTTGGCACACCGGCGGCGAAAAAAGAGGCAGCGAATAAGTCGTGAGGAATCGTCAAAACTCATTCGGTGCTTATGGAAAAAAGCGTATCACACGCGCTAGTCGAGGGAGAGTAGAAGGGAATCTGGCGGTACGAATCCGAAGAATGTGCTAAAAGAGGTCGGTACACTCTGGCGCGCGGGAACAGCGGCCGCGGCGGTGGCGGCGGCGGCGGCGGCGGCAGGAGCCGGCAACGAATGAACGTCCGCTACGGGAAGGGAAGGATAGCCTAGGTAGGATAGGCACGGGGCCTAGCTGGCTCGCGCGCGAGAGAGACGGCGGTACTTGCGCAGGGAAGAGGAAGGAGCCTCCGCAGGTGAGGAGGTGGGGGAGCGGAGCGAGCGGCAGGTAAACCGGAGGTGGGGGGCCGTCGGAAAAGAGAGAAATCGTAGGAGAGAGAGAGAGCGCGCGAGGGAGAGAGGCCGATCGAAAACCGGCGGTGTGTTTCAGCGGTGGAGGCGATCGTGCGTACCGTTTCTGTCCTCCTTAGGCGGCTCTCCGCTGCGGTCTCTTCAGACGTCGTCGGTCGGTCGCTCGAGGAAGAGCCCCCCTCACGGTGTAAGTGTGCGCCAGGTGTGTACCGCGGACTTGTACTCTCGCGCCGCCGCAGCAGCAGCCAGCCCAGGAGAATCGCCGCTCCGCACTCCGCCACCTGACTGACGCCTGTGCTCGCCCTTCGCGGAATTCGCCCCGTCTCTCTCGGTCTCCCGGCGCGCGCCGGCCCTCCGTCTTTCTTTCGGTAGGGGGGCACTCCGGAAATTCCTGCGGCGGTATTTGCATTCCCGGCGCGACGTCGATCGCCCGCGTCGCAGGTGCTTCCTGCGGACGCGCGGGGCCGCCTGCATGTGCGGCACGTACGTCGGCCGGCGCGTGTCCTCACGTGCGCCCTATCGGACTCGGCGGGCGCGCCAAGTGCAAGTGCGTCCCTCCCCCTCCCCGCGGCGCCGCGACCCTCGGCTCTCCCGCGCGCCCGTATGTTTTTACGCCGCGAAAAGTGCCGGGTTCAGTTTCTGCCGGGCTATCACTCCATCTCCCCCGGTTGTTAAAGTGTTGACGCTCGTGCTGGCGGGCGCAAGCACCGCTCCTCAAGTGTATGCCTCGCGGTAATCTCGGCTCAAGTGGACCCTGGCACGGCTTCAAAGGGAGCGAGGCGGACGGAAAAAAATAATTGGCCTTCTCGCTCCTCTTTATGTTTACGGGTGTCCTTGCGCGGCAGACGCCCGTAATTGTGGAGAGAGAGCGAATTGTGCGATGACAAGTTGCTTTAGAGCGGACGTCGCCGGCTCCGATCTGCGCGGACGAGCCTTGAAAAACTCCCCCTGATTGTGCGGTAATTCGACGTGAAATTCGTGTTTTTCCGAAGGAGCGACTCCGCGGACGCACGTAACGTTTCGCGCGTAAGTCGAACGGAAATAAACGAGCGTGCGCCTCGACGCTGCTCCGTGATAAAAGCGTGGATTCTAGCCAATAACTGTATAAAGTCCTTGGTAAAAAATCGCGCGTCTGCGCGATAAGTATGGAGATTAGGAGGAAAGTAATAACGAATACGTTACAAGGACAATGACCTCAATCAGAATACTAGTTTACTCGACCGTTACTATCCATTGCATATTAGAGCTACTAAACGCTTGGCCGGCTCAACTGTAATTTTAAGTGTTACAAAGACCAACTAGTTTATTTTCCTAACGTGCTAATTACCGCGCTCGAGTTTCCTTCCTTTTTTTCCACTAGTTATCAAACTCGAGTTCTTAGTGTTGTTTGTAACACTTCATTAATCGGCGTTAAACGGTGCGATCAGTTATAGACTAACTGGAATTGCAGTTCAAAAATATCTTCCACTACAAAATGTGTCACACACGTGCTATTCAATCAATAAATTTTCACAAACGGACGTGTAATTAATAAAAAGTCCAGTCACACAGAGAAAAAGGCATTTTGAACTTTGCGCAAAAATCTGACAAGGAAGTGTGAATACGTGCAAACAAAATTAATTGTGATAAATTGCAGTTAGTGTCGCAGAAGTGAATAATCCTTCCACCTTCGTTCTACCATTTTGAAACGTAAATTACAGCAGGTGAGATCGTTGCATGTAACCAAGTTCAAAATCGCCTTCGCTGTAATCTCTCGTTAAAGCTGAAAATTTAAAGTTTAATTAATTGTAAATCCGGCCAGCATCCACTCGTAAATTCCAGCGTTAACAATAATCGTCTAACTGCTTTTCAACAATACGATTACAATAATTCATAAACAAACACAAGTAGCATTCCCGTTCGCATTTACCGTTTCCAATTAAATTTTTAATTCCCCATTACGGCGGGCGCTCGCATAATTAATTATGCAAATCAATCCGCATTGAGGCGATCTCGAAAGAAGAACGAATTCCCGTGAAAAGCCGCGAGACACGAAGGGGAGCCGCGGACCGCCTCCGCCGCGTATATAAAGTTAGCCTTGGGCCTACCTTCCGCCTACCTTCCGCCTCGGAGTAAAAGAGCGCGCGGATCCGCGGACCGAAGCGGCAGTAACACGGCGATTTTTTTCTCCTCTTCCGTTTTAAAGCGGCCGTCAAAGTAGTACCTCGGTGTCGGGCCTCCGCGAAAGGGCATAAGCGCGCTCGGCGGAAAAGGAAAGTAAATCCCTCGGAAAGGCGCGCATGCATGAGTTTTCTTTGAGGCCGTCGAGTCCGCTCCCTAATTTGCCAACTCTTACGCCGGCGTGTGCCCCCCTCGCCGCGCGGCCGCGCCGCCAAGGTAATGATGTGTACCCACGGGTGCCACGGGTAGGGGGGAGGCACACACGCTCTTATACACTCGCGGCGGAAGCGCGCGTTTAGTCTCGCGTTATATCCATCCGCGGGTGCACGGAGGCGGAGGCGGCGTCGACAGTGCATACAGCGGCGCGCGTCGTCCCCTCTAAATATTTGCCCCCGGCGCATCCGAGCGCTCAGGCACCGGAGAGACAGCGAAAGACTAACGGGCGGACGTGGCGTTGCTTGCAGGTACCAGGAAGGAGCGAGTGTGACGGAGTGACGCAGGGAGCGCCAGCCAGAAGAGCCCCAGCAGGATGACGACGACGA
Organism: Eurytoma californica; assembly: GCA_035586675.1. Classification (NCBI taxonomy): domain Eukaryota; kingdom Metazoa; phylum Arthropoda; class Insecta; order Hymenoptera; family Eurytomidae; genus Eurytoma; species Eurytoma californica. The sequence continues at coordinate 9,413,871 of JAXIUT010000048.1, forward strand.
GGCAGCAGCAGGTGGGCCAGCTCCTGGCGAGGCTGCTGTTGCTCCAGAGCGCGGCCACGTCGCTGTGGGGCCAGCGCGCCCTCGGCGCCTACGCGCCCGAGCAGCAGCCCGGCAGCCTCATCTCCGACGCGGACTACGCCGGGCCGAACGGGGGCCCCGGCGGCAGCCCCGCCGCCGACGACTGCGACCCGGACATGGTCGGCTTCGAGCTCGTCAGCGGCTACGTCTACACGGCCCCCAAGAATCTGATAGAGTCGATACCGGGCAGCCTCATGCTCACCGAGTGCCTCGAGACCTGCCAAGCCAACGACTCCTGCCAGGCGGTCAACTACGAGACCGGCCTCTGCGTCCTCTTCAGCTCCAACGCCGACAGCAATCCAGGTGAGCCCAAGGCCCTCTTATTATCGCGCCGACGAGCGCCGGCCCAGATTGACCGGCCGACCCGATATATCGCCGGGGATCTCGACCCTCGGACCATGACCCCGCTCCGGAGCCGAGGCCCCTGACGGATCTATACCCCGACCCCGGCTCTTAACTCGCATTGTGCATCGGACCGTGCAGCGACTGTTGCTTGCCGATCGCCGACTGACGTAACCGAACGTAGCTTCACCCCGCCGCTGATAATTCTTGCGCACAAGAGCGCACTCTTGCCCATCGCGACTATCTGCGCAAATTTCTTCCGCGACCCTTATCGAGACAATTTTATCTTTCCTCTTTTTTCCTACTTCTTTAAGCTTTTCTTTTAACTGCTCTAAATGCGGAAGTCAACTATAACGATTGCATCGGCACGATCACTTTTTCTTTCCGATGATCTACTCGTAGTCAGACGTGCCTTTTTCTACTTATTATTTGAGTAATGATACATTCAACAAAGTATACAAATATCAATCGTGACGAAAACATTTCTTATTTAATAAATTATAAGTAGGTATAGATTTAAAATGAGAAAACTACAGGTTGGTACTTGAATTGATGCGAATGTAAGAATGTAAACTCGAGCGTTGTTGCAATATGAGTTAATTATCAATGGAAACGGGAATCTGCGCGACTTGCATACGCCTTCCGCTTATTTGAGCCGTCTGAAAGTTAGTCGTTTGCTCGCGCACGAACGCTCGGCGCTCCTTGCGAGCTTTGAAGATACATAATTCCGGGGCACATAATTCCTTACACATTTGTCGCCTGGCGCCGTCTTCCGGCCCCCGGCTCGTCCCTTAAAGATGCTCTCTTTGACGTTGCGTCCGTTAATTAACGTCGACGTCACTTTTGCGAAGCAAGCGCGCGTCGGGGCGAAAGAAAGCCGATGCATTGTCGTGCTTTGCACGCAACTCGAGAGAGACAGAGAGGGAGAGCAAGAGAGCGCATGGCTGAATTAAGCGACGACTCGGGCGTGAGTTGTACTTTGAATTCGTCGTCTTTTGTCTCCGCTTCCACCGCTTTTGCTTTTCCCCCGACGACTCGCGATAGAATTCATTTTGCTCCAATTAATTGCCGAGCGAAGCTCGCGCGACAATGCGAGCGGGCCCGCGAGCGCGGTAGATTCGAATTTCAACGGTAATTGGTGTACCCAGTTCATTTGCGCCTTCTTTCTCTCCTTGACTGCGATAATTACGTTACTCAGTGTATACAAACGCCCCGGTGTTAGGCAGATGTAAACGAGCTCCTCTGAAATCCAAGTTTTGTTTGAGCGTCGTATAATTTCGCTCCGCTAAATTCCTGCCGCGCGCTCAGGCACGCGCCTCCCTACCGAACTGCGAACGAGTCTACTCATCCATTAATTAGACTTCACTTCCTCTCCCATCCGTTCCTGCTTTCACGCTTGAGAAGTGAGAAAAAAAATGAAATCTCTCGGGGAAGCAGGACCGCATTGGCAATCCTAATCAGCGTGCCGAAAAGACCGACTCATCGGCGCTTTTTGCCGGGGATAATCGGCGAGCGTGGTGTGACTCCCGCGAAAACTCATTAAACCGAACGAATTCTTATCCGATCAAGCAGCCGTCCTGCTCGTTTTTCCTGCAGCGGCCGCGCAACAATAAGCTCCGTGCGGAAGAACCCGGGGGTACAAGAAGAAGGAAGGCCGAGGTGAAAAAAAATCGGCGCGAGCCCGGCAGAAAAGCGGAGGCGATCTCTCGGTATTCCCAGAAGCGCTCTAGCGTAACTCCTCCGAGAGCGCGGCCGAGGGGGGGAGAGGAGAGGAACGCGAGGGCGTTGGCACGGGAGAAATTCCGCTTGCGAAGGCGCGAGCGCGAGGGTCACCCGGGTATTAAGGGACTGGTATTTCAGTTAACTCTCGGTTGTGTTGCCATCATAAATCATAATGCCGGCGCACGCATCCGCGGCCCGCGTTCCTCCCGTGCGCGTGAGCCGAGGGGGAGCGTCGATCTTTCCGGACTCCCGGTTTTTCGGCGCCGCGCGCGATTTGCCCGTAACGGTATCCCCGGCGCGCGGCCTCGTTTGCATGCAAATTCGCCGGCTCGCTGTGCGCGCGCCTCTTTTTTCGCACCTAGCGCCCCGCGTGAAAATTCTCGGGAGCACCGCGTGCGTCATCGGGTCGTTTGCATGCGTCTTTCGAGCTGTCCAAATACACCGGGCCGGGAGTTCGTTGACTTTGTATTGTTGCCGCGGACGGCCCAGTGCCCCGGCCACTCACGATTCGACGTTATATCATCGGTACGTACACGAGCCGCGAGATAATTTATTTCCAGACCGCAATAAATACTTCCTTCGCTCTGTCCCGTTCTGCCTTGCGCGCGGCCGGCCGCAAAGTATCCAATTTATGGTCGATGATGGGAGGCGGAGGGATTACATCCGCGGGGCCGATAAATCAGAATCGTCGCGAGGGGGCAGGCGCCTAATGTCGGACAAGGTCGAAATCGGCCGCGGGTTCTTGCACTTCCTCGTCCGAGCGATGTTGCGTCCGCGGCGCGCGACGCACGCAAAAAAGGAGGGGAAGAAAGGAAAAGGAGGCGCGGAGCTCAAAGCGGCGCCGCGGAAAAAGGGACGGAGAGCGAGTGCGTTACTTTCGAATGGGTTAGGTTCCCGCGGGCCCTTATGAATATGAGCCGAGCCAAGTACGGCCAGGCCACTAACTAAGAAACGAAATACAATTACCCGGCCGCGGTGGTAGCGCTCGGCATCGTCGAATAATTACGACGATGAACATCGCGCTTAAAGGAGCGGGCCGCGTTCCCCCCGTGGGCCTGGTGCGTGCGCGCGCCCACTATAGCGCAAGGAGGCTGCCACGGCGTGTAAGCCCGCTTGTAATATCCAGTCGGGATGTTAATGCGCCATTGTCTCGCGCACAATTTCTCCGGCTTTGGATGCCCCCTCCCTCCCCCGTTATCCGCGCGGTAGCCGCGGAGTAAAGTGACGGCCGAGGCGGAATCGGGGGAGGCGCGCACCTTGCGCTCGCCGATCGGTCCCGAGCGATAGGTCGATTCATTTATTTTAGCCGACCGCCGCTTCGTGCTCCTGTGTGCGTGAGTGCGCGAGCGGAATCGCGGAGGAAGTCGTCGATATCCATTACCGGAACGCCGCGCTCGGAGCCTCGATCACGTAGCTCTCGCCCATTGTCGAGTGTATTTTTCTGTAATTGACCTCGTTCGCCGGGGACGCTTCTTCTGGGGGTAAAAAAGCGACGTGGCGCTCTTTATTTCGAGAGGATCGCGATAAATAATCTCCTCGATGAGCGATCCGGACGTTAGAACCGTTTATATCACTCCTCGACTTTTAATAGTTGTAGCTACCTTAGCGAAGGGACGGGGACGCTCTCTGACTACGACGTTGAAAAATGAACAATCGGTCGGGTGCCCGGGAAAAAATGGATTTCATCGCAGCATAATGAGTTTTTAATTGATAAGTAGCACCTCGCTCGGGCATTAGTCGGCGATCTGCCGATACTGATTAAGGCATCGCCGTAATGATGAAAATTTTAGTGAAAAAAAAAATGAGAATACATAATTGCATTAGATAAGAATCGAATAAAGCGCAGCAAATCGAAGCGTGAAAGGTTGTCGGCCTTATAAATTGAAAAAATAAAACGAGCGGGAGACACTCGGAGGAATCGTAAAACAATCTCGCAGTGACGGGCGATCGCGCCATGTAGGAAAGAGCTTTTAGTCGTTAGTATTGTGCTCGGGTCAAATCGCACCATGCGTCCTAACCTGTTCCAGGCCTATAAATCTCGCGCCATAATAGGGCTTCGACGTTCGATTTGTTTCCGCGATAAATATTTGTTCGGCCGCGGCGAGCGCGCACCTTCCCCCGGCCTGTCCGCGCGTCGCGTTGAAAAATCGTCCGTTAAGTAACTCAATTAGCGGGCGTCATTTGCGACAGCTATGCAAAGCAGCCGGGAGAGACGCGCAACAATGGGTCCCGTCGCCGGCGGGAGATATCAATCGTAACCGTCAACGCGTGAGCCGACAGAAATTTTTCGCAGTGTAATCGTCGCCGGTAGCAGATGCGCCGGATAAGAGGCCGGCGCTCGTGGCTCCCGTAAGAGCGAGTCAATCGATGCCAGGGCGCGATTCGCGACGATTATTGAATTAATCGAGGTGGCAGCGGTGCGCGAGCGCAACGGACGACCATCGGCTGGACACAATCGATGCAGGCGCGCGCACCGCCGCGAAACGACGAGATATCTCCGACAGATATGCAGCGCCCGCCCCTCGCAGCTGATCATTTGTCATCTCTCGCCTGGACGACGCGGACGATTCACGCTACGGTGGCCTTTACGGAGTGTGACCGCCGCTCATCCGCTCATTTTCGCTGGAATTTTTAAACTACCTGCGAGGTTTACCTGGCCTAAGCAACATCAATTTTTTTCTTACGCTTCCAAATCAAGTCATAAATTTAGTATTACTGATTTTATTCTCAGTAAAATTCAGTAAAATTTCTTGCACCGATAAATCTTAAGATTCACTTACAAATATTCTTTGACATTTATGCGTAATATACTATTCCGTGAAAATATTTAATGAAAAAAACCTGAATCTAATTACAATCCAACAACGCGTTGATACTTCACTAATTTGCTCAATCTCACACATAGCGGGTTTAATGAAGTTTTATAAGCCTCGCACGCGGAAAGCTGTAAAACTGACGGCTTTGAAAGCAAATGAAGTTCTAACAGCACCGCGTCATGATCGCGAGACAAGCGTGAAGAAAAAATAATCACGCGAGGCGATTACATTGTCGCTGCGAACGCGAAAGTTCAGGTCCGCTCTTATGCCCGAGCGGGAAAGGCTTGGGGGGAGAGAAGCAGTACCTGCGGAGATAGTCGCGGATTTACATCAGATTGAAATAAAAGCGGCCACGCATGCATACGCGATCCCGGCGCGGAATGAATGTAAAAGCTGGCAGCGTTACATCAGATCTCGCGGGGGAGCCTCCGCCGAGGACGGGCCGCGACCCTGCAGCGCGCATTGTCGGGGGCCTGCCTTTTACTTCTCTCGCTCTTTCTCCGCGCTGTCCATGAATAATGGATACTATTATAAGTAAGTGTAATGAGAAACGCGCTAATTGAATTTCCCGGGGTGTAATTAATATAAACCATACGTCCGTACGGTCCGGTGCGCGGGGCATTAATAGAACGGCGTGCGACGCGGTGCGTGCGGGGGAAGTAGTTGCAGGCCGATTTTTCGACGGGTCGCAAACTGCTTACCCATCAGCAAGAGGAGAAGCGGAAGACTCCGGACAAAATTCACCGTGCACGCGCCTAAGCTTTTTCTCCCGGTGGCGACTTCTTTTTGGAATTTACTGCGGCGATCGATGAAATTACGTCGAAAGGTCGAGGGAGGATGAAAAAAGGTCGCGCACTTGGAGACACGTAACCCAGATGCCGCGGCTGCGAGAGATATGATCGTGCTGCTCGTGACTTTCGAATTCAAATTTCGACCCCGAAACGCCGGGCCACAACCCCCGGCACGTGAACTCACGTTAATGAAGCGCGGCTCGGTTGCTCCTCCTTAACCTCCGTTCTGGCTCGACTTACCTGCAACAAAAAATCGCAAAGATGTAAATTTTCAATGTCGAGCGGGCCTTCTGAATATGTATGGGACTTCGGGACGAGCGATTATGAGGCGGAATTGGGAGGGCGACGCGACGGGCGCATAAGGAGGTCAGCGGGAGAGGGGGCGAGCTCGCGGATCCGCTCGTGTGGTTCTAAAAGTGAAACTGCGCGATGTCGCTGTACGTCCGTCTCTCTCCCTCTCGCTGCGCCTGGATGGAAATTGCAGGTAGGGTTTTGCGCGCGATCGGAGGAGCTCGGGGCCCCGCAAATTACCGCATGGGAAGAGGCGCATCGGGCCGCGACTCTGCCTTTGGGAAATAAATGTTCGATGCCAATCGCTTGTGACGAACGTGCCTTATACAAATATGCCCGCGACTCTTGGGTACGTGCGAGCGACGATCGCTGGGGACGGGACTTACCTATGAGACCGGGGGAGGCGAAATTACATAATCGAGTCTCCCTTTATGACTAACATAAATAGCCCGTCATATGTTTTAAAGTAAGCGGCTACATCAACGGGATCTGATTTATTGATATTATTTTATAATTTATATTTCATTTTGAATAAACCATTCTTATCTTCAATTCTATACTGCAAAATATTTAACAACTAATATCTCTAGAATTTAAATATAGAATATTGATTTATGTATTTATTTATTTATTTATTTTTATTTAATTTAATTTGATTTAAATAATGTATTTTAACACGTATTCATAATATAAGAGGACTCGAGATGTGGTGGGCCAGAAAGTAAAATGAAACAAAGGGATATTGTGGATCATCGTGTGACCTAAACTTGAGGTATCATATTATATTGCACGATACTTAATGTTAGAAAGTTTAGATTACCTGTTGACTCATGGTAACACGCTTATTGTACTTTATGTGTACAATAAATTATATAAATTATAAATAATTTTATATTAATGTTATTAGTTTAAAAGTAGTTTCGTCCTGTTAAAGCAGGTACTTTGTCAGGACTATATTCGACTATTTCGTTATTTTGTCTTTTAACTGTAATTTAACTGCATCAAAAAATACCTTTTATTTTTTATAAACCTTAATAAAAATTATGTTTCAATTCCTTTATCTAATACAAAAATTCCACGGACTTTTTAAACGCTAATTCCGGTTATCACTGCGCCTCCGACGAAGATAAACGTACACGTGAACTTTTAGGATTACAAATTGCTCGAATTTGCATTTACAGCAGTGGCTGAAAAGTAAACTATCCCATAAAAAAACCGCTAGTATCATAACCTTCGGCCGAACATAACTTCATTATCACGCGAGCAATAAACGTCGGCAAAGCGTGCAAGATCGGATCGGCGTAGGAGTGAGCTAGGGGCAGGTCCGGTGCACACGCTCGAGCCTCGGAGAATACCGTTCCGCGAGAGCTCGCGGGGGAGAGAGAGAGCGCGGAAGAGCGAAGGAGGAATGGCACTCAATTCACGCTCGCTTCCTCCTCGGCGGCGCGCTCGGCTGTCCGGCACCTCGGCCGACGGAGCGAATCTCCGGTCTCGCTCGAGGAGCGCGCCGATCCGAGTCATTTGTCACTGCTCGCGGGCGCCCTCCCTCGCGGGGACTCGCGCGCGTACGCTCAGACGCCCCGCAGACGCAGGGCTCTAATTGCCCCGGGCCCGAAAGTGTAACGGTAGCCGCGAGGAGGATTTCGAGGAGGAGGAATATTTGTTACAACGGATTTTTCACTCCTCGGCGCGTAACGAGTGGGCGCGCGAGCCTGCAATTACGGGCGTTTGGCGCTGGCGGCGGAACAGCACACCTGTAATCGGGGCCGCTTACGTAACGCGCATCCGAAAATAGAGCCGGGATCGAAGATCCCGAGGATAGCGCGCTAAGTGCCCGATAGCGTCGGCCGGGGAGTGGGGGCGGATCTAACGGTGACTCGCGCAAGCCCGTCGCGCGATGCATCGTGCACGGAAAAAAGGATGAGAGAGAGAGAGCGACACGAGGCTTTGGAGTATCATTCCGTTGTCGATCCAATTTCACAGAATAATAAGACGATCTCGTGCAGGGTAGTGACGCTGGAAAAAGCGGGTCTCTGGCAAAAACCCAAGCACTCGATAAAAATAGCACTCGAGTGAAGGGGAGAGAAAGAGAGAGACGGGGAGAAATGGGTCGGATTCAGGGAATCGAGAGCGTTTTACGCGCGTATTGTTCGGCCAACCGGCGATGTGAGAAAACACCGTTTTTCGACGGCGCCGCCGATGTGGGATCGACGTCTCACGCTCGGCCCGTCGCCGCGTGCGCTTTATCACTCGTGAAAAATCGTAATTAGACGGCGCAGGGGGAAAGGGGGGGAGGCGCGTGCGAGACGAGCCTCCAGCCGGCGGCGGCGTAAAAACGGCCCGCGGGAAGCGGGGGGTCCGACAAAAAAGCGCCTGGAATGCGGAGGAGTCGAACTGTGTTACTCGCCGCGCCGAAAGTTCGTGGCCGACGAGCGGAAAAACGAGCGTGCGAATTTAATAGACTCAGCGAAAGGCTTTTTAATTTCGACTGATAATTAGTTTCCTCGCCGGGGTCCTTTTGATTACTTTTCGATCGCTTTATCGCGTGATCCTTTTCAATTGACAGAATAATTATTAATCCTCGCAAATTCGTCGGCGCACATTATCGATTTAATGCTCGTGGAAAAATAGTGATTAAATTCGTACCCGAGCGAAGGCGGCTCCGAATAAATATTTATCATCCGATAATAACTCGATTAATAGGATGGATGAAAATAAATTTGAATTCATTAATAAATTTTATCGAATTTTAACGAGACTGATACCTCATTTATTTGCTCTCGTTCATCGCGAAAATTTCAATCGCATCAAAATTTACAAAGGGTCCCAGTGCCTTCAAAGAAAATAAAAGTACCGAAGCCAACGTAGCTCCGCGCACTGAATTACGAGCCGATGAAATCTGAAAAGCCGACTTTGAGAGTCGAAAAAAAAGCCGACGTGACCGATACTCTAACGACCGAGGTCGGAAGGGAAAAAAGGGCGCCCGAAGTAGAGCATCGCATGACAATTGTGTGCAGTGTTCGAGCGGTAAGGCGCGATGCTCGTGATCGACGGACGGGCGGACGAGGCGCGTCACTGGGAGACCACGAAGGCCTGCAGGGGGGACCCGTTAATCGATTACAGGATCGTCGCCGTCGCCGCTCGCCTAGCCGCGCTTGGCCAACTTCTTGGGCGGTTCGTGCTTGCAGCTGCTCTCCTTCTCTTCTACCGAGCGTATACACGTGCCGATCCCCGACTCCGATTCGATTTCTGTTTTTTACTCGCTTTTCCACTCGCGTCCTCTCACGCTCCGGGACGCGGTAGCGCGCTGCGGCCAACCGCTTAATACGGGCACGTAAATCGCCGGCGACGCCGGTATAATAAAGCCGGCCGACGCCCCGCGGACAGATCGGCCGCGCTTCATGCCCCGTGAATCCGGCGCACTTTGTTGCAACCAAAGCTTATCCAAGAGCCATCTCGCCGCGGCGCGTTTCGTGGATCGTCAAATGCACGAGGCCGTTTAGCGGATAATGTCGCTGTTTAAATGAACGCCTCGCCGGAGGCGCGCTATCGCAAGATCCTAATATACTGCCTGTCTGCACTTAAAAAACTACTGTGGGTTTATTCGGAATTAAGAATTTCAACGGACATTTCGAGAATTAAAATTATAAGACAGGCGTTTTAAGTGCCACGAAGTTAGTTTATCGTACGGCTGGAGGAGCGAAGCTTGGTTGAAAAAAGGGAAAAGAATACAAGTTGCATTTTGACCGGACGGCGGGCTTGAGCCGATAGCAAGTTGGCGCGGTGCATCGGCGGGATTTAAACTTTGTCGCGCATGCACGCGCGGCTCAGGTGGCGCGGGCCCTACCGATAAGCGCCCAGGCGGATATGTTCGTCACGTCCTTTGTTTTTCGACGTTTAAGTGGGTGAAACGTGCCGATGCTTTTAAAATCGGGGATCCTCCAAGTGTCGCGCCGTGTTTCGTTAAACGTTAATCTACGATTTATTATATTTATTTAAAAAAATATATTTCCTACCATTTTTTATTTTATTTATTTATTTATTTACCAGAAAAATTTACATATAGTAAAATCCTATTAAGGTAAACGAAGTTACCTGTACATAGGCTGGCACAGT
>JAXIUT010000048.1:9424126-9438715 GCA_035586675.1 Eurytoma californica
AACTGTTATCAGATAATTGTCAGCGTAGCATTTAAAAAACGTTAATAGATCTTCGTAAAATGTACAAGAGAAAGTTGAAAAATGAAAAGGAAGTTAACAGTTATAAATAAGTAGACACTTGACGGATAAAAGGGAATCGGGAAGCAAATGAAAGGGCACACGTGCCTGCGCCGGGCGGCTCGCATCCATTGAGGTCGTCAGGTTCAAATGTCGTTTGCGCTCGGCGCACTCAGCCCCGACGCCACGGCGCTAGTAGGTCGCAGAAGGTAAATCTATTTGCGGAAAATATAATAAAACCCCTCGGAGCGGGCCGGGCTCACGCACGTACACCTAACGTTGACAAATACAAAAGGCCATCCGCGCGCGGCCCCCGCGAAAGAATGGAGAATTCCCCGGGAAAATGTAGAGGAGTAGCGCGGCGAATAGCCGGGGCAGAGTACGTGCGAGGCGTACCATTTTTCACGGCTTCATTGTCCTCGATAGTCCTGACGAAGGGTCCTTTTGTGCGAGGTAAAATAATTCAGCCATTCCCCGGCCGGTCCCGAAGCTGGCCTGCAGTCGCCGCGGCGAAGGGGGCTGAGGGAGGGAGCTACGTTTTCTCCGCAGGAATTCGCGGCCACCGATGGTAATAAAGCCGCCTGTTTATTTATGAATTCATATGCATACATAGAAGCGCGCCTATTGCCTCGCGGCCGGGCGAGCGCCCGTGTCGTCCCCCTGGCCCCAGGCTTATATCCTTTGTGAGCGCGATTTCTATGGAAATACGGGCAAAGTGAATCGAAGCAGACGCGGGAGAGACGGACTCTTTGCCACCGCGGTATCTACTCAATTTATTCCCCTGCGTCGCGCGTACACACCGGCCGAGTCGTGCGCGCATACTGTAGCACACCGTTACTTCGGCCGGGCCGCTTACTCTCCGCCGGCACGAAACCGTCTTACGGCCGTTTAATTGAATTTAAATTACGTACACGCGTGCGCTCATCGCCGGGCCCCCCCTCCCCCGTGCAAATAAACGTTTACTCGAGCCTACGTCTTTCTTCGCGCCTCATTAGCATAATGCCGTAAGACCGGGGTCACGACCCGGGTGAAGTCGCGGCTGCGAAAAAAGCGCGGCTGATCGACATTCCGGAAAAAGGGGGACGCCGCCGGACGAAAGTCGCGCGAGTAACGGGGCCTAGAGAAGGTGCGTGGCGGCCCCCGGGGTTGGCTTGCGGTTCCTCGGCGACTACTACTGCGGTAGCGACACTTTCGCGCGGGATATTATATCGACTCCGGGGAAAAATCATCCTCGCCGCGGTACCGTTGCGCCACTAAAATAATTTCACCCGGCGAGAATGACCCCGAGCCGCTAGGCTCGCGGGAGCTTCCCCGAACTGTCTGTCGCGTCCTCGGGGGCCTTTCATCATCGCTCCCCCCCGTCGTGTGATTACGAATTATTAAAACCGTTGCTCGTGATTCAACCAGTCGGACGTACGCGACTCCTTCGCGGAAAACTGCCGCGCGGTACTACAGAGCTGGATTGTTCCGGGAACCATTCATTTTTTTTTGTCGTTGCTTGTGTGGGAATTAAAGTCTTGACTAACGAGGGTGGAAATCGCGAATCTAATTAGCTTGGATCTAGGGGCAGGTTCTTCTTTTTTTTTTGTAGAAAGACGTTAGTACACTGGTGCGGATTTTTGCGTGGCAGGGGACCTCCCTTCGGCGCGATAACCCGCAGGCGCTTATCTGCGCAGGCGGATTCGCATCCCCGGGAGGGCAATTAGCACGCGATCGCCCGATGATTCGGCCGATTTCGCGGCCTATCACGCCGAGCCGTCTCGGGCGCTTACAAGCTCGCGGAAGCGATCTAAACTGCTCATCGCTGCGAGGGGGAGAGAGTCGCTTAGCGGCAATTACTCCGAGACACTCCGCACCAATTAGCGGCCGCAGATGCATGAGCGCCTCTTTATTCCCGAGCGTCGCCCACCTCGTCGATTCTCTACTTCGACCATTCGCAAGTTTTTTCGAAGAGCGTGGGTCCTGTATGAGAGACAAGAGCTTCTTCTTTAAGCCGATATTTCATTTAGCGTGAGAATTATTTTTTTGGTCCAAAACTTACGTAACTCTTTCCCTTCTTTTAAGAAAACAACATTTAGCAGAATCATTTTTTTTTTAGTTGATTAATAACTCTAACGTCCTTGTTATGAATTCTTGTCGACGTAAAACTCCACTTAGATTCATCTTTAGAAAAAAAAATGAACACAGCTAAAATTTTCTAAAGTATTTAATTAAAACTCAAATCCTCAGAATAAAAAAGAGGATGAAATGGTTACAAAGTAAAGTATTAACAAAGCTCGCGAGTCCAAGGGCGGGAAAAATGAGGGAGCCGACGAATGTAGGAAAGACGCGGAAGAGAGCATTCATCATACGCCCGGCAAGATAATTAGACTACAATCGTCTAAAAAATATAAGCGCCATATAAAAGTATCATTAAGAGAAGTAATTTGCCGTTTTCGTGTCGAGCATCAAGCACTCGAGCTGTTTATTCGTAATTAAATTGGGTCGCTCGCTCTCAGAGGCTCCCGCTCGCCCCATTCACAATCGCTCGGAGAATCCCTTCCGTCTCTTCTCTCCCTCCGGCTGTTGACACGTCTCGATTTATATATATATATAGCACTCATTGAAAGTGGAAACTCCCCCCCACCCCTATTCCAAAGCGCATTAAATGGCTCTTTGTGTCGCTCGTTCGCTCGCGCGGAAATCTCCGAAGAAGGAAGTTTGCTCTTCTCCGTCCGAAGGCGGCGAGCGCGCGGCGAATAACAAATGCGCGCGCGCGGCAATAATGACGATTGCGTCGTTTGAAGAATGACATGCGTCACACCCGTCAGTCGGGCCTGGCTGCACCGTTAGTCGCGCGCGATGCATCATCGCGCGACTCGCATTCTCACACGCGAGCCAGACACAATCAGGCGGCGGCGCGCGGCGCTTTTCAGCGAAATTCAATTGGATTATTAGCATTATTCATGCGAGCCGCCGTAGGCTCGCGACGGCGCGATTTTAAATCGCGACGCCCCGGCCTTCCCGGGCTTATTATTAGATGCATTATTGATAATTCGGAGTAGCCGAGGGCTTCCGGAGCGGCCCGGAGATCGGGGATATCGATAGATCCGCGCTTATATAGAGTTTTGATCGGGCTTTGATCCTTATCGCGCAAGGGGCTTCGCTTATTATCGGCTATTGCCCTGTCACGCGTCGCTGCAGATTTTAAAAAATCCGCCTCTAACTATATAAGGGAATTGCCTTCATAAAGTCTCCTGCTTACATAATTGCCTTCTACATCGACCGCCGCGAGGAAATAATATTGCCAACTTATTGATAATGTATGAAGCCACCTGCATTCTAGTTTCAATAAGCGCGAATTAGATGCTCATCAATCATTCCACTTTTTCCCCATTACATTGAATTTAAATTTGCAATCAGCGGTCGACTTGATTTTCGCGCGATTGCTTAATAAATCTGCGGCGCCTTTCGACAGCTATCCAGCTGGCTGAGAAAGGCAACGGCTCGGAAAAGTAAACGCGATAGTATTCACAGAATTGGTCTGGTTGGCAAGGAGATACTCGCGAGCGAGCTGGCACTTCCGCATTAAAAGGCGTCGTTTAAGACGCAGTCCCACGCACGCAGGCTCATTTTCGAATCTCACGTTGCGCGAGGAGGCGAAAAAAGAAGGTAGGCGAAGAATAGAGGGAAGGCGCGTAAGAACCGCAAAGCCTCGGTGCAAAATAACAGATCTCGGCGGGAGGAATAAAAGGAGGAAAGTAGAGCCGTCCGTTTAATTTGACCGGCGCGGGTCGGACAGTAGAGGGCGGCCGTTCTTTTCGCGCATTCCCCGGGCCGACAGGCCTGCGCGCATTGCGTGTCGAGGTGGAGCCGCTCGGGCAGGCCGGCCGCATTGAATACCGAAGGACCGCTCGCTCTCGCTCCTCGCGCTGGATTCCAAATGGCCGTGGGAAGTATCGCGGTCCCAACTGGCCGGGAATACTAAATACACGTGTATACGCGGGCGCGCGCCCGAGCCGGGGCATACTATTCGCATCGACTCGCCGGAGACAGAGAGGGAGATAGGAAGCGCCGTCGCGTCCCCGCGACGCTCTGGGAGTGACGGCGAAGGAGAGAAATGCCGTGTATAGGCGGAGGGAGAAACGATATCGGGGCCCTTCTCGGGACGAGTGAAGCTCGGGAAGTCGGCTTTCCGGAACGTACTGTTAGCCGCACACGTATGCCGTGCCACCGCCGGCTGCGCCGCCGAAGGGGGGAGTCGGTGTGTGCGCTCCTCTCTCGTGCTAGAGCTACGTGTCGCCAAACGACAACGGCACGAATACCGTATACCGAGATCATTCGTGTTCGCCAGAATTTATGGGGTTCGTTCGCGACCGGCATTCGCCTTCGTCTTGTTCCTCTAGCCCTCGCTCTAGCCTCTCGCTGGATGCTCTTCTCCCGCGCCGCGTGCGTGCCGCCACCGCAGCCGCTTCTTCTTCTTCTTCTTCTTCTTCCTAGCGTTGTCTACTACCCGCTGAATTTGCATAGAGTCGCTGCTAATAGTTCGAGATAACCGCGCGGCCAGAGAGAGAGAGAGAGAGAGAGCTGCGCGGCTCCGTATCTCGCGATGGATACCCTGCTCCCCGTGCCACTTAAGAGTCTATCGCGCATATGCGCGAGAGAGGCACTTTTCTCGCGCTCGAGCATTACTGCCCGTGGGAGGAGGAGGGGCCCCGGACACGCTAACGGACGATTCGATTAACAATAGCCCCGAGCGAGCCGGGCCCGTAGGTGCATTTCGTTTTGTTTACAGCCGGGAGAGGGGCTCGGGTTGCGTTCGCGTTGTTCGGAATCTTTTTACACGGCCGCGAGGTCAGATGCGTATAAGCGCGAATTGGATTAGCCGAGTTTGTCGGCGGAGGCTCGCCTTGATTTGTGCCTTTTTCAAAGAATGCCAGCTCTCCTCATTTTTAGCGCAGGTGAATCGGTCACGATCGACTGTAAACTACCGGAATGCAAATTTTAAACTCGATTGTTCTACCCGCAGGCGATCATAAACTGTTAATTGAATACAAAATAAATGCTTGGTAAAATTGCAAAAGTTTACTTTTCTAAAAAGCAAGTACAATTAGCGGAGAGTAAACTATCTATTTAACGATCTGTCTAATAGAGAACTCAATTCCTCAATTAGGTGAAGTTACGGTGAATATTTCGAAATAATCCGCATAAAAATCTCAAAGTTTAATGGATTATAAAAAATATTGTATACGTCGATTAGGAATGCAGTCACGCGTACAAAAAACGCACTCTGTCAGTTACGTATATGAACTTGATTACACATATGCGTCAGCCGTTTAGAGTGCATTCATACGGAAACAGTCAAATCATGCACGCGTCATCTACAAAAAGTATCGAGCATAAGGCAATCATTTAAAGCCTATTAAAGTAGTAAATTAGTTACTCCTTCAGCATGCATTTCTTTCATTATAAACAGCTGTTACCGTCACGAGATGTTGTAACCGAGCACAATGGCTAAATCGTTCTCTTCATTCACTACATCACCTGTGAGGTCTGACACTTTCGCCCCGTCAATATTGAAACACTAATAACTACTCACTTTACGATCTATCAAAAGGCCGTTCTTCAATAACTTTAATTAAATCCGAATGAAAATATTTTACTATCGATCCTAGTGCCTTGAGAATTTTATTTGACTGATTAAATTTATTCTTCAGTGAGCCAAAAGTAATAAATTTTAATTTACGTCAAATCAAAACTAAATTATATCACACATCTAATTTTAACTTAAATATATAAATGAATACTTTAACAACATTCAGGTGACAATAAACATTGCAAAAAATCAGAATATTATGTTAGAAAAAATGAGTCATTTTTAGATTATCCGAAAAGGATTCTAAATTTGTCAGCAGTATTGTTGGAAATGCGGACTGAATTTCTACCAGATTATTTTTCTCATTCCTCATAAGTGAAAAATAATGAATACTATATATGACAGTTTTTATTCATACAATAAGCCACTTAGCTGCTGACTCAATAAGAGCGAATCATCACTCGTTCAGGTGAAGATTGAACGGGGCGAATCTGGCAGATAATAAGATAACGTTTTCGTCAAGGCCGTTAGAAAGAAAGCGACCGACAGCACGAGCCGTCGATTCATCAAGTCGCTCGAGGGGGACGAAGCTCGCTCGCTCGCTCGTCGAGGGGATTAGATCGGGAGCGGGCGGAAAAGTCGCAGCGGGCAATGGCGAGACCCGAGGCGCTCGGCGCTCGGCGCGAGGTAGTTAAGGACTCGTTTCCCGTTACCGGATCGAATTGGCAGCGCGAGCTCGCACATGCATCGCGCGCGCGCACGGGTCCGAGCGCGTAAATTTATTGCCGTTACGATTTACGCTCACGCACCGACACCACCGCCGTGGCTTTTATGGCCTGCGTACAGTTGCAGCTTCCGAGCCATTGAATTTTTTTCCATTTTTTTGCACGCCTTCGCAGAGCCACTGATACCTCGCGAGTGGATTTTTTCCGTCTAATATGCAACATCGCGTGCTTTTTTTCTAACGCGGGCAATTTTGGAGGGATGCCGCAGCACGGATTATGTTGTTTCGAAATCTTCTTTTTTTTTCGAAAATACAGAAAGGAAGTAGAAGGTGGAACGAACGAGGGGAGGGATCGTTCAGCCGGCCGTGTGGCATAATCCGCAAAAGCCGGCGTATTTCAATTACACTTAACGACAAAACCGAATTGCTTTTGCCGCGTTTTATTAATGCAAATTTCATAGCGAGTGCAATTTGTATGGTATTAATATCGCAACAATGCCACGTGATGAATGCTTATTGCCCGATTAATTTAAAAGACTAATTCAGCTTTATAACCGTATACGCCAGCCTGGCATTATACCTGCACAATAATAATTCGTGCAAGGCATAATGCGTTACCGTTAAAATTTTTATTCCCTACGAAATTTCGCCCGCGGTATGCCGTTTTAATTCAGACCTACCGCGGAAAGCTGAATTCCAGCGGTCCCGTAAACGAGCCTCGAAAAGGGAAATTAAAAAAAAGGAGATCACAAAAGGAAGAAAAGACTAGTAGTTACGCGTTTTCGAAGAGCAATTTGCGGCCGTTAATCGCGCGCGGTAGCGTGCACAGGTGGCCGCGCGGCCGCTGCGAGAAAGGCCGAAGGCGGGAAATTGTCTTCGACCGCGGGCCCGCGAAAACTCGATTCACGCGTTTCAATCTGCGCGCAGACGCGAGAATGGCTTCCGGTGAATCATTGAGAGTAATTGCGTTATCGGCGCAGACCCGCTACACACTCGGACCCCGCCGGCTGTCCGTCGCGCTCGCCGGAGTATCTTCCGCGCCGGCGAGTCACGCCGGAATTCAATTTTGCCGTTTCGAGCTCCGGCGCTTGTCACTCTCCTTTTTTTCGCGCCCGCCGCCGGGGGGACTGTGTTTTTCGCGCCGAGCGCTTCCTTCTGCTGTCCATAGCGGCTAATTGAATTTTTTTTCGCGGATATTTTTCAGCGGCGCTCTAAATAGCTCATAGCGACTTTTTGAAGCTCTTCCCTTTCGCGTTTATCAAAGGCGGATCGTAAAAATTGCGCTTTTTTGAAAGAAAAAAATGACCGGCTCGTGGAATAGAAGCGAAATTGAATTTACCCGCGAATTTTTAAATTGAATCGTTTTATAAGTTCATTTCTGTTCTCGCGAATAAATGAATTAACCCGCAATTAAAACTATCAACGCAGCGGCGATGGCGATAAACTTAGCTCTCGCGAAGCCGGTGTTTAATTTTGCTTTACGTGAGCGCGAAGCAATCGCGTGCCGCGCGGGTTGTATACGCCTGGGCGCGGTTTCGAGTATTAAATTCCCGCTGCAGTGAAAGCACGCGTGCATACACACCGACACACGCACACAAATTACAGAGTCGCCGAGGCAGTGCTCCACTCCGCCCTCGCGATGTGAAAAGCCGAATTTTTTTTCGACGGTGTCGCCTGGAAAATTGATATCCGCGGCGCAGCTTTTTGTTTTTATTTTCGTCGAACTTTAAAAGCGACAGCGCCATCGGCAAGCCGCGTCAAAGTAAACGGGAAATCTCAAAGCTCGGCGAAATTCGAGTAACGAGGAAGTGTCTCGGGTGTTATAAAGCGTGGTTCTGAATTTTCAAGTGCCTTTTTTTTTGTAGAAAGACGCGATTTCGTTTTTACGCTGAATTTTAAATTTCGTCTATTATGAATAAAGCGTGACTTTTACTAAATTTCATTACATCGAAGCACGTTAAAAAATAATCTTCATATTTGCGCGTATTTTTGTGAATTTCATGATTGAAAATTGAAACCATTGAAACAAAAGAACGTTAAATTCGTGTATTTTTAAGTAAATCGTTCCACTTTACAATTTTAGAATACATCGAAGCCACTTTAAAAGGACCTTGTCCGATAGACGAGCCTCTCATATGAGAAGTGAGCGTGTTTCTGGACAAGAGGCTCGTCTCCGTGATTCGTATGAACGGGACCCAGTGACCGGGAGCGATAAAAGTCGCGGTACATCGTGGAATAATCAATAACAGTAAATTTCGCGCATAAATTGCCGCGATAACCCGAGCGAGCGTTAAATCCTTTTATGCTCGCCGTTTTACCGGCGCAATAAATAAAACGCATTATTTCCTCAAGAGGCTGATGCCGGGCCTCGCGGGCCAATCCTATCGGCAAATGTATCCTCCTTAAGGTGGCGAAGGCTCCTGGTGCATACGCGATAAATGCGTGCCTCGTGATCGCGCGCGCATTAGATCATCCTAATATTTCCGCGAGATTCGCGCCGCGTCGACATTTCGAGCGTGTGAAAAGAAAAAGGAACAAAGGAGGGATAGGGAAACGGTGAATTCGGCTCCCGTGCTTCTCGGGTAAATTTTGAAAGTAAAATTCGCGCCGGTGCCCTTTCAGCGCGGCGCGCGAAAACAGGAAAAGGGCCAAAATGACTTTCGCCGTAGGATCAAAGAAGTGGCTGCTCAGACGCGTACGTGAATGGGGCTCGCGCGCTTGCGCTCCGAAAGTGTAGGAAGGCGCATTCGATTCGCGGAATTACATCGCTGCTGTCTGCCACTGCGGCGAATAAAGGAACGGCTATTGAAAGCGCTGAAAAAGAGGCGGCGGCAGTCCTCGAAAGGGAAGAGAGTCGGAGCGGGGGAGGGAGGGAAAAAACAAGCAGAAGCCGCCCTACGTGCGCGTTATGCACGCGCAGGAGAGCGGAGCGTGCTATCGCAAAAGGTCGATTGAAAATGTTGGCAGTAGTTCAAGATTCGCTTTATTCAAGCGTCTCATACATGCTAAACTCGGCCCCTCCTCACCTCCGCTCCCCGGCGCCGCGTCTCTGAAATATTATTTCCACGGGCAGGTTCGACGGCTCTCCGCGCCATATCGAACGCTCGCGTACCCCCCACCGCCCCGGCGCCCCTTTCGCTCTCGCCGATAGAAAGCACATAATTGCATTTCATTCCGCCTACAATTTATCAAGCCTGCGAAATCGCCCGCACCGGCGTTTTTCCTCGGGGGGCTCGTGTTGCCCGGCGCGCCACCCACGCGCGTGTTCCTTCCTACACGCGCGGGTCACAACTTCCGCGGTAATCACGAGCCGCCATCTCCTTCCGCGGATCAGCCGAATATACATCCGCGTCCGTCGCTCGCCGCGGCGACTAGGCGTTCGATTATGGGCCGAGGTACGGCTTGTCGGGAATTACTTGCGAATCGGCAGTAAAGAACGCGGGTACGAGTACCCCGGGGAATAATTTGTTAGGTAGCGCGGCGATCGTTTAAAATGGAAAATTAATATTAAAGCGCTCGCGCCGTACACGGGGCCGCATAATTCGAGTTCTTGATTATTACACGAATGCTACGGATGTTGCGTCGTAAAATTTAATTACATACATAAAGGCAACATGGATGCCTTTTAATTTGTAGAAAAAGAAATAGGCCCGCCACAAAAGTACACGCGAGTGCGCGCTCAAAAAAGTGTATCGCCTTCGAAAATATTGTGAATTTATGCCTCGTAATGAAATTAATTTATCCCATGTTAATTAATTTTATTACGAGCGCATGCATCGGATAAAGCCCTTCCGCGCTCCGCCGCGATCGCTCTGTTCCGAATCCCGATAAGAGGATGTTTTATCTAATCGTTAATTATTTTCGTGAATCGCCGCCGCTCGATTAATAATCCCATTGATACCGAAAACCTCCCTCCCCCGGGCGGACCTTCAGGAAGACAGCCGCGATTTCCCGTGCCGGCGGGCCCTCATCAATTACCCTTTTCATTAATAGCCCGGCGTTTCGAATGCGCGCGGGCAAACGATAATGAACAATTGAATGGCTGCCTTCTTGCGCGCGCGCCCACTTAGCGCACCGGTGTTACCGTAAGACATTGTTGTCAGCGCACCGGAAATGCATCTCCGACGTCCCGCTAGGATCCCACGCGCGCTCTTCAAAACTTCGCGGGATGAATTCCCGAGCGCCCCGCGAGCAGGCATATATATGTCGAGCCGATCGAGATACAGCGAGACGGGGAGAGGGGGGCATTCCGTGGGTCTTATTGTTGGGCCCCGTGTGTATACGATGTCCGCGCGATATTATGCAATATCGCATTCGTGCACGCGTGCCGGGACCCTATGGCTGGGAGTCCCCGGCTTTTCCCGTCACGCTTTCCCGGGCCACCTGCGCGCCTGTGTATACGCTCGCTCGGATGAGTGAATTAGATCGGCTCGCGTGCCGATGGACAATCGCGCGGCCTGAATTGGAACGGCGAAAAAGCGCCAGGTTTAACGGTCGCGAATTTATCGCCCGGCGCTTCGGCGGGGCGCGAAAAAGGTCGGGAACATTCTTGATTACCGTGTAATGAACCTTCGGGAAAAAAAACATTGTTAAAAAATCCACCGAGAGCCACGGCAGTGGGGTAATGCTTGTTTTACGCGCGCTTTGATAAATATATGCGTCGTTACAATTATCGCGGGTGCCGTTACAGGCCTCCCGTAAAAAGACACTTTACGGCCCTGCGAAAAACGCCGTACATAGTCCATAAACCTTATTCTATCACTCGCTTCCCCCGTGGGTGCAAAAAAAATCGCCTCTTCTGCCGAGCGGATCTCGCGTTTCGGCAGCGCTCCGAGGAAAGAAGTCTCCCGGCGTAATTAAGCCCCGGCGCTCGCAACACTACGTTAATTTGCAAAATTAACGGTAGCCAATTATTCGCTACGCTGGATTTCACACAGCGCCAGAAGAGCAAAGCTCGCCGGCCGCGGTGGTGGCGGTGGCGGCGGCGGCAGATGGCTCGATGTAAATCACGGCCGCAAATTGAACGTACAGTTACGGCGCGTCGGAGTCGCTCGGGGTTGCCGCACCGCCGCGTACACGTACACGTACAGCCGCGGCGCCGTGGAGGGACTTTTTCAATATCCGCGAGGGCCGACGTAAACTGCTGCCGCCGCCGAGGCTCCCGGTGGCTTTCGTTATGAATTACCGAAACCGATATCGAGAACGTATTGAGGAAAGTGGAGCTCGTAAGGGCAGGCGGAAACTCAATTTTACGCGGTGATGAAGGAAAATTTTCGATTCGCTTAATATGCACTTTATACTGAAATGTCTGCGGCCTTTTTAAATGAAAGGTAAATTTTTCTCTGCCTCGATATTGTGAAAAGGTCCTGGAGTTCGTTTTTCTTCAAAAAGAAAAGGAAAAAAATCCAATGATAAAGCCTATTTCCATAAAATTGACAAAAGTTCCCCTTTTGTATGTTAATGACTTTAAAAAGAAACTTTTGAAAAAATTGACAATAGTTACTGGGTCATTTGGCTTTATTACAAAGGGCCTTTGAAAAACATCGTTCAGTAATTTCGAACAATGAAGAGATAAAATCGCAGCGCGAACGTACCTTCTCATAAATGATTCAATCCAATCAAAAATCAATATAGAGCCGATCTATTGAAATAATCTCGTGAAAATTGCACGGACGAATTTTCGACGGTGCGGTTGCGCTGCTCGCGAAATTTCCCCGTGTATTCAAGGTCTGCGGGCAGCCTCACGCAGAGAGGCACAGCCCGGAAAAGTTATCCTTCATAGTTCCGAGGTTGCGATCTGTGTGTGCTCGTCTCAACGGATAGGAAGGCGAGTGCAAATATGACTTTCAATATTCGCTCATCGCGCGGTTTGCAATCTCTCCTCTCTCGCTCTCGGCGCACACACGCGAGAAAGTTCCACGAGGGGAGCGGGAGATAGGCTCGGTCTCTCGCTTCGTACGCGCGTATAATACTCCATTATCTTGTAATGCGGTAGCATTATAACTGTAAGAGATGCTTGTCTTCGAGCCGCTCGCGCCCCCGGAAGTTCGAGGGAGAGAGGGAGACGGAGGCGAAGGCGTCTCGTCGAGTGTATAAGCGGGACTAGAAACGAGTAACGTCTTCTTAGCCGCAATTTCGCCTCTCCATCGACAGTCGGAATGAATAATCGACGCTACCGGTTTCGCCGCGGCGCGCCTCGATCCCCCGAGTTTACGGCAGTCGCACGACCTTCAACTTGCGCCGCCGCCTGCGTTTCCGATGGAGCCCATTTACGAAATTAGAGGGAGCGGAAGTGCAGGCGCGGGCCCTGCCGCTAATTTCAGCCGGTTTTCATCGAACGCCTACCGCGGCATCCCACGGCTTGTTTGGCTTTGATTATGAACTTTCGAATTACCGGGAGGGCAGTCCGCTTGGAATGATTGATGGAGCCGCGGGTAAAACGACCGGCATTGTTTGCCTTGGACCCGTGAAAATTAACCCAATTTTTTCGAGTCAACGATATAAATATCGCAACTACGCTAATTAGCTCGACGGGGGAAGGAGGGGGGACTTTGCAGTGTCGAGTGGATCGAATCGTCGTTATCGCGTCGTTTTTCCAATAGAAAGTCCCTAAATATAAAAGTTTTTTGTTGTGTGACTTTGCGGTGGACTTATATTTCCAGAAGATCGATGGATTCTCCTCTTTAAGATACTTGAGGAAAGTTCGTCCCCTTCTCGTTGTCAAGTGAATCTTTCATCAAACTTATATAATTAGGGGAACTCACGCCCGGCGTTTCCGTCGTATTTTATCAGTTTAGCGACAAAAAAACTATCTCTCCTATACACTGGCGTTAGCGCGAATAAAAATTTCATAGAAAACTTTTTAAATAAACTGTGATGAAAGCTTCACATATAAAACACGCTTCCACCACTCTCATTAAGGACTTTGCTCTACATTTTCATTCAACACTATGAATCAAACCTAATAATACTTATTTACTGTTAAATATAATAAAATAGGTTTTTCATAAAATAATAAATTAGCATATTGAGTTTGGCGAGCAATACAGAACTCTGCACATATAGTTAAATATTTAATCGTGAGAAAATACAGCTCTAACAAGTTCAGTATCAAATTAAGTAGTTCAATTAATTAATTATAGTTCAAATAATTTTCTGACGTAATGTTCAGCGAGAAAACAATTTAATTTAAAAAAAAATAAAGGTTTAAAGAAAATTTAAATAAAAATACATGTGTTTAATATTCTATATTTCTTTTTTGTTATTAATTGACATTAATTGAATTTAAAAAAATGAAGGTTTAATATTTTGTTTTCTTGCAATCATAACGGTGTCGACTTAGACACTGTCCTTTCGCTTAAAATCAACAGCCTTCTGGAATGCAAATCTAAGTAAATTTTGTTGTTTTGATTACAGGTGCGCTGTCGCAGTCACAGTTCCCGGTGTTCACGATCTACGCGCAGAAGAGCTGTTTGTCGGTGAAGCCGTGCGAGCGCGCCTGGTGCATCGACAGAGTGCAGGGACACCGGCTCCAGGGTCACACGCGGCGCACCACCAACGCCTCGTCGCGCCAGCACTGCCTCGAGCTCTGCCTCGGCGAGAGGGACTTCCTCTGTCGGTGAGTAAATAGCCCCGTATACACACGGCGTACATCCAGTCGCGGCGCGTCACGACTCCAGACGCAGCGGCACGTCGTGCCTCCTCGCACCGAGGGGCCCCCGATGCGAGCGCCCGATATACGTGTCATCTTAAAGTGTACTAATAAGCTGCCCGCCGCTCCGGCTCTGCGATCGCCGCGCTCACTTCCGTGTGTCGCCGTCCGCGTCTTTTTTCCTGCCCTTTCGAGTTTAGACTTTTTCTCGTGCTCCGATAATTGAGGGGGAATACTGGGCGAGTCGCCGGGGCGAAAAACTTTTCGAGATTACATCGCGTGATTGATATCTCTGGAAGATAGCTGTTAACTTGGAGAGATTAGCGTGTAGCAGTTTAATTAATTGCGTTTGGCGTTTTTACTTTATAAATCACTGTTAATCAAGAATATAGAAGCGCACAACACCAGTAGACCACTGGCCATGTCTAGCTTTCTCAGAGTCAACTTGCAATTAAGTTGGGGATGCGTTTTCCAGTGCTCTTTGCGCGTTCGAGAAATTACTATCCTACTCTCTAAAATCCAATCAGTGAAATTTTCACTGATTTTTACAGTGACTCCAGTTCTCACTGGTTGGTAAGTGAA
>JAXIUT010000048.1:9438815-9461935 GCA_035586675.1 Eurytoma californica
CCGTAGGTCGCGGGTTCGAATCGCACTCAGGGTAAGATTTTTATTCTAATGTTAATACCGTTTTTTCATAAAGACATTTCACTAATTCGTTCAGTGATTAGTAATTTCACTAATTCATTCAATGAATATTCACTGTTTTTCAGTGACCTAATCTGAACTACTCGAAATAGTGCATATGCACTAATTTTCAGTGGATCTTCACTGATTGGATTTTAGAGAGTACTAATCAAAAGTAAACTCGATTCTGACTTTATTGTTTCTGAAAAGCATTTTCGTAATTCTCACATACAAAAGGATGATGATGTCTACATATTTTATTTAATTCAACTTTTACTAATAATTAATTAATTAATTATTTTTGAAATTAAATTGGATAAAGCAAACAAGAAGTAATGAATCAAATCGATTTTTACTATCATTTAATTAATAATAAACGGGTAATCAGGCTCTAAAAAAGGAAGTGCTCGGAAGATTAATTTACTAATCAGCCTATAAACCCTAGAAATGGTCTCCAGCTAAGGCGAGTAACAGTTAATCGAAATTCCTGCTGGTCGTTTTTTAGCGGTCGCGCTAGAGGGACACTTTAAAATCGCGCGCTCGGTAACGGACGTGGCGCTCGGGTATCGCGTGCGCGCGCTGGTTAGTCGCAACATTGTACGCGTTTAATACACGAGTGCGCGGTCTCCCCGAGCGGTACATCGTCCACGTCATGTCTCGCTCGCTCCGGGGGGAGGCCGCGGAGCATCGTTAGAGAGGCGCTAACAGCACGATTCCACGATCAAAAAGTCAGCGCGACCTAAGTCAATCAATCTGTCGAAGCGCGAGCCCGACAGCGCCGCGGCCTTATTTGCATGTCTTTAGCCGGTCAATTTAACGCGGCGCCAGAGTAAACTAACTCTCCGCCGGGGAAAAAGGGCTCCCGCTCAATCGGAGATCCCCCCTTTTTTTTATTCCGCTCCCACCTAATTCTCCCTTACGTCCGCGTCCTTTCCTCTCTTTCCGGACTCTCGCTCGGCGATCACGGCGGCCGCGAGGCCGTAATTTTCAGCGGCGACTGATTTACGGGCGATCGGTAAAAATGGAAATCGCCCCGCCGCGGAAATATTGTTTGACCAGGCGTAATTTATCAAGCTCTCGCTTGGCCTTTAAATAATTCCGAGGCCGCCTGCGAAAGGAAAGTGTTGGCACCTGTGTAATGTACTTAGGGCCATTACGGCTCGCCCTCTCTCACTCTGGCGCGCGTGCGGCCCTGCTAAATATTTATCCGGCTCTCTTTCTCGCGCTGTGATACTCGCGGCGAGCTTGAATTATAGGTGTTATGAAATATTGAAAACTCCATCGAGTGTAGCATAATGGAAAAGGGCAGCACCTCGGCCCGGTGCAGCCAACACCCGGATGTTCTCCTCGTTGCGTTCCTCGGGCTTGCTCCCTCTTTCTCTTTCTCCGGCGGAGGTATTCCGAACAAGCCCAGCTGCGAGGGATAAGCGTAAAGAGCCTCTCGCGGCTCTCCTCCGCCTCATCCTCCTCCTCCTCCTCCTCCTTTTCTCTTCGTATTCGCGAGCACGCGCTCGCGCTTCTTCCTCCTCTCGTTCGCCTCTAGCTGATCTTATTCTCGGGGCTGCGTAACCGTGCGTAACCAGACGCAATTATGCGTATCAAGACGCTTCTTTACGGCTGGGTATAAATAATGCGGTTCCGTGTCATATGTTGTTTATGCGTTTACATTGGCCGGGGCGGTTCAGCTGCGAGAGAGAGAAAGACAGAGCACGAGAGCAAGAGCCGTAATGATCACCGCGTAGCGCTTATTCCCGACCACCGCGCGATGTACCTGCGCCTTCGCCATGTTGATGATTCGCTTTGAATGGCTCTTTGAACTCTCCTTCCACTACATCCTCGTTTTATGCGTAAGGCGAGAATAGGATTCGTTCCACTTAATGATCGTTTATTTCAATTGCCTTTAAATAATTTTACTTGCGTCAACGACTATTTTTATAGGCAACTTCATCAGTTTAAGCACCTCTGCATTCTAAAAGGAATTCGTAAAATATCATTTGATATTGGTTTCTCGTAATACAGTTTAATTAAAATAAAATGAAAAAAATAGACATTAAAATTTCCATCCGAAAAGTTCTGCGTGTCTATTCACTTATGATGAAAAAAACAAAAATACCTAAAATAAGTAAGATTCGGGATACCCTATCTTAATCGACAGGACAATTTCAACATACGAATCATGATACAAAAACATAAAGTAAAACATACGGTACGTCGTTTATGTACTATTGCGAACAAATATCTAAATAATTTAACGATTACCATACTTCAACCTCATGCGTAAAGATCAGCTAATGCCGCTTACATTTTAAATACATGACTAAAAATGAAATGTCCCAAATACATGTTTGTATAGCTACAAATGAAAATCTGCAGTTAGAAAAAATGAATAGAGCAAAGGCAAAGAGTGTGCGGTAGGAAACAGCCGGGGCAATTTACAGCCGAGGTTTAAAAATTGAATCCCTGCAAACTCGACTGACCGTAAGCGAGCGTTAACTGCGGAGGAGGCGAGGGCGCGAAGGGATCGGTAAAAAGCCGAAGGGCCTCGGAGAGAGCGGCTGCGAGGCCCGGCGCAGCTCGTTTTTGTCGTCAATTGACGCGTTTCACGGCATTCCCGACACGCCGGTACTTACGCGATAGCGATCGATAAACGAGCGCTGCGGAAGCGGCGCCCGGAAAAAAAGCCCAGGAAGAAGGGGCCCATCCAGCAGCGGGTGAGCCGGTGCACCGGGGATAAGGAAGGCGCGTGCTCTCAGGAATTTTACAATTACGTTTAATGATGAACGAAACTGTTCCCGGTAACTCGCATAAATTATGCGGGACGCGCCGTTTTTGTCTTGCCCATTACAATTATGCGCGGCGATTAAGCCTCGGCGGCCGCCAGATTCGCGAGATACAGTCGAGCACGACTTGTAAGCGTCCCGCGGAATCAACGAGTCATTAGCAGTGATACAACGTGCCGGAATACTAGACGCTGCGGTGGAAGCGCTCGCGGGTAAATCATAGAGCGGGGCTGCCCGTTGTGTGCGCGCACTTCCGCGAAAAAACGAAATCGCCTGCGGTATGCAGCCCGACGCCACTGTGTTTCGTTTGCACTTGTAAACACAGCCCTGGACTCCGCACCCGCACTGCGAGTCGTAACTCCACGGCCGGCTTCCGGCAAAGTCCTGCGCTGAAAAACGAAGCTCGCGCCCGGCTACTTTTCCCGATCGATCGGGTACAAAGGAGCGGAGCGCAACAGGAGCTGCCGGAGAAATTCCCGATCATTGGCACCTCCGCGAAATGGAGCGCGCAAAAAGGAGGCTGGAAAAAAGAGCACGCAACAAAGGGCCGGCGCACGAGGTATAAAAGAAAGGCAGGAAAATCTCCCGGCGCACCGGCCGGAGGAGCGCGGCGCGATGAAGAGTAAATGCACAGCGGAAGAGTCGCGGGGCCGGCTCCCTCGGAATTCTTCCGGAATCCGGTAGCTCGCGTTGCGTCACGCGCAGTCGGCATCGCCTCGCCTCCTCCGCTAACAAGCGAGCGGCGAGCGCGGAAGTCGCGCCGTCAAAGTGCCCGCGCCACAATGCGAAGTGCGCGCACTGCCGAGCGTGTAACAGGAGCCGATGCTGAATTAGCGCGCGAGCCAGGTCAAGATCGCATTAACATTCTATGGGAACGGTATTTCGCGCCAGGGCTCATCTGACAAGGTGGGGGAGAAGGAGCGATACCCCCGCGCGGCCCGACCTCCTCTCGGGTTCGTGTGTACGCGGCGGCGTCTCCTCTCGTAAATTACCTCGGTCAATTAAGATCTTTGCATAAATCGCCATTCCCGGCGCGATGAAAAAGCAGGCGCTTGGGTTTCAAGGAATTCCTCGGGTTTCCCGCGACGGGGACACGCGATCGGCCGGGCGGCAGCCCCGGGAAAGCGGCGGCCGCGGATCGATGATCGTCGCCGACCCCCGGCGCGGGCAGGTCACCCGCTGCCGGAATAGAGCGCCGCCGCGGATTGATGGACCGAGGAATGAAGCGATACTGTCATTCGCCTCGGTGGGAGCCGGCCGCCGGGAGAGTTGCAATTTCGCGCGGCGGCGTTTAGTCCGTCATTTCGCCTTTGCCGCCGCGCGGCACCGATCTGTTCACGTCCGCCTGTGCAAGCTCTCGGCGCGCCGTTTATCGCGGAGACGCGTGCGCTGCACTCGCCGACGAGCGGTTCCACGAACCCGCCGCGTTATTGAAACTCCGTGGGGCTCGGGAAAAATAACGTTTTTACTGATAATGCAAGTCACTGGCGCCCGTAGGCGCGCGCGCCGCAATTACGCCACGCGGCGTTGGGAGAATACAGTAGTTCATGGTACTGATAAAATAACGTACGATTTTCTTAATTATTTCTCAAGGAGAGCTAACGGTCGGGCGCAATTATTTTCTACCGCGGTTCCAAAAAATAACATACTGTATTCGCTTTTTTTTCCTGTTTTTCTTACATCGCAACTCAATTACGTTTTTTATGCTAACTGTGTAACGTAAGGCAGATGTTGAAATTTCAACTGCAGTTTCAGCTGTCAAACCTCGCGTACGTAAACAGCGAATTGCACGACTAGGTGACACGTGTAGTAAAAAAAAAGTCAAGATTGATATCTGATAAAACGTCAATCAATCATACCGAATATGTTTTCAACAAAATATTCCGAACGCGTTACCGCAAGGAATTTCGATTCCTTTGCTGCTATCGCGCATCGTTACGATTTTCGCGGCCTTCGTAAATCTTCCGATAAACGCTCGCATCAGCAAGCACTTTGCGAAGGAAAAAGGGGGGGTAAATAACGGCGCGAAGTTCTAGGATAGTAAATGAAAAAGATCGACAAGGCGATACAGCTCGTTCGGCTTTCCATGCACCTGTCGCGGCAGCCAGCCGCGATAATAACAACGAAGAATTACCAGGGCGAAAAAGAAAGCGATATTTTAGTGCCCCTTGAAGAATCCGGCTGGTGCTCCGCCGGCGAAAAAGAAGTGCGCATCCAGCTCTCCCTTGCGGCTCCAGCGAAGAATCTTCCATTACAAATACAATTTAAAACTCCCCCGTGTACTTTACGAATGCAATGATTGCGGTCGACGGGATTTCGTAACACCGACGACGGTAACTCGCCCGTCGTAATCGGCCGAGAAAATGATCCCTTATAATTGCGCTTACCGTTGACTCAACGAGACTCTAATAAACGACCGGCCGACCAATCAATTACCTTTAATAAATCGCTAATCAGTAGTTATTAAGAAAAGCGCGTTATTAAACAAACAGTAGAGAAAGCGCGAGGGGAGGGGACGCGATAGAAAAAGGAGCACGGGGATAGAAGAAAAGGCCGCGGGATGGGCGCGCGCGAGCGTACGTACGTCCGAGGCAATCAAGATTACGATTGGCTTTAAATCGATGTCGAGGGGGATGCTCCGCTCGTTCGCTCACTCGTTGCCGGAACGAGGCGGATCGCGGACGATCGATCCGCAGATCCCGGCCCGATAGCCGGCTACGGGCCGGCGCATCCGCGAGGGGGGGCAGCCGCGAGATCGGTTATTATTGGGCCGCGCGTAATCAGTTTATTGTTTAAGAGTCACGCCGAAGTCGTACGCGCCGCCGCTATCAATTACAATAATGTAATATAATCGCGAGCGGCGGGGGAGTGGGCGAGGCGGGAGACAGGAGGGCTCCCAGCGGGCGCAGCCAGCCGCTATAATGAGCTCCCGGGCCTAATGAGAGGGTTGCTTGCGCGCGAGCCGTGTTGCGCGATACCGAGAGACACGGGCCGAGGCCCGATGCCCGCCCAGACACAAAGTGCCGGGAATACGCCTCCTACCCGCGACTCGGCGCATCGTACATCCGCCGCTAGTTTGACGACGCTCCTGTGTGCACGCCACCGCCGATGGGGCTATCGATTTAAAAATTATCCCTGCCAATACGATTGCTGGAATTAATACGGCAATTCAAACTTTTAAATATTATTACTTCAAACTTTAACAATAGATCTTGTAATTTATTCGTTGGTCACAGAGCGAATTTGAACGTTTTGTGTTCTCCGAATAGTTACGCGTTTGAAAGCTCCGGGCAAAATTAGGCGGGATATTCGAATAGCCCCGATAGTTTGTAATCATTTCCGCTGAAAATTGAAATTAATCGGTCCAGCCTGAAGCCAGGGCCGTTCGTTCAAACAGCGCGGCATCGGTAATTAATTTATTCGCAATTAGCCGAACAAAGCTCGGCGGGTACGCCGGCGCCCCTTCCGCCGAAAGTCCGCAGCTAAAACGCCGCGCTTTTTCCCGGCATCGGACTGCCAGTCGAGTGCGCTCGCGGTACAAAAAGAGACGCGGCCCTCGAGAGCCGAGCGAACACGAAATTCTCGCCGTGCGTATGACGTGAGCGCGTCCGCCCGGCGAATAACGAATTATGCCGAGGCTCTCGAAAATTCACACTACATCGCTCGCGCCCCACCGGCTCGGTGCGCCCGCATTTCCGCGGAGGAAGATAAATTTGTCGGATTAAAGCGGCGCCCCCGGAAAATCGAGAGGCCGGGCTGCCTCGCTGCAGCCGCGACATAATCAAGCGAGCGAGTCGGCGCATTTACGGAGATGCGCCGGGAAAAAGGGAGCTTTTGACGAATTTAACGCGGCGCCGTGGGCGTGTTTTGACAATTTACTTGGCTATCGCCGGGGCTGCGCTGCCGAGCTGAAAGGACGCGTCACAGAGACATTTTTTAAAAGGTTTTATCATCTTTTCCATAAATTTTCCAAAATGTTTACAGTTTCAATTTCCCGATAACATTCCGAATGGAAAATTCAATTAGCAGAGCAAGGATTTAAAACAAATTATTTTTAACGAGTGTGCAATTATAATCCTGTAAAAGTGACATTTCTGAAAAACAAAAGGAGCGAACAATGGAAAGAAATGCGGTTACGAACAAGGTGGCGCGAACTTATTAATCGCTGAACGGAGGCCAGTAGCGGAATAGGACGCCAGCGCACAATTCGGAACAAGCATCTCCCTAAGGAGGGCGCGAGCTCCTCCGAAAGAGATAATACTTCTCCGGCGTTGCCTCCACACTGCGGAAGTAAGTTAGCCCTCCTTTCGCCCCGGGCACTTTACCATTAGCGAGAGGCGGCGGGCAGCCGGCCGGCCGGAGCCGGCGCTGCAACAATGGCACTTCCAATTATGAGTGCGAAATTCATTGTTCGGAGGAAAGAGGTGGAGCCGAGGAGGCGCCTTGGCGTTTGAACGGCTGCCAACTGGGCTGATACGGTGGCGCGCGCGCGCGGGCTTGACAAAGTTACTCGGGAATTTCTAACCCCCCGGGGCGCCAAAAATCCGTATATACCCGAGCCCCGAAAGGATTCTTGGGAATCTCACGCGCGACTAAACGCGACGGGGAGATTCTCGCGCTCCTTCGGGGCACGCGCTCCACTCTTTCGCTCTCTATCGCCTGCCGCCGCTCCCGGAAATCGCGGAGTACCGAGCGAAATACTTTTCGATCGCCACGCCAAGATTTTTTGCGCGCGGTCTTTCACCTTCATTGGTCTGTAGCCTTACCCATTTTTTTTTTTAAATTATGGGACGCGTCGCTCCGATCGTGCGATCAAATTTATTAAACTGCACTTCAATTGAATTTTAATGATTTTCTTAGAGGCAACGTAAATAATTATTTATTTACCAGAAAAATTTACATATAGTAAAATCCTATTGAGGTAAACGAAATTACCGGTACATAGGCTGGCACAGTAGACTTAAAAACTAAACTTAAAATCTAAACTTACAAACTAAAAGAAAAACATAAAACGCTCTTTGATAAAATTAATTTTATAACGAAGTTAACAAGATATAAATCAATTTCGTAACATATCCAAACTTGGTTCAAGAACAATAAATTTCTTTAACTTATTTTTAATACTCTTGTTTTTTAGACTAACTGATTTTAGTTGATATGGCAGTCTGCTGAAAGCCTTAATTAAATAATAAATAATTATTTCTTCTGCTATATCGAGCAAAATTTATTTTTAATTAACTTTCGAAAAGCACAAGACATGACATCTTGAGAATTGATAAGAGGATGAATCAATCTTTTACTTTCAATTTTCTCAATATCAATTATTAGCATTTTACAGAATTTTAAATTAGCTTATACATCACTGTTCGGTCTGTAAAAATTGATTGTCATGGAGAGGAAGCATCCGGCGAATATCAGCGCGAACTGATTTATTAGCAGCGAGTTTCTCTGAAAGACAAATTAGTACGTGGAAACTCGCGACGGCGGAAGCATCAGATAACCGAAACATCGACGCTCGTCCGAGGGATCTCGCGGAAATTACGTAAAAGAATGGGAGGCGCGGCAGCGCGAGCTTGACAAAGTACGTCTGCAGCCTCGCGACAACGCGCGCCACAACAGGTGGTTATTTCGGCCTTTAAGGCCTCGGTAAATCAAGCACCGAGTCGTTTTGTTGCCAGTTGCGTGTATAATTGAAGCCTCGTGCCTCGACTGCCGCCCCTCCGATCCCGCTCGCAGCCACCGTAAACACCGAGGTCGTTATTCACATCGCGAAAACCCGAGCCATCGTCCGCGCCTCCGCCCGGGCCAGCGGAAGTTTTATCCCGGGCGCCGCGGATGTGATTTACGCGCGGCAGGAGTTATCGCCCTGGCTCGGACAATCGCCGATCGGCTCGGTAGTAACGGCGCGGGCCTAATGAAACGGGCGATTTGTCAGACCGGTAATTTCCTACCTGTCGCCGGACGCGAGGCGACGATACGCCGACTCTCGTTCGAGAGCCCGGAGGTGTCGTGACTGTCGACCGCGGGCCTAATGATGTTTTTACCTTCCCCCTCCCTTTTTTTTCGCCCAAGCCATAATCGGCCGATCAATTTTGCCGCGGACGATACCGCGCCGTTAGGCCGGCGCTAATAGCTCGCCATTCGTCACCCGCGCTATCGCTCGCCCGGACGATTCAATTTGGCGAGACGCCGCCGCGACCGGTTCCGAGCCGAAAGCAGGCCGGTCTCCAGACGCATCCCCGCGCGCGATTAGCTAACCGATCGGCGATGCTCGCCCGGGACTAAACGGTCCCGCGCCGCCTCCGGCCCGTTATCCGTTACACGGCGGACTAGTGCGATTCCTTGTTCCTCCCGCCACGAGTCGTTGCGCCGGCGAGTCTCGATCGGTCCTTCCTTTTTTTCCCTCCCGCGATCCCTCGTTCCAGTGGCTGCGTGACCGGACGCAGGAATTTGCACGATCGGATATCGCCCCCCCTTTTTTTGCCCGGCATCCCCCCGCTCGGTCAGCCGCCTCTTTTTGCCGCGTCCCGCGAATCCCAAAGAGCGAATTCTTCCGGCAACGCGATCCCTCTCCCGCTCTCGATCTCCCGGCGCGGGGGGCAGGGGCGATGTATATACACACCGCGCGATCATCCGGTCTTAACGCGAGGCGAAATCTCCCGTTGGCGTGTACCGAGTAATTATATCGGCTCGACTCCGGGTTTTAGACTCGGCGCTCTCGCTCTATCCATCTACCTCTCGTTCGGAGCTGCCTCGGACCAGAGATATACCGTTCGGCCGTGATGGCTCGCGGCCAGCCGACTCTGCCTACCACCGATCGCGCTCTACGCGCCCAGGTGCACGTGTGTGTGCCTGCTCGTGCGCGAGGGCATACTCGGAGGCTACGTAAATAGGCGGCCGGGCACGTACGGGCCGGAAAAATCACAGGGAGATCGAAACGCCGCGGTCGAAGCACGATTTAAATGCCGTTTCCTCGAGGTGCCTCGGTCCCGCTCCTTTCTTATCGAGCGCGAGCCGCCCGGCCGCTATAACAAACGCCTGCCGAGCGTGCAAATAGAGCCATTACACGGCGCATATACACCGGGTCGAATGAAAATAACGACGTGCACATCCGCGGCTAAATGGCCGGCGCTGGAATTTACGCGACTAGCCTTTATCGGCCGGACAAGGACTCGTTTAAGACCGAGGCCCCCGGCTCGGCCAATAGCCGGGAGTGCGGCTCGCTGCACCCGGCTAAAAAGCGGAAGCGCTGTGACATCCGCGATCGGAGCGATCGATTCTGCCCAACGCGGCGAAAAATATCGATGGATAACCGCGGGA
Source organism: Eurytoma californica (assembly GCA_035586675.1). Classification (NCBI taxonomy): domain Eukaryota; kingdom Metazoa; phylum Arthropoda; class Insecta; order Hymenoptera; family Eurytomidae; genus Eurytoma; species Eurytoma californica. The sequence continues at coordinate 9,448,973 of JAXIUT010000048.1, forward strand.
CGCGGCCGAGGGATGAAAAAACGAGCGGGGAATGAAATAAAGCGCGGACGAGCGAGGGAAAAAGCGACGGGAGTGACAGTGTAATGAAGCGATTAATCATTCACAAAAGGTGCTATTGGCGTAGCTGCGCGGCCTCGCGCTCCTCCCGGCAAAATAAACGACCGCGCGCGGGAAAATAACAAACCGGCTCGATCGATTCGACATATTAACGTCGCCGGGCGAAGATTCACGGCCCGTTTCAATTAAGATATCAGCGCGCGCGACTTGCGCGAGGAAAAAAAAGGGAGGCGAAGCGGAGCAGACGTCGCTTAATAAGAGGGCACCTGTGCAAGTCAGTGTGCTCCTTTTCGTGAGTAGACCGGTGCGCGCGCGCCGCTAAAAAGGTCTTAACGCTCGGCTGTGCACAAAGCAATCAATCATGCAGGAAAGTTGTTTAATCCCATAACTGGTATAAGCCGAGGGGCTGCCGGTGTACCGGTGCGCTGTGTATTACCGGAATCTTGCGGCCCGGCTTACCTACAAACTAAGGCTTATCGCACCCGTAATGCGCCGACCCCGGACCGTTTTTTTCCCTCTAACTCTCACCTTTATCCAGGAACACCTGTCAATTAAACTTGAAAATACAGCCTTATTATGATTGATAAACAGCGCCGAGCTTCATGTTCTACCTGGAACATGTACATTCCGCATGCGTCGATGGAGCGTCGCTGCCGTTTTATTCGCTCGCTGCACCCATGGCCCCGGTGGATTTATCGACCCGCGCTTTATTTAATCAACGGGCGTAAAGTTCGATTGAAAATTACTGTCATGCGTGACGTGACGGGGAACAATGGTCCGGTAATCTTTTGTTTTCCGGTGGCGCTGCTCATTTTCTCCGGCGGCGAGCAGTTTAAAGTGTGTTGGGGCGCTCAAAGGAGGCTTGATATACAACGTGATTTAGCGTTAGTCGGACGGCAGGCTTATTATGCAGTTATCGCGTTTGATAAAGCCGCGCGAAATAACCTCGCCCCCTTTGAGTATGAAGGAAAACACGTCGAAGCGGCGAAGGAGGAAGAGGAAGACGGAGTCGAGGTCGCGGAAGGAGAAGGTGAGGCGAACGGCGAGGATAAAAAAAAGGGAAGAGGGGGAGAAAAGCCGGAGGAGCAGTAGGGGAGTCCCGTGGTATATATACACGAGCGCCGAGTCGGGTGCACGCGCACGGTTAGGTAATCGTCCAGACGTTACGATCCGGTATTACTCGCCAGAGGGTTAAATTGCGATCAAGGGCTTAACGGTAATTTGAAGGCCGATGCGCTCGCACATGAGCGAGACGGAGAGACGATGATCGACGCGACTTACGATTTCGTAAGCAACCATACCTGCCGATTAAATCTGCCTCGTCTGACGGATTTATCGCGCGCGCAGCCGAGGGAAAAAGGCGCGGAGTCCGTTTGCCGACGATGCTCCGGGGCGCGGCCATAAAAGTCACGCGGCGGAGTAGCGGCGCGATTAAAAACGCGCCCGCCGGGGAGCTTATCAAAGTCGGGCGACTTTGCAAAGCGCGGAGGGGCTCGCGGCGCCCCCGGCTAATTCTCAAAGCGAACGCGCGCGGAAGAACAAATAAAGTGGGCGCCGAGTTTACGCTCGGGCGCCCGCGCGATCCCGGACTGTCACCGAGGCACCAATTTAACGGTGCCGAGGCTAATCCACCGCGGGCACGTAACCACGGGGCAATTAGCGTACGCTGGAAAAATGCCGAGCGCGGCCTTTGACTCGCGCACGCGAGTCGCTGCAACAGCGCGATCCACGGGAGGCTCTCGCTGGGAAGCGCTCAGCGAGGGGCTCGAATCGGTCGATCGCGCCGCAGTCCGCGGCGTCGGGAGAAAATTAATGCACCGACGCTCCGCGGCGAGCGATGTTTTTCAATTCTTCTCCTCCGCGGATGATCGACAACGCCGGGGGCCAGGCGCGGATGATTGAGCACCCGGGCTCGCCCTCGGGCTACCACCCACGTGGCGTACGAGCGGTGATCTGGCGCTGACGGGGATTCCGGGAAAGTCTGCCCATCTCCGCGCCCGCGGCTGATGAGTCGCTTTTTGCGAAGACACTCGCACTGATCGTTGCGGGCGCGCGCGCACCTAAGTACATATGCCGCGCGGGCGCGCCGGCACTGAGAAATGAGCGCGAGCGCAGCTAAAAACGTCAGTCTCCGCAAGGACGGAGCTCGCCTCTCCGCCTCCCGGCTCGCTCTGCCTCTCTGGGCCGGCGTACACGGAGGAAGAGTGCCGGGGATGAGAAGGGACGATAAGGCGACTGCCTTATTAGCGATGCGCGAAGATGCAAGAATCGAAGAGAGGCTCCGTCTCGCTCGCTCGACACGAAACTGCCTTATCGGGCGGGGAGAGCGAGAGAGGAGGGCCCGCGAGTCCTTGTTCCTCTCCGGGCATTCTTACCGCTGCATAACACGACGTCTAATCAAGACCAACGTCTTGCATTTCCGTCCGAGCGAGCTGTGGCTCTCGGGACTTTGTGTGCAATTGCACGTGCATTGGTGTGTGCATCTGTGGCGGCGCGCGCTCCGCGTTTTGTTCGAACTGTCGGTGCAAAATTCATCGCCTGTAGCCCCGCAGGATGAAAAATGCCCATTTTACCACTCGTATCGTCCGATCATTCAAATTGCCGTATTTTTAAAGGAAATCGAGAGGAATGCTCGAACGAAAGCAGTTCTGTGAGTGCTCCGTCGTGACTTACGAACAAATTGTCGAGGAAACAATAAAATAGATTGCTTTTCCCCGATAGACCGTGTCGCTTCTAATTTGATAAATTCGGCAAACAATTGCTCGAGGAAAGAGGGAAACTGAAACGAGGTATACCTGATCCCTCCGTTTACTTTCGTCGATAAGGTAAGCTGGAATGGAAAAAGACACTTTTACCGAAGGGCAAACTTTTCGATAAACACGAGGCAAACACCGTCGTCGCTGTAAAAACTTAATTTTCATCGCTTGCACATGGGAAAGGTCGAATATTCTATTAACTCGTTATCTTGAAGAGCAAAGCCGAGAGCCGGGCCGGCCGAGAGCCCCTCCTCCCCCTCCGGCCTTATCAAAACGTAGATGAGTCCCGGGGGAGGCGGAGGAGGCGAAGGCGGAGGGTAGCCGAGAGGAGCTGTGCACGGTCCCCTTTTACAAGATCTGCCGCGACGATACGACGTTAATTCGAGGCGAAGCGATCCTAAAGGCACGACGCCGCGGCGCAAGCGCCTTCACTCGAGGCAACGGCTCCTTTTTATTTACCACATTAAGCCCCGGCCTCTCGCGGCGCAATAATGACGTTACGCCGATTTCAGCAATTAAGGCGTCCCTCAAAATAAGCGAGCCGGCCGATGAAGGGTGAGAGGAAAAAGAGACGAGCCAAGAGAGACAATGCGCTTATGAATTCAGAAAGGCCCTCTGAATTATTCATAAGAGCTCGAAGCCCTTTTTCCTCGCGCGCGACGCGTCAGTCAGTTTTCATCAGCGGTGGACCGACGACGCCTGGGTTTATTATTATAATCTCGATCTTACGCGATGGCTGAATTTTCAACGAGCCGTTGATAAATCGAGGAGCGACCGCAAGGAGAGAAGTCGAGGTCGCGTCCCGGAGTACGTCGAACCGAAAACCCCGGGAATTAAACAATAAAATTCAATCCCGCAGCCGAGAGCCTCTCTTCGCTCTGGCAGATGTTTTTGCGCGCAATCGGATGCAAAAGAAAAGTCCGCGTCGCTCGCGAAAAGCGTAACGAAACGAATCGAAACGCCGAGGCTCGGGGTCAGCCGGCTGCTCTCTCTCCTTCTCTCTCCGTCCGACGTCCGTCCCGGGAGGGGAGAGGGAGGCAGAAAAAGGAGAAGCCGCCGAAGAGATTTATCGCGAAGCGATGCGATCGGACTCGCCTTCTAGTTCTGCACATTAATAATGCCGCGCGGATCACGAGTGAGAGGGGGGCTCGCTCTGCTTCCTCCCTCGTGTACTTTGTCTTGTCCCTTCCTCCTCCCGGGCATCCTCCTCCGATGCATACCTAATAAAGCCGACCACTGTTATGACTCTCGCTCGCGTGGGATAGACCGCGAGTGGATGCTCGCAACGTTAAAAGGAGCACCAGGGGGGGCAAGGTCGATCGTCAAACGTAACGAGAGGAGACGCCGACCTATTAATAACACCGGGAACGCGCGCCCGCGCAGCTGCACAAAGCGCCGAGGGAGCGCGACGGGCCCGAGTGAGCGCTATCTACCGCCCGATAAAGAGATCGACCCTCCGTCTGCCGCGAAGCTTGCAAGCTCGCCTTTCTTCTCGCGGGCGCATGCAATTTATCGTCCAGTCAGAGAAAGGGCCCCGGGAATCCCTTCTAAAATAGTCCGAGCAACGCTGCTCTTCGGAAATTTAACGTCCTCGGGCTGCATTCTACTTTTGCCTACCTACAGGCGAGCGCTCTATTAAGCCCCCGCCAGAAATTCCACTTCGCTTTTTCCCCGCCCGTTGGGGCAAAAAATCTCATTGTTTTGGCGATCGGCGCCACCCCGGCTCCCGCTCTCTAAGTCCTTCAGACTTCCATTTAATTTCCAGTACGAGCTGCAAGCTGATTTTCTCTACTCGATTACACTTTTTAAGCTCCAATTAGAGCGTCTGAAGGAAAACTCGAGGATCGATTGATAACGATAAAGAAAAGTCTTTAAATTCTTCTGATCTACTTGGAAACAACCGTCGAAATAAATGCAGTTAACATATTCGCAGCGAATTTCGGCAGAGCGCGCATAAACTCGAGTTTGCGAAAGCCTCGGTGTTTCTCCCCCGCAAGCTTCGTCGACAGTGAGGCGTGAGAAATTGCAAATTAAACAGGCGAAGTGCCCGGAGAAGGATGCGCACTCGGTGAATAGGTGCTCGGTAAACGCGGTTAACTCGCGCACGTCGGGCCGTATCAAGGCACTCGAACAATTTCCGATTCCGCGTCTCGTTCGATTCGAGATCTTAATGGAGGCCCTCCGGGGGGAGGGATACAAGCTTCATAAACCGCGACTCGGCAAAGTTAATATCCAAACAAACGAGGCGAGGCATTGCGAGGGCTCCCCGCCTCGGGTACACGCGAGGCAGAGAGGAGCGGAGAGTGCAAGCCGCAATACAAGCTGCGCCCGACTGCGAATGTCGGGCGCGTAAACTCCCGCGGGGCGTGCGGGCGGGAGCGAGAAAGAGCTACGACCCTATCCCTTACGACGTGTGAATGACGCGCACCTGCGACCCCGGAGCTCGTTACGCGCGCGAACCTCAGACGACCCGGGATAAGGATTGCCTTTCAGAAATTTCATTTTCGAGCCCCGGAAAACAATGCCGAGGTTTCTTTTGAGGCGAGCGCGTCGTTACTCACGCGGGAAAGTGAGTTACGCCGACGCGGCGAACCCCCGCGGATCGAACACGCGGCTTTTGCTTTTTCATCTCGAGGCGGTACTTCATTTTCATCGGGAACGCTGCCTTTTGAAACATCCCCGCGAAATTAATTATTCTATTTCATCCTCTGAAGGAGTATTTTAAGTTTAATGCGATGGAATGCTGGATAAAGGCGCGAGTTTGAAAAAATTCAAAATCCATTCGACTGAGAAGGATAGTACTCGGCAATATTGAATGCGCGCACAATACGCCAGGGGATGAGGCTAAGAAGATTGCGAAGATCTTAAAAAACGCTTTGAAATAATTACGGCGGAATAATCTTTTTGATTGTGCTCGTAAAATTCGCGAGCAGTATCGCAGTTTACAACGCGAAGCGTAATAGAGTTTGCAATCCGATGTTCGGAGGTGACTCGTAACGAGATACGTCTCCCCAGAAAGTTCCACTTCGATAATTCGCAGAGGACGGGACCTCGCCTTTTTATTACTGCAAGGGACGATGAGCGAGCGAGAGGGAAAAAGTTATCCTCCCGCGCCGCCCCGCCTTTTGTACAATCAATTTTGCAAATTGAGTGCAGCTGAGTGGATGAGTCTGAGGACGGGGAACGGGTGGAAGGGCTTGATATATCTGAAAATCCGTGCTCCTTTGCCGGGGGCGCTTTGTGTCCCGGTCGGCCGCGCTTGCGCGCATATTAAATTTCAGGCGGAACAAGCCAAGCGGCGCAGAAAAGTCGATCGACGTTAACGCACTCGAGGAATTTCTCAACGGTATTCAATGATTGAACACGACGCCGGTGAGAGAACGAGGGAAGAGGGGGCTGTTCCTTCGCTAAGATCTCTCCCGGCTTGGTCTTTCCTCTCCTCCGCATTTTCTCGCGTCCCGCGTTTTTCTGGCGCGCGCGCGCTCCCGCGAGAGGGAAGAAGAGGCCGAGGCGCACGTACACCTTTTGCGCCTGCGCGCCCACGGCTGAAATTGTAAAAAAAGGAGGAGAAAAGAAAAGGAGCGAGCGTAGAAAGAATGGACGAGGCGGGGGGTATCGGCCGAGTCTCTCGCTCAACGAGTTGGTAAACTATTTTGCCGGGTGTGTTCTTGCCGAGGCTTGACCCGGGCCTCTGTATAACCACTCGAAAAGAGCCCGGGTCGGGCTTTCTTGCCAGCTCCCGGCTCGCTCTAGCGGCGCACTTTTACGGCCGCGTAAAGTCTCGATTTTCGAGTTGCCGCCGCCCCGGCCGGCGTCTGTGTGGTTCAGTTAATTCGCGCGAAATGTTCGCCTCCTCGCGTACTTTTATTTTCCCGCCCGTCGTAAAGGAAAAAATTCCCGCTGATGGGGAGCGAGAGAAAGGCGGAGGCCGCCGGTGGACTGCGGAGGAAGGAAAAAAATAAGTGTCTTTTCTACGGCTCGTGAAAGGAGCAGAAGTAAAAAATTTGAGGATGGAGATACGCCGTTATTCGAGTAATGGGGCTGCTACTGCCCCGTCTGACTGTACCGTCAGCCAATTTTCGACCCACTTCAATCTCTTTGTTGATTTTGATAAGAGCAGCCCAGACCTTCCTTCTACCCTTCGCTAACAGTAAATATTGCTCCTTGCTCGATGCCGTTCCAATAATACCCAACGAATACATTTTAACTCCCTTGCCGGATTCTGTGCTGTACCATTTCGTTTCGTAATCCAACGATTATTTTCAGGGCGCAATACGTTCAATCTTTTCCTAGAGTTTCTAAATTAAACATTTCTTTCAATTTATGCTCTATCGAAGGCTACGTAAATTTGAAAATTTTGCAGATCTAAATTACTGCGTACAAAATCTCGATATCGAATCGATATTTATTATTGATTCTTCAAACAACTATTTATTATTCTATATTTCTGTAATAGACGTTTAAAATAACCCCTTAATTACTCAGCAGCGCAAAAAGATTAAAAAGCTAAAGCTCTTAATCAAGGAGTAACACACCTCGATTCCCCCCAAAAAAAGGTAGTCGCGTAAATTCCTTGCGCTTAGGAAGCAATAGGTATACGCACGCGAGAGAAGTCTCATAATGGCGTGGCGATCAGATAAGGCCGGCGAAGCGCGTTAATTTCGCGTAAACTGCTCGTTGGGTGCACGCTTGCGTTCGTGTTGCCATGGCTTTTGCGATGGCATAAAGGGACTGCTGCATGTGCGTTTTACCCCGCGTATCTAAAGATTCGACGTATACCCGCCGCGGCAGCAGCAGCGGTAGCTCGGGGCTGCCTTCTCCCGCGGGAGAGATCCGAAAGTGAGATTTATCTCGTTACCCACTCGCGCGCAACTCTTTTCTCTTACTCTCGGGAAGAGCGTGAGAAACGTACGCGGGGGCTAGGAAAAGAAAACGCGCCGGGTCGTATACTCATTAAGCCGGCGGGGGCCGTAAATAATATTGCGCCTCCGGCTCCGGATAAATTTTCCGGGATTTATAGATACAGGGACCTGGGTCCGAACGTCCGCCCGTCGCGCGGAATAATCGCCGAATATAATTATCGGAGGTGGGCGGTCCGCGCACTTTTGATGTATACGCTTAGGCTGGATGAAAGTGAAGCCGCGAGGCTGCGGCCACCTTTCCGAAATTCCCGATTCCCCCGCTCCGGCGGATTTGGCGGTCAAAGTTTCCCTTTGCCTCGATGCTACTACTTTCTACAGCCTTTTGCCAGCGCATGGTTTGGGCTGCTTTTCATTTTTTCCCCTTGAATTTTCCAGGAATCCCGGTGAGGATACCGGCAGTAGGGACCAGCTGAAATTAATTAATGTTATTCCATTCGACAAGCGGATATCATAATAAAATAAATAAGATTGATGATGCGCGATATGGTCAAATGTTTATTCAAATATCAATAATAAGCTTTACTTGTAACAAGAATAAAAATGTTATGAATTTTATTTAATATTTTATAAATTGAATCCCTTTAAATTTTATTGAATAAACATGTTTCATTTAAATATAATTATCATTTTACGTTACAATATTAATGTATGTATAAACGCAGAACTTGGTCGTGAGATTTCTGCTGTTAAAATAATGGAACAACATAAAATAAAAATTGGCGCAGCAAGAGCAATATATTCCACGAGCATAGTTTTCCCTCCTAAAAAAGCTTCAGCTCTCTCATTGGCAGAGTTGGTCCGTCGATGGGGAACGGGGGAATTTCGGGCCGGCGGGACTTTAATTGAGCCGCGACTTTTTGCGGCGGGGCGCGCGCGGATAAAGGGCGTGTTCGCGGCACGTACACGCTCTAGTCGCAAGAAAAGCCGGGGCCGGCCGTCCTCTATCTGTCCATCTGCGCGCGTTTCGGTACACACGGCCGCTGCTGTTCGAGCGGCGTAATTAGTACACGTGCGCGCGAGCCTCCACTCCTGAAAAAGATGCGGGCGCAAGAAGCCGGCGGTTGCCTGCGCCGCGCTCGTACACTGCGCACACGTATGGCCGGGGCAAAATTTACGCTCGTAATTAATGGGCCTTCTAAATTGCGCTTTACTTTTCCGCGCCAAGATGGTAATTGGAGGGGAGGGCCGCTCCCCGAGAGAGGCTTTGAAGAATGCTCGCGACTCGCCAACCGGAAGCGCCTCCTTCTTTATTTACGCGCTACGCTTTTCATTTGCACTCCGTGTTTTCAAGCTCGTTACTTTATTAATGCGACGCCTGAATCGTTTCGTAAAACGCTCTTTCATTTCCCGGCCTTTTCTTTTCAATGAGATTGAGCTTAAGAATTCAATTATGCTTAAACTTCTCAATTCGTAATTTATAGCTCGTAAGCGAATTTTTCTTGCTATACACGAACAGTTTTACCGGCAATTCAACAATTTTACGGGTAATTTTTTACGAAAATTTACTGCAATTTTTAGGGAAATCATCTCAATTATTAACCGTCTAAGTATGTTAGATTATTTACGTAATTTTATGGGTGAAAAGCTCATTGAAATGTTAAATTTTAATGAAATGTTTTTCACTACGAAATGCTTTTTATCATTTATAAACATGTTTACAATACTCGACTACTCTATTCTGTTTCTTTATCATAGTTGTAGAATGGTGTTTTCATTCAACGTACAGAACAAAAAATGTATGTAGGGCAATAGAAAAAGTATCTGAAAAAATATTGAAACTCGCGAGAACGCAAGAGGGATGAATCGATGCGGCGCGGCGTAATTCATAAGACATTCATCGCGCGTTTCTGAGTGCAGTAAAAGAAGTGGAGGCGTCTTCGTGACTGAGTCCGCCGAGGGAGCACCTCCGGAGCGAGAGAGCCTCGCCGGGGGGAAATAGCGATGTCGTATTTACGTAACAAGTGTCACTGCGGAGCTTTAGCGGAGGCCAAAGCCGACAGTCGGCCCGACGGTTATGAGCTTACGCCGTGCAAGCGGTAGCACATGCACGCGTCGCTCTTCCCTTATATATCCCCCCTCGGGTTATTCCTCACGTGTCGCGCGCGCCTGGAAAAATGGCTCTCCCCGCGTAACCCACTTCCTCGCGGATAAACACGCCTAAACAGACGCGGGGGCCGCACGTGAGTCTTTCGCCGCTCCCGAAGCGACGTTGCTCGCCGCGCGTACCGTGTGCGTACGCGCGAGTGTCAATCGCGCCTATTAGCGGGAGGGAAATTCAATTTCCCTCGGCTTTTTCGGAGCCGAGCTCACCTGCAGTTTCAAAGACATCGTGTGCAACGCGGCTCACCGAGCTTTCGAGTTTCGCAGCGGCGCGGACAAAAAAAAGGCGTGGGTGGGAAAAACCGCGAAAATACAATAAATGTTTAAAGTAAATTAGAAGTTTTTCAATTAAGAAAAACTCCGGCGATTTCGCCACGTTTTCGAGTCCGGTACTTTTTTTTCTGGCTCTTTCCCTCGGCTAAAATGGAACTCAATTAAATTCTTTACTAAACGAATCGGATTTCCTCGATTAATGGTCCATCTTCCAGTCCGTCCTCGATTCTCGATTTGCAAAGAGTTTATTTTGTTTCGAATGGGGTGTCGCATAAAAACTCTGCAGCACTGCTACTTCTTTGAGTCGTAAAATTAAATTCTCCCTCTCTCTCCGCCTCTATCTGTCCCACTCTTTTCGATAACTTGCCGTTTGTTTCCCTGCATCCGATACGCGAAACGCGAACTTGCCGCTCGCAGCCGACCCGCTGCTCTATAGAGTTTAATTATTAGTTCGAAGGTCCGCCCCCCTTTCCCTCATTCGTGTATTCACAACACGAAAATGGAACAATGATATTATCGGAATTCAATGAGGTTGAACATAAGTTTTAATAAGTTTCTCCTCGAAATATAGATTTACGCTGCGCGATGCAGTAGCGAGTTATTGTTCGAACAATGGCACGCCAACTTAGAATCAAATCAATCACCAAGGCAAATGAATGACTTAGTTCGACTGACGCGTTTACAGCGAAGATTCTGATTGAAAGCGGTCGAGTTTGTTTTTTCCGCGGGGGACAGGCAACGAGAGGTAGCAGGGAAAGCGAAACGAAGCTCCTGTTTCAATTCAGCAACTGTCGTTCTTAGCGAGGGGAGGAGAGCTGGAAGCGGAAAAAGAGGAGGAAAAACACACTGCGTTACACAATACGGCCTTTTCATTCCGACTCACCAGGATAAGGTTTGGCTTGTCAGACGGCAGCGAAAAAAAGTAGTAAAACACACCCCGCGACCGGGATCGTTCGATCGGATCGAAAAATACGATATTCATCTTTATCAGAAGGTACACACTTTAAAATCGCGAATATCGATTTCCACGCGCTTTTGCGTAATGCCGATTTTTCCCGGGGGCGATCGGCAAACGCATGCATAATCCATCGGTAGTTAGCACGTTTGATTGTCGCGCGGGCGTCTAATGACCAACAATCGAATCTCGAATATCAACACACAATCAGGCGGGCTCGGGCCGAATCAGCCGCGCAGCTGGCACACACGCACACAGCCGCGCTTGACCATTATAGCTCGGCGCGAGAAATTGGCCGGGAGGAGAGCTGAAAGAATATCGCGGCGGCGCGCTCGTTAGGGAGGGTCCCGCGAAAGCTCTTTTAAAGGAACGCCCGCGCGGAGGCGGGAGCCCCCGCAGATTCTCACGGTTACCTCATACGAGGGGACGACCTCGGGAAAGTGCGCGCTCGCCGGAATGGGCCTCCATAAATATTCCCCGCACACGTATACGCGCGCGCGCGCGCCACCGCGTATTTACATACATAGCTATCTAGTTATCTATCGAGGCTCGCGGGAGGGGAGCAGTGGCTCGTCCGTGAGCTCGCGCATCTAGATCTCGTAAAGAGGGATCATCCGTTAGGGGTACCGGTCTCCCGGCTGTCCGCGCGAATTATGTAGCGCCTCCGAGGCGCGCGGAACGACGCCAGGCGCCTCGGATGTGGAGGTACGCTTATTAATCGCCCCGGGGCCATTAGCTCCGCGGCTCGAATTTTACCCCGAAGCGCGCGAGATATTGCCGCGCGATTTTACTTGCGGAAATCCGAGGCTCTTTAGACGCGTAATTAGCTAATTTGACATCGGCGGGAGTCGATAATTCAGGCCGCGCCGAGCGTAGGTTACTTTAATTGCGAAATTTAATTCGTGCGGGGCTCCCGCTTTCTTTTTCCCCGTCGGCGAGCCGAGGGGGCAGGCGCGTTTATCCGTAAATGAAGTAAGGCTCGGGGAACAATCGTCGGCGTACGCGCGCGTTTTCGAATTTCTTCGAACAAAGGCGAGGGATCGCGCTCCCTCATTACCCGCGGCGGGGGTGGGAGGAGGGAGAAAAACGAAGAGCGTAACTCGCGGAAAACGATTCCGAGAGTTGCCGCGACAGCCGCCTACGTGGGCGGACTTGAAAACCGATCGTTTCCGACTGAAAATTCGATCAAGCGACAAGTCACCGCGATAGCGCTCTAGTACGCCTTTAAGCCGCGCCGCGACCTCGTCTTCTTCTTCTTCGCCTTCCACTTCCGCCGCCGTCTGCCTCGTCTTTCCTCCTCTCTTTCCCTGTACCTAACTGAGCTCTGACACGCGAGCTCGCGAGGATAAAAATCCAATTCGACGACGTTGACTAGACGCTCGTTCAAAATGCACGCTCCATCGAAATTACGGCCGACTTCCGATGTGAATCTTCCGCACTTGAGCCCCGCGGATTTCGTTAATTTCTCCACGAACGAATTTACCGCTATCGGAACTTCTTGCACGAGACATCCAGATTACCACTCGATTAGTCGGCCATCGAGAAAAAAACTTCTTATTTTAAATCATTCAACGTTTATTGTGTTTTTGAATCATCTGCATAATGCCTTTCGCCATTTGAAAATATGTAATTTACAGAATTAGAATAATAATTGATATTTTGAAAGATCTTTTCAAAAATGTTTTTCTGTGATTTGTATATTCAACGATATAAAAAATACTGGCCTTAGACTACTCCTGATTGGGGAGTCCGAAGTAAATTTCGAAGCTCTACCTTACCGACATTTCCTAAACTAAATTTGTTAGGATTTATACCGTAAATGCTGTCTGCTAACTACTATCAACTTATGCAGATTGTATTTTTCAAATATTTTTTTAGATATTGCCTAAACGGCAATTTC
>JAXIUT010000048.1:9481184-9492842 GCA_035586675.1 Eurytoma californica
TTATGAAGAATTTAAAATTGTTAAAATACAGTAATCTACTTTCATGATAAAAGCATTAAAATTAAACACGAGCAGTAACAGAAGCAGCAACGCATTGTTTAGCAACTAACGAAGTTTAATAAATTTATACATCAAAGCTTCATTTAGTACAGATGTACAGAAAGCTAAACCGGGCGTATCACTTCGAAAATGAACAATTAATCAAGCTGCATTGCACAGGCGGCAAGAGTGTATTCACAACTGCGTGCTTGTCAAAGTCACGCAGGCTCTCGTCACCCTACCAGTTCAGTTATTCTCTATAAATTGAAGCTCGTCATGTATCCAGGACGATAATACGACAATTGCTCGAGGTAGATTCGACGTTAGCAGAAAAAAAAGCAAAAAGGATGGACCAATCGATTTTCAGGTGAAAATTTCGTCGCTGCTTATTTGCCGATGCGGTGAAATAACGTAGAGCGAAGCGTAGCCGGCGGCGCTCGCGCGCGCGTAATATGCTCTTCTTTCGTAATCCGAAATTTGCAAATAACGATCGGCTGTATCTCGCTCTAGTGCCATAGAGGGGCGGCTACGTACGAGTGCGCTGAGCCGGACGATCGGACGCGCCTATCTCCGCTCGTTCGCATTCGGTCGCCAGCGAACAAATGCAGCCCGCGAGCCTGGGGGGCGCGCGCGCGCGTTAATCCAGAAATTCCTGAAAATGCCCCGATGCTAATCCGCGATCGCACCCATCCGCGTATTTATTGCCCTTTTTGCGAGAGCCGCGATGGCGCTCGCGCGGAGGTCGGAAGTGTGCGCTCGAAATTTCGGGAGTGTATCGGCTGCATAAACAGGCGTATTAGGGGATTTTTAGCTCTCGGGCGCCCTGTTAAATTCCCGGAAAATCCGAGGAGGCCGGCGCCACCCGGGCGCAAATTTACGATCGGAGTCCGCGGGATAACGCACCGCGCAGAATGCGGATGCGAGCAGCGCGCGCCGCTTCTTCGTTGCGTGCCGCGCGGCCTGCTCCTCGTTCGCGCTCGCTCTTTATTAGTCGAGATCGTATAACAGCAATTATATAGAATTACGAGAGAAGAACGTGAGAAGCCGAGCTTTTTCTCACCGAGCTTTTTACACCTGTCCGGGCCGCCTGGACATATTATGCGCCGCTGATTTTACGAGCGATCAACGATAGGCTATTAAAGGCCTTAAACTCCTAGGACATTTTTGAAGCTCACGCTCGTGGTGTTAAAGGTTCGATGTTTACCTTTGCGTGTGCGGTTTTAAGTTTTTATACTGATTTATTAATTCATATAACGACTTTGTCTTCATTACCTATATAGTTTACTTTCATTATATCTATGTACGGCAGACAATTATGATCTTATTTTTAATTTTTTAAAAATTCAAAATTAGTTTTTAATTAAATATTTATCTACCATCTTTACCTTTCATCGAAAATTCAGTATTTATACAGAATCCATATTACTCAGCTCACGCTTACTGTCAAATTTCTAATTTCTCATTGAGAAATACAGTTAATAATTAAATTAAAGTGGAGATGGCATTATTTAATTGTGTTCGATTCAGCACCCTACTTTTGCAAGCAATCGATAAATTAGGAAAAGGTGCTTATATCGTCTGGTCTATTGAAACATGCGCTTTTTAAAAATAATACTTGATTAAAATCTCAGGAAAACCACACTCTTCTTTCTGCTTGCAGATTCTGCTCTCGCACTTTGACGCCTTCAAGTTCCCCAGCTCGGAGGTGGTGCAGTTCCGCGCGCTGGTGACGCCGTGCATGCCGAGCTGCGAGCCGGTGCAGTGCGACCAGGAGGAGTCAACGGGCGAGCTGCGCTCGGTGATCTCGTACGGCCGGCGCAGGAGGCGCTCGGCCTCGCCGTCGCAGGTGCGCGAGGACCTCCTGCTGGTCCAGTCCATCCAGATCACAGACAAGTTCGGCTTCGAGCAGCGCGACCCCAAGGCCGCGTCCTCCTCGGGCAACTCGACGAGCGGCCGCGAGGGCGTGTTCGCCGAGGTGGAGGAGGCGACCGCCGGCCTCATGGGCGTCTGCATGAACCTGGGCGAGGCCATCGTCGCCGGCACCGTATTCCTAGTCGCTCAGATTGCCATCATCGCCGCGTGGACCTTCACCTGGCAGCGCCGCCGGCAGATCCTCAAGCACCAGGAGGCCCTGTCCGTCTCGGTCTCGGTGCCGGGCATGCACGCCGGCCGCGCCGACAGCCTCTGCAAGCTCTACGACGCCCAGGGCTACTCGCGCCGCTTCTAACTCCGCTCCCCCAGCCCGGAGCCCCGCCTTCTCTCTTGTACTCGTAAGAAGTGAAAAAACGGCGGGCCCGCTCGAGGAGTCGCGCCTCCGAGCGGGAGCGAGGCCGGCGGGCGCGCCGCTGCACGAGCGCGGCCTCTGGACGGGATTCCGCGCGAGTCTCGCCCGGCGTCCGCGGCGAATGGGCTCCCGCACAGGTCGCTAAATCGCGCACGCATACAAAGGACCTGTGCGGCTTCCCGCGCGCGCCCCCCGCCTCCCCGCCGAGCCGAGGCAGCCGGGGTTCCGCACCTTGAACCCCCGCCGCCTCCCGCCGAGGAACGCCCTATATCGATCTTTTCGACGGGACCGACCGCCGCTGCACCGCCGCGCGGCCGCGGAGAGGACGCCTCCAAATTTAGATAAATTCACGTCTCACGCACGAGAGGAGTAAGAAACACCCGCGCGACGGCGTCTCTCCGGGGCCGCGAGCGCAGTAATCGCCGATTACTCTCTTCATTCACCGACTCGCCGCGCGCTCTCCGGGCTCCCGACGGACGGAGCGTCGCAGTCGAAATTCAATATCAGTCGCGCGAATCTCGGCAGGAATGCCCGAGTTGCGATCGTCACTGCTCCGCGCGGAATTCGCGGGATTCCGCGCGCGACGGCACGCGGCGCCGTCAAAGAGCGCGCCTTTTTTTTTTCTTCACAGGGAGACGTCCCGCTCCGCGCGACGAGGGCCGGGCGTGAATCCCCGGCGCCACCTCGTTGCTCGCGAGCGCGACGGCCGAGACCCTCTTTCAAAGCCCTTAGCGTTTTTATTGTATCCTTATCCTTTGATTACGATTTTTATAACTCTGCGTCGTCAATTCGTCCGCGAGTCTTCCCCACAGCGCGAGGAATTTCGCCCTGAAGCTCTGCGACTCTCTCGCGAGCTCCCTGGCCGAGGAATCATTTTCGCGAACGCCGGGGGATGTACGTTTCGCTGGACGCGAACGAGGGAAAGAGTACGCTGCGCGGGGATATAAGGCAATTTGGATTTGACGCTCGCTCGTAAATCTTCCTTATCCGAAATCGGATTAAACGTTGACATTTCGATACGTCGTAATTTATTTTTTTAAATTTTGCTAAACGTGTCCAGGTTTGCTCGCGGAAAAAAAGAAATTTACTCAACACAAATGCTCGGTATTGAATCCAGCGCGCGATGTAAGTGAAAACAGCCGGAGCCGGTCGGACGATGAAACCTTCTCGTAAAATCGAAGAATACGAAGAAGTTCGTTGGACTATTCATCACCGCTCGACACCCAAAGAAGCCCCGGTGGGCTTTGCGGCCTACGAAAGCGGGACAGGCAGGTGGGTTAGAAATGACGAGGCGTGGCCCGGCACGAGCCCACGAGGTGATGGAGGTCGACGCATATTTGCTACGTAGCGCGGATTCTAATTAGCATTGGGAATTGAGCGTGATTATGCAGATGTTCCGAGGAGGATATCAGCCGGGCCGGAGCGAGCGAGAGGAGCGACGACGAGAACTGAGGGTAGCGCGGTGAAACGTCGCGCGCCTCCCAAAGCGAGCGAGAGAGACGGGGAGGGAGCGCTGGCTCGGGCGCAAGGTTAATTGCCTCTTGTGGCATCCTACCGAGCAGCCCTAAGCTCGCACCCAAGCGCCCGGCCAGATGCTCGAGACAAACGGGCGGCGCGTTAACCGCTCCCGCGTGTCTCTGTGCGCGCGCTCGCCCCGGGATCGCCTTTCAATGCGCCGTCGACCCCCTTACACCCCATTATCCTCTCTCTCCATCTTGGGCAGAGCCGCGCCGTGTTGTGGATATTAACATTTTTTCCCCAAACTTTCACCTTATTTGCCTTGGAATCCGATTCCCTTTCTTCCTCGCGAGCGCACGCGCGTTCGTTTTGCTCGCGGGAGACCGGCGGTACCGGGGAAGACTCGCCGCGAGACGATTGAATAAAAATAATACACGCGATGTGAAGAATGAAAAACCTCCCAAAAAAATGTAATAAATGAATGATAATAAATAAAAAAAAATAAACTAAAAATACCGAGAGTGTTGATTCAACGATGGTGCCTATGCGTGCGATTGACTTGTGTAACGGCCGTAAGCGGCGAAAGTAAAACAGTGTGTCGCGCGCTGAGCGTTCTGTCATCTACGTCCCTAAAGTTAAAGTCTTATAGATCCACTAACTAAGCTGAGAATAGTATAATCCAATCCGCTTGTGGTAAGAGGGTAGAGCGAATTTAACGCAAGTTCGGCAATTAAGCGTCGCGGACGCAGAAGTAGTACACTTTTCGCGGCGCTGCGCGAGCGTGCGCCACCCTATACATACGCACACGCACACCCAGGCGAACGTCCGCGCGACCGAGGCGGACGACGAGGAAAGAGGCTCCTGCGAGGAGAACAGCGAGGATAATCGAGAGAGAGAGAGAGAGAGAGAGAAGAGGAGGTCGCCTCGCTCGCGCCGGCGGTCACCGGTTGTCATACGATTCACTTTACCTCCCCCTCCCGAACCTCCCGCCGTCGATACAGGCACGGCTCGCACGGACGTACTTTTCATCGAGTCGATCGAACGACGCGTGCGCGCGGACCGGAAATGAGTCCCTGCGATCGATGCGAATTTGATTGCATTCAATGGAAACTGCGCGACGCTGCCCCCTTTTTTCCACCCAGCCCTCTCCCTGACCTCCATTCAACCCCTTTGATTCAGCCTCCATATCTTTCCAGTATCGCTATAAGATGAATACACGACAGCAATTTTAAACAGATAATTAATTAATTAAACGTGTATACGATATTATGTAACAATTCAAGATTTATACTCCCTTAAAGGAATTATTTGAGAAAAAAAAATTATACGTGATAAGCTAATCGTTAAGTAAAAAAAACTATATTATACATAATTATATACTCGAGTACGTAAATAAATGCGTAAGCTAATACGATGATGATGAAGAAGAATTGGGCTCGAGGACGATCGCTCGTACTTTTTTTTAGCAACGACTGTTCGTTTAGCATCCCCCCTTCGATTCCCCCTGCATTCCTCGCGACGGTGCGTCGACTCGCCTCGGTGCTGTCGACGCCGCCGTCCCCCCGCACCTCACTTTCCCTCTCCCCCTATCTCTGATCAATAATCTTATTATAATGATATTACTTCGCATTGTAAGCGCGTGCTCATAATAACACGCGAGATAAAGTCCGCACGTAGTCGTAGACAAAGGTGCTTGTCCTCGAGCCCGAGGTGCGCCCGCTGCTCTCCCGGCCGCTTGAAAAGCTCGAGTCTGCTCTGTACCCTGACTAACGTGTGCATAATTCTACCTCCTCTAGACGTTTTTTTGTACCCTACACCCCTCCGTTTCACCCCCAGCCTCTCGCGTTTTTTCCTCCTGCCGGTGGCGACGCTTTTTGACATCAGGACGCGCCGTTCCTTTTTTCCCCGACCCCCTCCCGTCCCTACTTTGTCCAGCTCCACGCGGGGCTTTTAGCCCGGGCCGCGGAAGAAGGCCACTTTAATCACGATTACTGTCACGTACAGAGCATACCCGGCGCCCGAGCGGCCACACATATATCGGCGCACCAGACATCGCTTATTTATTATTAATATGACAACAAGAGCAACAAGAAGAAAAAGTATACATACACACTTATAAACGTTATAACATTGCGCAATTATTCTCTCTGCGAGTCCTTGTCTCTCCGTACAGCTAACCCTCACCCTACCCACCTCCACTATCCTGGCCCTAGCCCCCGGCAAGCCATCCCGTTTGTATGCGTAACAATTTATCCCATCCAACTTGTATCCGAGCTCATTTATGCCTGTTTCCAACAACTTTATGCATCACAACTGAGAAACACACGGTAAAGACAACGAGAAACGTGTAATTTTTTTCCCCTACTTCCTTCGTCGAAATATACACCGGCGTTCGTTTATTAATGACATTATACACACGTGTGTCTCCTCTTTTGTACTATTGAGTTGTCTCTCACGTTGAACCATCGTTAACGTCAGTACCGTTACTTTGTACATAGAATATATGGTACGGAGAAATAAACTCATTTTCTAACGAAACTTCGTCTCTTTATTTACCTTTTTTATTTCATTGTGTTTACACGCTCCCTTCACATTTTATCCCGGTCACAATGCCATCGCAAATCCCGCGGCCTGCGAGCGACTTTTTCCTCCTATCATCGTCCACCTTTTTTCAGCTTTTTTCCTGCCGTAAGTATTATGTGTATTACATTACACAGGAATTTTATTAAAATCTTTCCGTAATATCCTTTCATTGGTTAATTAAAACATTAGTGTATTTAGCATACCGACAATTCGTTTATTTAATTTTACTGAGAACGTAGAGAAAGAGCAGATTGTTGGGTTAAACCCTGTTTCATTATGAAAACAAATTTACTAATAAAAATTCCAGTAGCCAATCTCGGCGAGATCAAATAGAAAATCCCGATGGCATCATCTTTGCAAACAAAGCGACCGCAAGTTTTTCCAGGCGAGCCGAAATGCCCCGAGTAAAAGTGAATTCGTTCTCAGAAGGATCCACCAAAGGTCATTAAGGGCTCGCCGGTCGTAAAAATGAGGGGAGCCGCGCGCCTTTCAATCGGCCAGGTTTTTTGCAAATAACGCAGCGCGGCTTGCAATAACGACGGCGGCCGGCATTGTTCTAACATCGACTGCCGCAGGTAAATGGCACGGCAAGAAAGGAGAAGACGGAACTACGCGGAGACTACTCCGGATGCAGCTTCGCTGCTCCTCGTCCCCCTTCGACCGCTAATGCCGCTTCGTCAAACGAACCTTTTCTTGCACAACTATTTGCGTCGCGGCATCGGCGGCGAGTCCTCCGATGTCTATCTCCCGGTAACTTAACGGCCAGATGGACTTGATTTGCCATTCGACGTTTCCAGCTGCGCACACGTGCACTGAGGTACGGGCCCCTTGTCGAGTCGGGTAAGTATCTACCTCATTATCGTCGAGGCAGACTTTCGTTTATTGTTTTGACTTTAGTGCCAACTAACGCGCCTTTAATTGCTCTCGCGTGTACAAGTGTGAAGGGGAGAGGAGGTGAAAAGTGCATCCTTTTATTTTCTCCAACTTCTTTAATTCCGTAATTTTCTTCAATTCCGTTTATTTTAAAATTCAAACATTTTTCTTATATGAATCTATATGATTTTTATCTTGCTTTGACGTTTGCAAATATTTTAATAACTTCCAAACACTTTAAGTTAATTTCAATTTATTTTTGCGCGAAGAAAAAAAGTTTAGGCCCTAAAAATCCCGAGGGTCATAAAATGGGGGAGAGGGAATTACAATAATTGTGCAGAATTACAATCACGCCTCGCGTATTCTTTCACGCTACATAAGCTTGGGCCGCGAGGGTAATTGTTGACATTGTAAGGAACGGCGCGTGATTGTCTCACGTTCCCCGCCGAATGAGAGGCCGAGATGAAATTGAAGTCGCGCAATTTTGCAGGCAACATACATATTGTCCTCGAATAATTGTTTGGGCCAGGGCGCCAAGAAACCGTGTGTGCACAATTTCCCTTTCGCTCTCGGAATCCCACCGCGAAATGAACCAGTTTTCTAAAAATTTCAAAATGCAAGTTTCAAAAATTCCCTTTTTGATGCGTTTGTTTATTTTTTTTTTGCAAGGAAAAAAATAAAAAAAGCGGTATTTTATTTAATGGAAAACGCATTTTCAAAACTGAAATAAACGGTGAGATTGCAGAAACGAAAATTGACTTGGTAATCCAGAAATATTTCATGCATCAGTTACGTATACAGAGTAGATGAAAACACGTTGCTTTTATAGTTTGAAAATATAAATATTTTGAGTACACCGAGTTCGGAATTTATTTAAAACAATTTTCGCAAATACATCGAGTTCAATTTTATTTTCGTGCCGCGGAATTTATTAAACTTTCACCAAACGCTACGTCTACTGGTAGCTTTTAAATATTTAAACGGCGAAACGTAAGTCATCGTCGTTGTATACTGAGGACCCACGGATGAATTTACCATTCCTCGCTTCTTCCTCGTCGTTTCTCGGGATTAAAGTATTAATAAAAAAGTTTCTCGAGAGTAACAATAAACTTTATTAAGCAGTTACATTTTTTTCGTTTTTACTGCAACAATTCGCTTGTATCCTTTTTTCATTGCAATATTTCACTCGAACCTCGCGACACGATTTTTGGTTCTTGTATACTTTTATGGGTTTATTGAAACCCTCACTTTCTTTCTTCCTTAAGTTTTATCCAGATTTACGAGTTTCCTTCGAATCTGCGAGCAGCGTCGTCGACACGAACGTCAGCCTCGAAGCCGTGCAACATGCATATTCCAGGTTTTACGACGATACTAAAACGATCCAAAGTACCACGGTGGCCAGAAGTACGCTTGTATTATCGATCCAAATCCAAGCCCTGGGCTCTTCTTCTTTCTTTTGTTTCATCCAAGACAGAATGTAATTCGTAGATAATATAAAAATTTCATTGTCCGGGTGCTCTGTCATCCTTTTTTTGCTGAGACAGTTTTCCTTTAAAACCGCGAATGCAAACGTTGTAAAGTCAAGCGTGTTTATCTTATCTAAATTAATTTTTTTACTTTAAGGCTTAATGTATTCATTATGCACTAGATTTGAATTGCTTAATTATATGCTGTAAACCTTTAAAGCTGTAAACGCAAATATATATTAAAAGTTTTATGAGATACTTTACTTAAATCTAATTAATGTAAATTTTCAAGAAATATTCTAATTACAGTTAACTTGAAATTATACTCATTAAAATTAGAAGATAAGTAAACAATGTAGTCTAATATATCAAACTTTTTAAACATTGTTTTTCCATTTATTACATAAACGAATACAAAATTTTACTTTCGAAAGGTATTTTTTAAGTTGCTTTTCGATCATAAAGAAGAGAGAATCTCTGGGCCACTTCCAAGTTTGAAACATCGTAGAATCTCTACTTTGGTCATATTTAATAGACGTCATAATTTAATTCACGTATCAAAAGTAAAATAAAACAGTAAAATACTGCAAGTTATAATGTAAATCCTTTAGAACTACTAAATCTTTTCACACTGATCACTGTTGTTTACAATAAAGCGTAAAAGATTATTGTTGTAATGGAACGAGAGGGAAGGGAATTTTTAAATAAATAACAATTAAGTGATTGTGTAGTAATACCTTTATTAACATTTTAATTAAAAGTATTACACATAACGTTTTCTTGGCTACATGCAAATTCATGAAACTTTATTAAACTTGTAATGTAGGATACATAAGCTACGTTATTAAGTGCTTAAAATAGCTGTATAAAATATCACGTAGCTTGGATCATTCTTTATCTCAAAAAATCGCTTAAGTATAAATTGCAAGATTCAAGTATGGGGATATTAAAATAGCGTTAATGGATTCAGAACAGTTTATAAGACAAAAAATAATAATACGCATTAGTATAAAAAGATGTTTTAAAGCTCTTCATGGGAATGGCTTTAAAATGCAGCTAAATCTTTTTAAAAAGCATCACAAACTATGATAAAAGTATGCAGCGATTATAATCATATTGATCATGCTATACGGAATTTCAATATTGCTGGCACCAAATAAAAAGTGCAAGCGCGGCTGGAAAGATTAAAAAATATTTGCAACATTATTGGAAAAATATAAAATCGTTGAAAAAAGAAAGCGCAATAACTGGTCGTAAAAAAGGGTAGAGAAGAAAAACGGGCGCGCGGCTTATCGTAGCGACAAAACTGCAGGCAGCAGCGCTCGCGATTACAATTTGAAATGTCGCTCGGTGGCAAAGGATCAAAAGCGCAAAGCCGTCGAGAAGTCGTCAAGACTGACCGTCTTCGGGGCGGCGAAAAAATCCCTCCCCGAGTGGTATTATCAGGAAGCGGAAACTACAATAAGATGAAAGAGAGTATTGTTTAAAATGGAACAAAGAGAGAGGGCGAATAAAGAGAAGCCGAGCGAGGGACGAAAGAGAAACCCCGGCGACGTCGAATCAGTTTCCTTGACTTTGAGCAAGTGCCGCGGGAGCGAGCGAGAAGGCGCGGGAGAGCGAAAGAGGACGCGAGAGGGACTCCCGGCCATTCGCGTGGCGCGTCCAAAGTATGTGGGTAGCGCGGAGTAGCGTAGTGGACTCGAGAGCAGCTTGATCCGCAGCGCGGGGGGAGGGAGACGGGGAGGTGGGGGGGACGCGGCGAGGAAACTGGGAACGAGCTTCGGGCCGGGAAATGAGAAGGTCGAGCTCCGGATTCATCCTCTGCATAGGGGGTTGCGCAAGCTCGCTCGCTCGCAGCTGCACTTTAAATTGGGCGTAGCTTTTCCGGGCCGCGCTCGCTACCTCCGTACGTGTCCCCGCGCGGCTGTGTGCGCGCGTCGGAACTGTCGTCGGTGGGGGGGAGCCGGAGGGTGGCGGCGGAAGCCCACATTCCCGGGAGGCGGTCGAGTATGCCACGAAATGGAACCAAGCTCAGCTTCGATCTGGCCGGTAATATCGAGGATGAGACGCGCGCGGCGCGGACGGAAAGGGAAGAAGCACTAGCACGTGGTGTCACGTAAATCCAAAGAAAACACCACTTCGTCTCCTCCACTCTCTCCCTTTCCCTCTTCCTACTTCGCCCCTCCTCGCGCATTGTCTCTCTCTCTCTCTCGCCCACTCCTCTCCGAGGTAGACGCTTTTGTGCGCCCCCATTTCTTCCTACATATACATTTCCCTCGGCAGCCACCCCCGGCACGGGCACGGAAGCGCGGAACTCCATTTTCCAGCTGCATTCTTGCCGCGCGAACGACTGTCCCCTCTTTCTCGCCGACCGGTCGAAAGAGAAATAGAGAGAAGGTCCGGGAGAGGTCCGAGGCGATCGTCACACCCCGAGGACCGCCAGCGCCGAAATATCGGGCTCCCGGAACGAGCCTCGAGATGGAGATAAGGCGCCCAGAGGCGCCACCTTTTTCGCCGCGTGCGACAATGCCGGTGGCGCGCGGGGGCAAAGACATTATTCGCCGATGAGGGGGCGGCGAGGGGGGAAGTGAATTCCGTGTAGCCGGCGATCCAGTGGCTTTGGCAAGTGTCTACGTGACTCCACGCCGCGAGGTAATTACGATGCCCTGGATACACACACGCCTGCGGCTGAGCTATGTGGCTTCACCCCGGCGACCCTAGACACCGAGAAAATTGGCGGCGAGGAAAAAGTCCGGGGAAACTTAGTCTTGGCCGTTATTAAACTTTAAAGGGACACCGCTGAGGAGGAATGACGGCGAACCTTGGGAAGCCATTTGTTTATTAATTAGCCGATGCTCTTGTGTTTGCTCTCCCGCAGGAAAAATAATCTACCCGATACAGGGATTTGCATTTCTAAGGTCAGAGAGATATTGAAATTATTTTATTATGCATCGC
>JAXIUT010000048.1:9492942-9506111 GCA_035586675.1 Eurytoma californica
TTTATAATGTTTTCTATTATCCTTCACATTTTTAGGCGGTTTTGACATTGCATTTAAGAATAAATTGAAAAATCAAAGTGTTGATAAGGTAAAGCTTCAAAATTTACTTCGGCATCCCCTTAAGTAGATTTTAATTTGTAGATTAAATAAATAAAAGTGAAATTAACTTATTAAGTTGATTGAATCGTGATCCGATTATATCTCAAAAGTATATTTTATATTGCTACTGATGTCATATTCATGCACTTCAATCGGCACGAGGATTTCATTGTTTATTAAAGTTCACCAATCCAGTTTGAAAATTGATTCTGTCAAGACATTCATCGAAATAAAAAAAATGATTTAGATTTATCGCTGCAGAGTAAACATTTCCGTTCCACCAGTATTTTCGACGTTACGCCTGCAGTATCCGCTTCGGTTATTATTCCCCATTGGAGTGGCTCTCCAAAGACACGGTTATTTTAACATCCCACAGCTTATCTCGTCGTCGGTCGGTCTGTCGATTAAGCAGCGCCGGAGCCGGTGCCCTGAGTGCTTCCTTGGCTAGGAAACTGCGCGCCGGGAGTACGAGCGAGTCGATCGTTCATATAGGCGCAGCAGCTGCGGTCCTCGCTCGCGCGACAATTAGTATCTCACCGCTTTTATTGGAGCTCGTTGGAGGACAATACGTTCGGGCGCAGCGCCGGCGCGGCTTGATTTCCCACGGGATACTAATCCCATCTTAGTCGGGGGCAACTTTTCGCCGGGGCACGGTTCGAGCGGCCGGCACTATCTCGCGCCCCCCTGCAGCGGCGGCCACCGCAGGCTTATTACGGTACGTGATCGTTAGGCGGCCGGGGCGCGCGGGCGAGCTTCCAGAATAACGGAGGAATTGAACGATAAAAAAAACTTGATTACTTCTTAATGGTGTAATTATGGCGAGCCGATGGGGCTGAAACTCCGGTAAGCCCCGAAGTTGCCGCCCTCGGAATTGCACCGTGCACCGGGCGCCCGCGCACGTGCTGTTTATTTATTTCGATGTCGCGCGAAAGTCGCTAATTGCGACGTTTCGCCGGCTCCGCGCGCCGGTCCTCCCCAATAATTTACATCTGCTTTCCCTCCCGTCGAAAAAAATGGCTCGCTATTTACTTTTTTTTCAAAAACGTTTATCGTAATTGCCCTCGCGGGGTTGGGGACGAATTAATACATCTCGCAATGATCCCCTCCCCCCCGGCTCGCGATACAAATTACTCGACTAATAATTACCGTTATTAATTTTCCGCAATAGGCATCCCGAAGTTTTGAATACGCACGTCACGCGAGGCGGCAATAATTTACGCTAATTACGACGGATAGACGCCGCAGGGGGAAAAAACGGCGACAGATTATGGTCTTCCCGCTTTCTCTCGTCATTACGATGTAGCTCCGCGGCGGCCACGACTGTCCCTTTTTTTCTCCCTCTCCTTGTCCGCGATGTTTATTTTCCCGGGCATGAATCTCGTTGCGTCATCGAGAGCGAAATTTAACGAGCACTAAATTTTGACCTCCTCAGTGTGCCCGAGCGATAAATCGCTCAGCGCCTCGTCCCGCTGCGCGGCCAGATCCACGCTAATGCAGGGGAGAGGACATAAATTCGCGGGCATCATTATAGAAGTAGAAATAAATATTAGCGCGTCACTTTTGAATTTAATAGAGAGTTTGATTGAAGGCTGGGAAACACTCGAGGTTGTAACAGCCATTTTTAGATCTGATTTTTGCGAGAACGGCGACTTAGCTACATTTACAGCAAACATGTAGCGGTAATGGTAGCAGTAAAGGTTATTTATTTCACGGAGATGGCTATTAACCGGCTTAATCAAGCCACTTATTAGTCCGCACCAATAATACCAATTTGTCTAATATGGTTTATAAATTATTTTAAGCAATTAAGTGTCCCATGCCCCAATCAGGAAAACAGTTACGTACACAGGATATTTTCGCTCGGAGGGCAGCGACTCCGGTAGTCTCTTACATATTTGTGTCAATTAATGCAGCGACATTAATTCCAAACAGGATATTGCCGCGCTCCTCTTTATCAGCACCTACCGAAGGCAAAAAATCGCCGATAACTAAGACTACTTGTCTTAACAGTAACGGAATCTCGTTCCGTCACTGGGCCACTGGATTTTCCTCTTTCTCTCGCTCCGACGAAGCAAACCCACACTAGAACGACATTCGACCAAATAAAAAGCATCGCCCGTCCCGTTTTCTCTTCTGCGCTGAATTCCTCGGCCGTGAAAGGGGAAAGGAGCCGGGAAGGACGTACGGCGACCCTCCGGGCTGAAAAGTCGTTGGCACGGCTTTTTGCATCTCGG
Source organism: Eurytoma californica (assembly GCA_035586675.1). NCBI lineage: Eukaryota > Metazoa > Arthropoda > Insecta > Hymenoptera > Eurytomidae > Eurytoma > Eurytoma californica. The sequence continues at coordinate 9,495,276 of JAXIUT010000048.1, forward strand.
CCACGAGGTGCACTCTCGCCTATGCCAAACGAAACCCTCCGTAATTGCGTAATGTGGGCCTTTCCCGCGGCACGCCAAAGGGGACTCTCCGGCGGCGGCTCTCTTAACACAATAAAAATCCGGTTCTTAGAAAATTGAAAAATAAAGGGGAGAGATTATAAAGCGGACGGGGAAATAAGCGGCTCTGCATCTTTTTACGACGGCGCAAACGTTTATTTAGAATTAGAGGCGAGATTCGAGCACCATTGAGCTGTAAAAAGTTTCGCCGCGCTTTTAAAAGTTACCATTGCCCTTGTGTGATTAGGAAAATTGTTGTTGATGTAGGTAAAAAGTTTACGATGTATTAAGATCAGAAAAATTTAAAAAAATGCCAGTAATCAACATTCTTTGTTAAAATTAATAATAATCTAAAATCTGAGGTTGTGTAAATAAGTTGCGGAAATAATTATCTAAAAAAATCAAGGAATAAATAACTCTTCCTTAAACAAGTTGCTCGAACTTTATTTAAATTAAACGCTACACGTGCAAAAATGTTTAAAATAAATTTCTTTTACACGCCGGGCAACATGTGTTTGAAAATTGAACAAATGTTAAGCGCATTTAGTAAAAAATGATAAAAAGACGTAATAAAAATATGTTCGGATTTATTATAAGCGCGAGCAGGTCTCTCATTATTCGATTACAAGTGTAAGCTTCCCACGACGAGCGTCTCCTTATAAATTTACACCGGGACGAATAAATCATTAACGGCGATAATTAGATTCCCCCCAGCCAGGACTTCTACACCCGTTCGATAACAAGATTCAATAACTAATTCACCGCACTTATCACCGTAAATAATTCCGCAGCCGGCTCCCGCCTACTCGCTGCATATTCTAAAATCTGCCTCGCGCTGAATCGCGGCCGGGGCTCGGCGCGTATGCCCGATTGTCTTCGATCGATCTTCGCTCGGCTCGCGCGGGGAGGGGCAATAATCCGCGGGCGCAACGCCTCCGCGGGGCTCGGCGGCCTTGCCGGGGACCTTCGCGGGGGCCGTTCCCCCCGAGCCGCGGATCTAGATTTCCGTAATTTACCGCGCCGGCATTCCGCGCTCCCGGGGATTTATTAAAGCGTCGCGCGGGGGTCACTCGCTATCTAATGGAAATAATTACGCGATCTCGCGGAGCGCAGCCCGAACTGTCCCGCGGGACCGCCGCCACTTATCGCCGGCGCGATTCATCACGCGAGATAAATCGCCGGGCAAACACTTTCGTGCGAGCCGCCGTAACGAATGGCGGGCCGAGCGAGGCTTCATTAATAATCGCTGACTAACGTCTCGGCGAAAGTGCCCGCCCGCGACAAATAGGCAAGCTCGGAATGAAAGTGCAGATCGGCCCGCGGCCGTAACGATCGAGGCGTTTCGACCGCTCGGGGGATGCGCCGGCGAAATATCGAGATGATTCGGAGAAAAGGGCTAATTGCGCCGGGGCCGCGGTTATTATTCGCGGATTTAGCGCGACTCGAGCTATTGACCCGGATCAGCGTCCCTCCGGAACGAGTTTAATGTTTAATTTTCGAAAATTGATGACGCTCGTAAAGCCGGATTTATGGATTCGTAAATTTCTTCAAATCGCCGATGTGTACCCTCCCATCGAGATACAATCGCTCTTGATCAATCAAAGGCGGAGGGAAAAAAGTCCGAGTTCGTTAAGATAATTTCATCGGGCGTAATTGACTTTCATTAAAAAAATAGCCCCGGGGCGCGGTGCATCCGCGCGTTAATTATTTCTCCTGCGGGCGCGACTTAAAAACGCGCGAAAGTGCATATCCATTACATCATCCGCGTATTATTTATCATCCTAATGCGAAATAATAGTCTTTACTTGAAGCCTCGCGCAACGCAACTAAATTATCCGCGTAACGATAAGTATTAATATGAAGTTATTTTCGATTCGACAACCGGTAGTTCACGTAATTTACTCGGGGGATCAGATCGCGGCTTGACTAATGCGCGCCCCGGAGATCGGATTCTTTATGAATACCTCTATACTAATGCGATTGTTATTATATGGATCATCTTTCCGTGCGTAATCACGTTTCACATTACCAGCAGGCTCTGGGAGGCCTTACTTCCAAGCTCCCCGTATCGTGTCTGCATCTCCCGATCATCGATCCGGTTCGGACGCGCGAATAACCCTCCCCACCTCCCCATAGGGCGTAAGTAACACATTCATAAAGAGATTGGCTATAAATGCTACACGATGGGGGAGGAGGGAGGGCGAGAAATTGCAACTTTCATCGCTGATTTTCTTTTATCCGCGTGTAATCGATGCGCCAATTCCTAATTGAACGGCCGGAGCTTTACCACGAAGACAAGCGGGAGGTGTATATATAAGTTGGAAAAAAAGATGCCGACGAGAGGCGTCGGAATTTTATTTTTCTTCCCCTTTTTGCTCTCATTAGGAGCGCCGATACTATTTCGCGAAACACAGATGTTCAGCGGGGGCTTGCGGCTGCGTGAGCGCCAAGCGTACCACTTTGCCGCATACCGCAGGGATATACAGAGCGATCCCCGAAGAACGCAACTATTCAAACACGGATCCGGTATTTTCTCTGCCGTACGGCAAATAACATTTATCGTCGACGCGGAACGATTCGTTTGCCATTAATTATTGTTAATTGGACTAGTTCTATCCATTTCCGCTTCTTTTTTCTTCAAACTTTATTTTTCAAACGAGCAAAAGGCTTTGAGAAATTTTGAATGCCAAACGTTTGTATAACAGAATTTCAATTTGTTAATTGCTTATTATAAGTTCGCGGTTCATTTTCCCTTAAATAATCAGCGTCGCCTGTGAATTAAGTTTGGGTAATCGCGGCTCTCGAAACTTTGGTAAAATTATGTAATCCACGGAGCATTTATGAGTTCTATGAAAGTCAAACTTCCTTCCGGGAGATTTCTTAAATACCTTAAACAAAATCCACTACACGCCACTCATCTTACTTATCCTCATTCCCCGCGTAGTTTCAATATTCACTCGAGGTTGAACCCTAACTTGATCCGCAAAGCAACTTCGCGAACAAGAGCCCCTCGCAGGCAATTAATAGGATTAAATCGTCCGGCTCATCAATAAAATGCCTTCTTTCTCCTCCTGCTCTCGGTCAATCGCGCCGTAAACGCGACTGGCCGAAAGGAGGAATGAAAAGAAAGAGCCAGGAGCGATTGGGCGCTCTCCTTAACGAGGAAAGCCTCTAATTGCCCCGCGGTAAACGCGCAAGCAACAAGGGGAGTTGGGCGGCGCGGTTTATGCCTTTACCTGAATTACCGTCATTTTAAAAAGCAATTTAGTCGTCGATGGTAGCCGGCCCTCTGTCACCCTCGGCCAACTGCCGTCGGGTTCAAGGCTGGCCTTGTAAGGCGAAAAAGAGAGAAGGGAGCCCGCGAAAACACGCAGATTGCGCGACGATGAGTCCGCGCTAAATCATTTAACTTGTGATTGCATTAACATATGCATCAGCGAGCAGCGAGGTGCGCGCGATTGTTTTCAATCTGCGCGGGGAGAACGAAATGCAAATCCGCACCTCGTCAATTAGAATGTTTTAATGAGGCTGCGCCGGCTCTCCGACTGCGCGCGGAGCTTCCACGAAAACTTCCTTATTGTTTGTGGCCCGATTCCCGGGAATAATTCGACTAGCTGAAAATTCGAGGCCTCGCCGAGCAGCCAGGCGATCAAATTCTAAAGCTTGCCCGGAGCAAGTTTCGCGGTTCTGTGTGAGGACGCGGACTTGGCTGCCCACGAGGGGTTATAGAGTATCCGGTGCCGATGCTTAGAAAAGACAGGCGAGCATCTGTAATTAAGATGGAATTGGGGAGGATCTCCGTAGCAGCTCAGATTGTTAAAAGCCACTGGGGCTTGCGTGACTGCGAACCATTGACGGTCCACTTAATGCTGGAATAAGTTTGTTTTCGTGCAATAAACGCTTTGCTATTTTTACCATTAAGTATCTTTAAGTAAAAAAAGAATATTATTGCAACTGTGGAAGAGATATTATCAATTCATTGCCGCAGGAATGTACGGAATGCAATAAAAATATCATGTACAACTGCATTTTTTTAAGTTATGACAATTATTTATAGTTTTAAATTTATGATATTTAATATTTGTCTGCGTCACTATATAAACAAGAATAAATTTTCTGCGTTTTACAAGCTTCTATTTGCACATAATTTACATAGCACTATTCATCTCTAACATGTTGCACAATCAATTTGCGCCGCTAACAGAGTATTCGCTTAGCTTCGCAAACAGAAGAAAAAAACAGAAAAAACATATTACGTCTTATTAACTAGACTATTAGGTATCAATTGACGCATTGAAAAAAGGTAGCCTTTATTAAATCCCTATGAAAGGTCCATTTCCCATAGTTTTTAGGATGAAGCGGATAACGTTGCGTCATCTTCGATCGCGGAATGGACGCTTGCAATAACGAACTCGTTATTTTATTACAGCTGATCGGTACTTCCGCAGATGAATTTCTATGGTACGATAAATCTTTAAGGAGCCTCTTCGAGACGGACAAGGCGCGAGAGAGGAGGGGGGCAAAAAGGCAGAGTGCAAAAACTAAACGAGTCTCGCAATCTTACACGATGATAAAGCGAAAGGCAAGAAACTTCAGCTCGGCAAGAAGGTCTGCGAAATACAAAAACTGTACTGAGGAGAGCTCGTCACGTACTTCATTCAGACATTACACTTACAATTTTAATGGCATGCATAACTCACGTTTAGTAAGAAAACTTTTGTCGAAAATAATTGCGCCGCCGATAAAGAATTTATAACGCGACTCTCGCGTAAGTAGCTCGAGTGCAAAATTACATTATCATAAAAATCGTGGGAGAGGGGCGAGAAAAGGGCGCACTCGGAGGGTTTAATTAATGCAAGCAATTGTATTGTTCTACAGGACTTGTTGAAAGAATGTAATACGGTCTGCGAGTGATACGAGCAGATATTTATTCTCTGAGACTTAATTCGTATGATTACCCGAGGTATTGTATTAGTCCATTTCCACACTCATTCTAACGGACATTTTACATTCTTCTTTTTACTTGTTCAAGTTTTTTCTTATAATTGATAAACAAACACTCGCAATATTTGCAATTTACACTTCTCGAGGAAAATATTATGCAGATTTTATACAGATAGAAGAGATTTTATAGAAATAGTTAACTTTACTTGGAATTATATATGCTTCGAAATTACTGTACGATAATTTATTTTATTAACAAACTTAGCAATCATTACTATATTTTCATACTAAAAAGGCATAGTAAATATTGCTTCACAGATTTTTCAGCATTCGCAAATACCTTCGTAAAATTATATTTAAAATTTTATCGGAATAATGAATAATAGATTGTTTTTCAAGTAAGGTATTCGAGTCATGAATTTCGATTTTCATAGAAAGCCGGCGCAGCTTCCTCCTCGAAATTTCCTCTCGCGCGGCGCTGCGCTCATTAAAATTCCCCCCTCGCTATAAAATGCACGCCTATAATTCAATGATACCAATTACGAGGACTATTACATCACCAGGTAAGAGATAATCGCGCCCGGCCCCGCGATTCGGTTTGCAATCGAGCCGGCCTTAATAAAGTTCTTTCCGGGTGTCACCGGGGGAAGGCGAGTGAAGCGAGGCCACGGAGGCAGCGTCGCCGCCGCTGAGAAACGAGAAAATTTAATTGCCGGCGTGCGCCTCTCCTCGGCCATAATTCAAAGCTCGGGGCCCGCGGCGGGTGGCGGTGCGCTCGGCCGCCCCAATCCCGGCCCCCGCGCAACATCTGTATCGCTCACGGAGCCGTTTCGCGGGGTCGCCCACCGGCCATTCAATTTCCATCCGATGAATAAGGCGCGCTGGGAGGGGCAGGCCCTGCCGGAAACTGCGACCTCCCCCCCCGTTACGTGCACCCGAGGCGTCCGCACCCCGCGCGACTACTCAATTAGAAAATTTAACGTCCGAAAAGCCGATTGCTTCTTTTCGCCGCGGGCTCGCCAAGTTGGACGCTCTCAGCCGGGGCGTCGTAAAAAGTTTTAAGCGCCGCCGAGAGGAAGTGGCGAAAAGCGCCGAGACAATGGCCGGGGAAGGTGGTTACCGAGGGGGAGGGGAAAAAAGGAGAGGAGGGCCGAAGGAGGGAGAAATAATATTCCCCGGCGTTTTTCGCGAAAACTTGGGAGTTTCGCGTCGTCGCGCGGGAGTTTGCCGGGTGAGTAAACACCGGCAGCTGACGGAAATTCGTCCCTCCTTTATGCCGGCGAGGCTCATAAAGCGACCATTCGACGCAATTACCCTGCGCTCCTCCGCGGAGGCGAACGCAAATGGCACGGCTGAATTAAGGGAGCGCGCGGCAGTCCTCGTATTTTCGCCGCGGAGGGGAGGATCTCCGCGGCGATATAAATTCCTCAATCGGGGAGGTGGGGAGAGCCGCGCGCGGAGGCCGCTCTAACAGGGCTCTAAAGTACCCGCGCGAGTCGTCCCCTCGCCGAGCCGATTAACGCCCTCCCGGCGTCCACCCTCGCGGCGGGCTTAGATACGCCGAGCGATAAGCAGTTTATGAAGCGGCCGACGCGAATAATAGATTAGACGTCGCCGGCGTCGCTGTCCTCGTCCCGTCCCGTCCCTCGATAAACGAAGCAGCCGCGGCGGCGGGGTAAGGAGAGCGACAGGGGGAGAGACAAAGGAGCAAAGCCGGAGGCGGGCGGAGGCGCGGTAAACAATGACGGCTCTAACCTCGCGCCGGCTGAGGGAAGCCCAACGGCCGAGTGCGCGCCTCCGACACGCCAGCTCATTAGGAGTTTCGCGTGCGCGCACGCCAGGCTATATACCTATAGCTTGATTGCATTTTAATATGATCTGGCAAGACGAGCTCGTCCCCTGCCCCAGCCTCCCCCCGCGGCCCTATTACTCTTCCTTTCAAATTAACTTTTCTCCTCGTCCGGAGTTTTGCGCGCCGTCCTCGAGGAACTCGAGCGACCGTCCAAAGAAATCCACCAAGCGCAGTCATTTTAACGATAATGATGGAGGCTGAACTTTTCGTAAAAAATCCGCTGGATGATAAGTTATTTATTTTTCATTACGCCCTCTGCTGCTACTTACACGCCGCTTCTGTTTTTGATTCGCGCTGGGCTGGGGTTTAATTTCGCGTTAATAATTTACTACATCCTCCAAAAATCTATTATACTAAATGACTGTTCACTCTCCTTTTCATTTTTCATTTTTCATTTTTCTCGGACACCTGATAAGGGTAGAATTAAATGATTGAACGAAAATTTTTACGAGTCAATTAATTTTGTTTGCGCTAAAAAAATTCGTTACGTTTCGTCGCTCAATTTTGTTAGCCTGATGAGGGCGACAAAATGAGCCAGCGAAAGCAGTAACTCCTTTAATATGAATAAAATTAATTGACTCAAAACAGGAAAGACGCTCAATCATTTAATCGCACGTCCCATCTTCTTCCTTAAAAATAACGTTAGCGCTACTCTCAAAATACACGTGTCGTTAAAAAAAACATGAAAAATAACGCGCAATTTACTTCCTTCACTAATCAAACATTCATTATAAATAATTAAACGTCCTATTCTGCCGACGTGTTCTCCTCGTCCTTCCGTAACCTCTACAGCCGAGTTAAAAAAAAGGCGAAGCTGATGGGCCGACATAAAGTTGCGAGAGTCGAAAAGTAAAGAGGAAACTCCGAGGCGCCCGGCGACACTTCTTGTCGCTCGCGTGTCATCAGTCACGCGCGTAATGAGCATCGGAAGCACTGATTTTCTCGGCCGACTCTTACCCGCGTTTATTAAGTCGTGCGTGCGCGAGAGTATTAACGTCGGCGCGCGCGTAATACGGTACCCCGCCTATTCCTATCCGCTCAGCTAGCTTTTCCGCGAGCGCGCAATTTGCATAGTTCCGCGGTCGCAACCCCGGCTGGAGCGCTAAACGCTTCCTATTCCGCGGATGCGCCGAATCTCGAGCCCGAGGCGCGCGAGCACACGGCCTAGGAGGGAAAAAGGACGAGGCGGTGAAAATTGAGCACGCCGCGCGCGTCAGCGAGCGAAAATAGAACGAGATGCGAGAGTGCCGATGACTGATTTAATGTTTGGAATTAGAATGTCATACTGATGGGTTTCAATTATCAATAATTAACATTTCGCTTGGTTTAATGGGAGCGTTGCAAGCGTTCGTGCTTGGGAGGTATAATTGTCGCAGGAAATTGTAGCAGGAAGCGGTTGTTAACGATTGCACTTTTGCTCGTTTACACCACCGACATCTTTATATCTTATAAATAGATCATCGAAAGTCTCCGCAGTATCTTCTATAAATAAACGTAATAAATTTCTTTGAATATAATCATTCGGTGGAAAATTTAAATGGACAAATCGTTAATTTTTCACAGCTCTACGTGACGGGGGCACAGCGAAAAAAGGTAGCAGCCCGTGAAAAAAAACGAGTGGGTGGTTAAGAGGCGAGCAGTTGTCCAATCAGCTGTGGCAAAACGGGATCGCCCGCGAGAGATCAAAGCCGCGATGATCGCGCGCTCGCTCGGCCGGCCGAGCTGTTAACGACGGCAATTGTGAGCCGCGGCGCTGGCATGCAGGATATTTAAATTTGCTTGCATAACCGCTCGCGTACGCGCGCTCGCCTATAACAAATGTACGCTCGTGCTCGTTCGCTCGCTCGCAGGCCCGGAAAGCCCGCTAAAAACACGCATCCATTTCCATTTAACAGGTTTATATATTGCCGCGGCTGCGCGCGCGTCTGGCGCACGCGGGGCCGGGGGGGAGGCAGCGCGGCGACCGCCGCCGCAGTCAGCGGCAGCGCGTAGTTACATTTGAATGCGATGTCCCGACGCCAATTCAGAGAGCTGCAGCTCGCATATACCAACTGCGAATTAGATTTCCGCCCAGCTGGGGCACGCCTCCCCCTCCTTTTCTCGCCGCGCGCATACTTCAGCCGAGGTCGAATTTTCGTTCTTATCCTTGGGAGCTGCTCCGAGCGCTCCTTTTTTGCGCCTCCTTTTGGCGCCGGGGCTAATTTATGTCTTGCCGCGCGTAACGTCTAATTTAACAGCTGGACGGGAGAAGTCCCAGGCCATATTACGGAAGTGCCAAGCCGGCCGGGCCCTTTTTTCCGCGCTGCTCCGCGTGTAATGATCGGAATAATCGTGGATTTATTATCGAATGCCTCGAGAGACGCGAGGCGGCCGCTTGAAAAATCCTCCGGCCGAGTATGTAGTCCGGTCTCGCCGGTCTTGCGGGCCGGCCTTCTCCTTTTTACCGCGCCGTTCCGCGAATAAAAAAAAGGAGGAGCATCTTCGACGGCTAGGAACATTTCATTAAGCGCCTTCAAATGGAGCTGCTCGGACGCCTCGGATTTTCCGTCTGCAGTTTAAGCGGCAGTTTAGTCCGACGTTAGCGACGTTAGTGCACGCGATGCCGGCGATGGACCCCTCGCGAGCCTCCGCTCGTAATGAAATTATTGCTCGCTCGCGCCGCTTCACGAAGTTACGCCGGCCACTCCGGGGGGACGGCAAATATTTTGAAAGAGCCGCTCGATTGACCGATAAAAAATACCGTGGCCCGAAATTGGAGCGAAAAAAAATTGCGCGAATTTCGCGAGTAATAAAAAGCCTGTCGCGCTCCTTTATTCTTTGCGCACACAGTATTCAAATTCGGGTTCGGTCGAATTTTTTTTTAAATTGACGTTTTTAATCCCGGGCACGTGAACGGAGTTTGTTAAAAATTAGCGCTTTATCGCGAAAAAAGCGAGGGTGAATTACGCGAGTACTTCGTCGGCGCTTGCTCAATTTGTCAGAATTGTTAAAAAATGACGCTGAACTGTTTTTCCGCCCATCCTGCTGCCTGCCTGTAAATTGAGCAATCATCCTTTTATCCTTTAAAAAAAGCAAATTGCAAAATTGTAATAAGTAAATAATAAAACTTTCACGGGCACACAGATAAATGAAACTAGCACTTTTGACGAATTAAATTCCACTCGTTAAGCAGCAGCAACTGAATTACATTCGCACAAGAAGATAAAACGAGGGGCCGGTGGTCGCAGCTAATCAAAGCAAGCAAACGAGAGCAACGCCGGTTGATTTTCGCCCGGTAGCTCCGTCGCGGGCAGTGTCTCCTCGCCGTGGCGTGGATTAATGGTCCCGGCGATGCTCGGCGCTTATCGATAAAAATGACGGCGGACTGGCCCGATGACACTGCACTTCGCTCCAGCTCCTTTCGCGGCCGCGGCGCGATATTCGGACAGGGGAGAATTAATTTCGCGAGCCGCGAGCGCGTCCCCTGCGCCGGGGGACGCGCGCGCGCGAGATAAACAATTTATTCTGAATAATTGATCGGAGAAACAAGTGTTTGACAAGACGTGCGCGCGCGACCGGCGTGACTCTCGGCTTTTACAGATCATTAATCCTCCGCGGGCAGATTGCTTCGCGCGCGGCCTTGCTTGACTTTTGCGCCTTGAATAAATACGCGACGCGGACGAACAGTTAGCGCGCCTCTTTTTTTTCATTCCGACGCGAGGTTTCTTTAATTATAAAATGTTCACCGGGCGATGCTTTTTACGCCGAGCCCCCCGTTAGGCAGGCACGCGCGATACGTCAGCCAGATTAAAAAGCCGCGGTAGCGCTGGCGCAAAAAGAGCGATCTTATCGCGGCGAATATTTCAGCAGGAACGAATGGACGCGAAATGTCGTTCGGAAACATCCACGGAGTGCGAGCTCCGGGTCTTCTTACTAGGAGAGTATCTCACCTCCGGGTCATGGATTTTGCTGAAATTTTTACAAGAGGTTCCTTTCACCTTCGA
>JAXIUT010000048.1:9506211-9519860 GCA_035586675.1 Eurytoma californica
CTTTCGCAGGGCACTATTTTGAAAAAAATGGCCATCGGACCCTGAGACTGTGCATTCTTTCTATCGAAGGTGAAAGGCACCTCTTGTAAAAATTTCAGAAAAATCCATGACCCGGAGGTGAGATACTCTCCTAGTTAGAAGCAGGCGTCCGTAACTACTTGGGCCGCGTGCTACCGATGAAAAAATAAACGTGCGGTCTCGGGGATAAAAAGCGGGGAGTAGCTGCGGACGGCCGGGGTAGCTGCATACGTTCTTATTGAAGAGACGGGGCGCGGCGCTACTTAGCGGACCTGGAGGTAATGGCCACCGCAGGGTCGCGGCGCGCTTAGGCATGTCCGCGGTGAGGATTATTGCACGGGGAAAACGTCGTAGCTCATGCGCGAGCGGCCGGGGAGCGCATAATCCGCGAGGCCCCTCCGAGCGCGCGCATAATTTGTTCGCGTCGCCGATCTAGTTGGGGTGATTTAGATCCGTCCGCGGTGGAGGAGAAACATTATCGTCTACCCGAGAGCATCCGATCCACTCTCTGTCTTACCTACCGGCGCGTCTTATGCGAATTCCGCCTGGAATGTATGGGGATTTCACTTCTGAGCGAATTTTTTAATTTTTTTTCGGATTGCAGGCGAATTAAATGGGCGATTAAGAGTCTGAGGAAAATTAACTCTTGATACTTGATACAGTTTCTTTAGTTTCTTAGACGGCTACTATTCTTTTACAAAAATAAATTTGATTAAGGGCATATTGATAAACGTCAAGTACTAAAATTTTGTTTTCTGTTTATTATAAAGGTATATTTATTGGATGTTACCTTTTTATTGCAATGATGTTGTACATATTGAAATACGACTTTGCTAATAGCAATTGATTTTCCACGTAGCCACACTTTAATTACGGATGCTTTCACTTTTAATCGAACAAGTGGTAGCGGTCAGTTTTGCATTTGTTGAAATACGATATCACAAATTCGAATTTATTTTTTGAAAATCACCGGGTATTAAAAATGTTGCTTTGCCTGTTTGATGGTGCAAGTGGTTTGTTAATGTGGTTGTTGCGTACAACTGGTCAGGGTGCGTAATCGATACGCATCATAAAATATGTAATATATACATTAAAGGCCAAGTGCAATGTTTTAATCGAGTACATGGTTCGTCGCAGTACTTTTACTTATATACATTTCACTTTAGCACCATAAAATGTTTCATGATGACTCGACGTCCATATTTTTTCCATCTACCGGTCGTAAAAAGAGGAGAATCAAAAAAATATATTTATCCCTCCCGTCTCGTTTGACTTTTATTACATTTTAAGCATTAACGAGGCAGTTGCCAGTTCGTAAGAGCGAAAGGTTGTCGGTAGACGAGCTTTTTTCGCCGCGTAAGCATAAATTAGCCAGTTCATAAAAAGGCCGTAATGACTCGTTGAAACCTTGTCATCGCATCCCCTCGACCGCGTCTCTTTTATTTCCCTTCCTTGGAACCGAAACAAATAGGCGCGTTTAGCAGGCGATCGGGCCGCGCGCTTTTCATTCGGCGACCGCGAAAGCCGCATAAAGGTTCGCCCGATGAATTATTCGCGGGACGATATTAGCGGGAGGCACTTTTTTTTACCTCGGCGAGCCTTTCCGTTATTAGTCGCTAGCGCCTCGCGAAATTTATTACATAATATCGCGCTCGCCCTTTCCAGCGCTGATTTACGCATTCGCCTTTGTGATCGCGTTAACAATGACAGCCGCGCATATAAGCGCGCCTCTCCCCGTTGCGTTTTCCCCCCCTCCCCCTCCCGACGGCTCGCAGCCCTGCTCTCGCTCCCTCTTTCGCCGGGCCGACACTTCCTCCTCCTCTGGTTACGTTGCGCGCGCGCGCGGCCTTGCAATGCTACGCGGTCACGCCGCATTCTGCCCCGCGCTCCGTTGCATCAGCGCGCGGCGGCGGCAACAGCCGAGCGAGAATAGCAGGAGCGCCGAGGACGAGACATTGGCCTACCACACTCGACCTTGCCAGTTCGTTACTCTCTCTTACGTATACACGCCGCCGCGGCCGCTCCTGCATCCAGCGTATCCATCCATCTGGCCTCTCTCCTCCCCTCTCTCTCGACGCGCCACTTTTTATCCTCCTCTCTCTCTCTCGCTCCTACGCTCTCGCGGAGCGTCCTTGCCCCCTCCGCAGGCAGCCTTTCGACTCTCCCTCGCTCACGTGCTGTCTTTCATCTAAATGCTCTCCGCACCGCCATCCCTCATTTCGCTTCTTGTTCGCCTTCGCGCTCCGTCTCTCTCCCTCTTATTTTCCGTCACTTTTTTGCGGCCGAGCGCAAGAGCGACTGAGGAGGGAGCACGCCCGGAGCTTCGTCATCGCGCACCTTCCCTCATTTATCCTCGCGTTAGCGCGGCCGCCCCAAGAAATCCGACGTCGAGAGGCTCGTGAGAGCGCGAATTTATTAGAGATAAATTCGGTCGAAATTGTTTTCGGCCGGTTGTTGCCTTCGTGGAAACGAGCCCCGAATGCCAGCCGGATTACCGCTGTTTAAGGTCGTGACGATTTATGTGCTTTAAACGACGACGCGCTCGCTAATACGCTTTACGCGCGCTCATTTTTCTCTACTTGCAAAATATAGTCATTTTTCGCGCGATCGTATTCTTCTCGCTTTTTTTCCCTATTCTCTTAAGGACGCGCCGGACTTTTACGCGCATTCGAGCTATTTTATAATTGTCGGTTCTAGGGTGACGCACGGAAGGCATTGTTCGAACGTTAAGTTATGCTAAAGACGCTGAAAAAGGAGATTTTGCTCCCTGCACGAGCCACTTTGGGAGAGATAATTACAGAATTGAATAATTACCCTCTCGCGTTTAGAAAGTCGGAGTAATATAGGATGTTATTACCTTAAAAAGGAACAGCTGAATTGAAATAAAATTAATTGATACCTCAGATATTTTTATATGCTCTTTTCGCGTAATTATTGTGTAGTTTACTGAAATAAAATATAATTATAGAAAATTATTAACATTACGCAGCGTAATACCATCAGTTACAAGTATATATTATCATTGACAATTTACACAGTCACGAGCTTATCCAGTCATTCTGTTTCTTAATGTAATTTCCCTTTTATCGATAAGTCTAATTATCTGAATATTCCACTTTGAAATAAACATTTCTTTACTCCCGCGAATAACTTTGAAGCGCAAAAGGAGGAACTAGATAAACAAACATTATCCCGGCAAAAAGAAGAGCAACAAAAGCTGACGCATTACAATTGCCAACAGACTTCGGCGTCATTCAATTTTCCACTAAAGCCACAACAGCGCCGGGGATCAAACGGCAGGAGGGGGAGCCCCGGCATGCGCCGGGATGAAAATCCGCGCGCTCGCATTGACAAGCGCGATATTTCAAACAGTGGCGCTTTGAACTCTCGAGAGCAAGCTGCGCGAGTTTATCGGGACATTATAAGATACCGGTGACGAGTGACAGCTGTTAAATCCTGGACGTTCGCCGGGAGAGCGACCCGTCTCCCCCCCCTCCGGCTCCCCCCCGCAGGTAGAGCGACCTCGTCAAAGGACGAACGTCGAGCACCTCTCCAGCCCGCTCCATCCATCCATCTCTGCCGTTCTCCCGGCAGCGCCTCGCGCGCTCTCGCGGGTGCAACGAACTCCGCGGCGCTCGCGCTCCCGCGGCCAATCTCGCGCGCCGCCGCGCGTCGAACGCACACATCCGATGCTTATAAACCGTAACGACACGTTAAAGTAACGGAGTGCGCGCATATTCGCGTTCCTCGGCCAGGCAGCGGCGGAGCTCCCCCCCGCGATTCCCGCGCCATTGTGGCGCGTCGCATCTACCGGCTCGTTTGCTCGCGGGGGGGGGGAGCGAGAGAGAGACACAGTAGCCGAGGGCCTATTTATTTCGCCGGAGCGTATATCGCGCCGTTTCGTCTCGCGCGCGTATAAATCGGCAGGCCGATTCCAATCTGCCGCGTTATTCCGCGGTAATAAACGACGGGGGGGGGGAGGAGTGGGCGAGCGGCTATCTCTTTTCCCCATCGTCGACCAATTCGTTTGTAATATCCGCGTGAGCCGGGGCCGTAGCGAGCTTTATTTTAGCGGGCTTATACGAGCGAGCGCCTTAGAGCGTTGTAAAGACGCGAAATCAAGCGCTAAGTATCATAATTATCATTTGCCGTGAGCGCGCGGCGAGGCTCGATTCCGCGCGCCTCCTTTTTTTCACTTCCCCCCGGGGCGAGCTCACGACGCTCGTTAGCCATTCTAATCGCGGACTTTTTCCCCGGTCCGCGGCGAGCTACCCGACGCCGCTTTTACGACGTGCGCAGGGGGTATAAGTAAGGAGGTGAGGATAAATTTCAGGTTGCGCGATTATTGATGTCGTAAAATTTGCCACGAGCACACGAGCTGCGCGTCGCTGATTACGCGCGGCCTTTGTTAGAGCGCGCTCTTAATTAACACATCTCTTTTCTTTTTACGCGCGAGCGCGTAAACTTTTTAATGCAGTACTCTTTCCTAAGTAAACCGAAGGCATCGCATTGTCCGTCGACGGGAGCATCAAACGGCCTCGTAAACGCATCGAATAACCGATGATGGAACTTCAATTGCGATTTGTTCTTTCCTTTTTCCGCGCCCCGCTCCGGGCTACGGGTAAAAACGCTAATGAGCCGGGCGCTGATCCGATAAAAAGTCGCGCAAAAACGGAATCAATTCAACGAAGCGATGAATCCTTAATAACGACGGCGATGGGGGCCCCGCGAGAATAAGCAATTTTCCGCGTTACCACGACGAAAGGCGGCGAGTGCGTGCGCCGGCTCGATTTGCGTTTGGACGCGCGGGGGCCCCAGCGCTTTATAATAGTGTCAAATTACACGGCGCGCGGTGAGGCGGCGCCCGGGCCGCGCGCTCGCGTGCGCCGGCCCTATCCACGACCCGCAGCGGGCCCACGGCTCGACAGACCCCGCAACCTGTTATCGCGGCTAATCAGTGGCGTAATTCGCGTGGGTCGCGCGCGACCGACGGGGCCTCGGATTACCCGCGCCATTTACATCTCTTCCCCCCGTCTGCCCGGTAAACCGATCGTTACGCAAGCTTCCCCCGCGCCGGGTTTTTTCTCCTTCTCCTCCGGGTCCGAGCGGAGCGCATTCCCTGCGGCCGCCGTTCGGCTGAACGGGGGTCTTATTCTGTAAGCTTAGCGAACGCGTTAAGTGCGGGTTAACGCCAACAATATAGATATACAAGGTGTATAAAATCGCGTAAAAACCGACCGATAACGCTTCGTTAAGCTTACAGAATATGGCCCCGGGTTCTCGCGGGAGCATCCTAGGGCCTGCCCGGCGAGTAACAATAATAAGGGGGGAACGGCGACCGAAGTGAAATCTATTAGGTGACGCGCGATGTTTATTGCGGTGTTGGCTTTGTAATCGAACCGCTCGTTCCGCCAGTCCGCGGCGTTACTTACGGGCAAGCGTGCGCTCGCTGAATTTTAGCCGAAGACCTTGGCTCAAGCTCGACTTGTAATTCTTCACGGTGAAATGAAATGCTTCGAGTCCGATCTCATCAATTACCTGGAATCTTAAACTGTAAAAGATTCAACGTTACTTTACTAGTCCGAAAACTGAAGTAATCAAACCAAGTAGAAAAAGACGAGTATAGACAGACGTTATACAATTCTGTTTTTATCAAACTTCTAAGAAAATAAACGATAAATTATATTACCTCTACCGAACACTTTGTTATTTTATTCTAGTACCACTGGCGTACTACCAATATTGATATTGCGAAACAATCAAATAATTCTAAATGGTATTTGTAAAAAAATTCAATTTCAAATGAAATAAGAAAGAACACGATCTGAGCAAAGAAGACCAAGAATAACAGCTGTATCGTAATCCAAAAGTAAAAATTTCTCCTTTAAAGAAAGTAAATAAATTTCAACATGAAAAGAATATAGTGAACCAATAATTCTTGGCAGTAAAATTTCTTTCTCAATTTATATTTGCACTAAATTACGTGGTAAAATTTAAATTTAAATTTAAATTTGAATTTAAATCTGAATTTGAATTTGGATTTACTCCGACGTTAAACATGTTGGCTCGAATGAAATTTCCAGGTGACTTGCCTTTGCAATTTGCTTAAAACTGAGTAAATTCAATAAATTAATAACAACGTCGGATAATGAATTATTCACGCATAAACAGGTGCATTCATCTTAAACTATTTTCCCGTCCCGTCCCTCCGCTTTCCCACTGCTTTCTGAAAAATTCAAAAAGTCATTCACGCAGAGCAGCCTCGACCTCTAAAAAAAGAAGTAGCCGCTTCATTCACTTAAAAGTTTTACAGCCTCGCGCGGGGTATATAATACGCCCGGCGTAAACCGAGTTAATAAAACGTCGGAGGTGGTTTGCGCTTAGAAAGCGCGCGGAGTGCCGAGAGAGAGAGGGAGCGTCGGAGTCTAACAATCGGACAAGCTCGACAGCTCCTACTTTATTCCCGGCGCTCTCCAGCGCGAGAAGGCAAAAGGAGGAAGCAGCGCGATTCATAATTCACAGTTTCCCTCCCTCCGGCCCCGCTGAAAATTGGTCCCCTCGAGCCTTCTCCGGCCTCCTCCCCCTCGCTCCTCGGGTTTCCGCGATTCCATCGCGTCTGTCCGCGCGGCCACGGGTGCAGTACGTTCGCGCCTCGTTATGCCTAAACGCGCTCCCGGCGCTCATTTTCCGCGCGCGGAGATCACGGCGCGGCGATTATTTTTCAATAGGCGCGCGATATCATCGGCCGTCGCGCGGAATCCCTAAAGCCGGGGAAAACAATTTCGCGATCGATTCGCGCGCAGTCGCGGATGCCTGTCTCGCTCGGCGGAGCGCGCGGCCAGATAGCAAGGTGCAATTGCACGCGCCCCCGCGCGCATCCCAGACGCCCGGGCACGTACTCGCCCGCCGGCTTTCATTATATCCCGCGGAAGTTCAACGACTTCCTTTGTTTATACGCGGCTACTCAAACTCCCCGGGCATCCCCCGCGAGGGAAGCAAAAAAAAAAAAACGTCCGCAGCGAGGAAAAATCAGCCCCCGCTGCTCTCTTTTCTTCGGCTTGTTCTGCTCGGTATACAAGCCGAGTTAGCGAAAGTTTCGCAAAAAGGACAAGAGAGCCCGGAGTCTTCTTGCCTCGCGCAGATATAGGCGCGCGCACCCCGGCCGCTGTATATTCGCCTAAGTACGGATGGAATTAGAGGAGTGGAGAGGCAGCGAGCGTCAATATTTAACGACGGAACTAATGGGAGACGAGAAATTCGCACAAAAGCCTCGGTCGGGCCGGTTTCTTCTCGAGTTTAATCACGGCGAGTGATCGCCAAGTGACGTTTATTTTAAAGCCCGCTCCGACTTCCCCTCCTTTATCCCGCTTCGCTGCTGTGTACAGGCGATCGGGAGAAACCCATCTTGAAAGCTCGTTCGCATTTTTCGCGCGCGGTTCGTATCAGCAAACTAAGTAGCCCGTTGATTTTTCCATCAAGGCCGTACCAATGCTCGAGATCGCCGAGTCTGATAAAACTAAACGGCCGTCGCTCGGCTCGGTTTAGAGCGCGGGCACGCCTCTGGCAGATCGCATTATCGCGGCTAAGTGAGACGTCGCACCGAAAATCGCGTTAACTTCTTGCACGCGATATCGGCCGCAGAGTCGGCTAAAAGAGCCGGCGATTCAGCTCGGAATAGAGAGATCCCGTCGATACCGGGCGAGGAAATAATAAAGAACGAGCCCGCGTCAGCGGCAGGCTCTCGGGGGCCCGCCGAGTAACAAACAACGGCGCGCTCGGAGGGTCGCGCTTTAGTCGAAGCGACGCAGAACAATTTCTTGCTCTCTTCCCTGCCCGGTGGCGTTTAATGCGACTTGTTTTTGAGCCCGAGAGCGGCAGGGCCTCGGCGAGCGCGAGTCTGCCAGCGACTAATGTTCCAGTAAATGCCGACATACGTCACCTGGCTCCCAGCGAGAGCCCTAGTAAGTTATCAACTCCCTCGCCGTATGCTCCGAGTACGCATTAAATGCGCGCGGATATCTATATATGGGGGGAGGTGGGCGTCCGTCCTCCCAATGCCCCGGCGCGAGTGAGAAACGAGGCGCGCAGAGGATATCTGTTAAGCCATTGGCTTTTCTCCTCGCTTTTCTCTCTCGGGCTCGCTCGCCTCGCCGGGGCCCGTTAATGCAGTCGGCAAGGAGCGAGAGCCGACGAACTCGCTCGTTCGCGTCAATTTATGTTTCCGTAAGTGAGAGCACCGCGAGTCTCTTTTTCCCGATGGCACCGACGGTTATTGAAAATGAGAGGAGACGCCCTGACTTTTCCGTCCCGACGGCGCGAGAGCCGCTCATTAGCTATGCTATTGTATCGATTGTTTTTTTATGCAATCGCTACTCTGTACCCGCGGAGCTGACTTGCTTTCATTTCGAAATTTCATGGGACTTGTTTTAGATCCTGGATGAAATTCCATCCCTGCTTTGCAAATGCGAAAAACTAACATCGTGAAAACCAATATTTATTTAGATTCGATATGGAGATTAGAAACGACAAAAAATAAGAACAAGTACGGAAAAAGAAAATATAATGAACTTTTATCTGCTGTGTGAATATAAATTTCCATTTCAAAATTTAATTAAACAAAAGCTAAGCAGGAGAAGACGGGGCAAGTTAATTATCAATTAATTATAAATCCATAAATTGATGTGATCAATTATAAATGGTATTATTAATCATAAATTCAATCATTTTACGTAAAAAAAAATTAGAAATATTGCACGATAGAAGATAGTCACTTAATTGTTAGTTTTTTTTTATAACAAGCGTTTTATAAAAAGTATCAAGCAATCTACTACACCTGGTTCTATAAACAAAGGTAAACACAAATCGCAGCTAAGTCGACGGGCGGCCGCCGTTATTAGCTCGCGAAATCTCCGGAAACAAGACACGGGGAATACGCGCGAGGCAGAAAAAAGGTGAGTGCTCGCGCTTGCGAGCCGCGGGAAAACAATGGTTTTCGGGCCAGCGTTAATAGGCGGCGCGCAATATCCGTGTGGTTAAAGCGAAATTAACCACCTATCGTCGGGTCGGTGATTTATGAGCAGCGCCTGGTAGCTTCGCGGGCCGCGGGCGCCCAAGCCGGGCGCAATTACGCTCCTTACTAATACTTTTCCGGCGGTCATTACACACATTAGGGACATGACGTCCGATTACTTTTCCAGCGTGCGACTTGTAAATTAATTCAGGCGCGCTCGGCCGCCTCCTCGTCTGTGCTTGCTCTCACGAAGCCGTGACTTACGTCGCCGATGCCGTTGAACTTTCTATCGTGCAAAGGCGAGAGTAATCCGGGCGCGATTTCTGATCAGCTCAATCTGTTATGTATGATTTGCCGCAATGAAACTGCCGTGATTCGTGCGATGATTATTCGACCAGTTGATTTTCTTCTCCGGAGTTTGAGTAGGTTCAATTAAGAGCGGAAGGAGAAAATAAACGTCTATCTGGTGAAAATTGATAAATAATTGTACATAATTGGCTGGGAAAACGCTCTTTTAATCGCGATGATTGATATTTCATTTGTGCCCACTTGAGACCTGGTATGTCTTGCGAACCTTAATATTAGCACGGCGCCATTATATTATCTCAAGGATCGTTTATTAAATCTTCGGGTGTACGGCGCCTTTTTTTCCGACGGGGAAAAAAACGACGGGAAGACGCTTTACAAGGGAACAAAAAGAGCCTCGCCTTTTTCATCCCCTCGCGTTTAGCCCGATAAGACTCTTAAGCGTAAACATCGCTTTAAACAGCGGCAGGGCGGGGGAGAAAAAAAGTGCGCAAAGTCGTCTTCGCTCAAAATCAGTGGAGCGCGGAGATAAGATGAAAATCTTACAAGCGGTGAGTGGCGCGGCTGAAAAATCGCGAGGATCCGGCGGCTCCGGCTAAAATCCCATGAATACCTGAGAGCGAGTCGTCGGCGCGCTAATCCCCCGGCGTCGAAAAGAAAAAGAGGTGGGCGCACCGGTAAGCCAAAAAAAATCGCCCCGCTCGCGGCGGTGGCGCGCACACAACAGCCAGAAAACGTCGGCGCACTCTCCCTCCCCTCCCGGCGGACTCGCTCGCTCGCGGGCCGCTCTTTTCCGCGTCTCTTGGTGCTTTGGCGAGCGGCGCTGCAATCGGGGCGAATGACCGGCGCGCTTGGAGCTCCGCAGCGCGTCTAACGAAGGCAAAAGTCCAGGGGGGTGTAAGAAGGTGCCTTTGCGGTGCGCGCGTGCGGAGCGCGCTCAGGTGAGGGAGAGAGGCGGAATAAGACGGAAAAAAAGCGGCGAGCGAGCGGAAGGAGCCGAGAGGCGCAACAATTTCCCATGATGAATGAAAAGACCACAGCGGCCCGAGCGGAGGGACAAAAAGAAGCGTGAAGTTGAAGGGGACTCGCGAAAGCCTTTAATTTCGCCGGCAGTGCGTGCGCACGCTGCTTTGATAAATATGCTTACGGCTGATTACCCGGGAATTATTCGGGAAAGGGGAAACCCGACTGTATATTAGTGTGAATTGATGACGCGACGTTTTAATACGAGTATTACTTAATACCCGGCCTTTTTCACGTTTGTTGGTTTCTTGCCTTGTTTCCATGCTAATGTGTCTTCGAAAGGAGCTGTTTATAAATGCTGAGGCGACGCGAAGGTGCCCCCTTCTATGCTTTGAATTTGAAGGAAATGTCGGGAATTTTAATAGCCTGCAGCCTCTGCGTCGGTGGGACGTAAAGGCAGTCTTCTATTATTATTTTTTTCAAAAAAAGCCTTTGATTTCAGATTTACAGTTTCACTGCTGCTTTGCACGTGTTCATTTTTTAGAAATTACTTTAATGCAAATTCACTCTTTCTTGCATAATGACAAAGAGAGAAAATAATAAAGATGCAGTACGGATAATTTATAGTAATTGTACGAAATGGGTCGTCGTTTTTAAATAAAAAATGATTCGATTAATTTTTTTTAATCGTGGACCGTAATCCTTTTTACAACAGCACTCTACTTTTCTATTGAAAAAATACAAAAGCAATTTTTGCTACGCAGAAATTTCCTCAGTGCGGTAGGTGAAAGAAAATTCCATAAGCCCATCTGAAAAAAACAGCAGAATCGACAAAGAAAGTATAAGCGAGGCAATTGCCTTGGAATTCAAAGTCTAACCTCTGGTGCATCAGTCCATTCCTAAATAATATAGCATCAAACCGACAAGTATCGCCGCTCGGCAGCTTGACTCCTCGGTATGGCAAAAAAGCAGAGAGAGCGATCAGCATCCCCGATCGCGCAAATCCTCGGCGTGATTCATCGCGTCCCCGGGGCCGGCTGATCTCGCGAAAATCGGAGCCCGCTAACGAGCTCGTGCGCGAAATTTCAACTCGGGACCCCGCTACCACCTACTTATGAGTTACGGCTTAATCCGCGTGGCGACGGTAATGGCCGGGCATCTCGGCTAAATCGGAGCATTACGCAAAGGACGATATCGATCGACGGTGCGCGGGAGGGGGCGTCTCGGCCGCAGGAATGCGCGCTTTTCATTTCGCGCCGAGAGCGAGCGGCCGCGGCCAGTTTTTTACGCCCCGGTCGAGCCTATTTACGATAAGCGCGCCCTATCTGCGTTATGCGGCAATAATATGATTATCCACCTGTAATGTGGGCATAATACGGACCGATCTTCTCGCTCCGAGGCCCGCAAGGTGCCCCGGGTAATACAAATTCGCCGGTGAGTTTATTACTAAATTTGTTACGGAGCAGTCGAGATTACTGTGATTTCGCGCGAGCCAGAGCATCAAAGTCCTAATGTTATTATACACCGGTAAACTATTTTGTTACGCTAAAAACATGGAATTGAATGAAATATCTTCATTACGCTTTATTTCGCGAGCAACGCGGGCGCGCACCTCTTTTGTTTTCCGCGCGGTTCGCTCGCTTGCTCCTTTGCACCGGGAACAAATGAACATTAATGAAGATATTCTGTAAAATTCGTTCGAGCCCGGAGCGAGAGAAAGAGGGGAAGATTGCAGCTTACAAATTGGAGCGAACAACATAATAGAATTTAAAGTTCTATTGCAAACAGAACTTAAATGAAGTGGAAAGGCAATTACAGTCGTACCCAGGCGCGCTTTTAAAAACCAAACTAAGTATACTTATTCTTTATTTAAATTTATCACGATAATAATGCCGTGAATGGACTATTGAGTTATATTACACCTTTTTCTCGAAATTTCAATGGGTAAATCGATCTACGCAATAAATTTAAAACATTATTTCATAAATCAAGTGTCTCGTTAAACTTTAAGGTGATTGTGCGATTAATTTCTGTGTGCATGTGATAAATATTAAAATTTTTTTCATTTTCGCTTTATACCTACAGTTTAACTGCCTTCCTTTAGTGCTTCAGTAAATTTTGCAAAACTTCCTAAATAATTTATTTTTAAAGTGCTTCTGTGATTTTCTTGTACCCATCAAATAATAAAATTGCCCATCATTATTACACCGCGAGTTTTTTTTTTTGAGAAAATAATAATTTTCCAAGAAACTTTTGTATCGCAACTCCATCATAAAGCAGCAAGAGCTATTCATTTCAATGTACAGAAAGTTAACGCTAAAAAAACCCCTTCTTATTAATTTTTTCATCCCAGGCCCAGTCTCCCCCTAATGAACCAGTTTTTATTACGCACCAGTTCGTTACATCGGGGTAGTTCCTTTACTACTTATAAATTTTAAATTGACTCTAATAAGGATCCCTTTCTTCTATCGCCATCATCATAAATCCTACAAGGCTACTTTACATTATCTGCTTCCCGCGGAAACGCGCTCGTTCTCCCTGCAAAAGAAAAGAAAAAAAAAACGCGCACAGCGGCGCAAAAAAAAGTGGCTCATTTGCAAAACCGCGTTCGAGATAGTTTTTCGCGGCGGCGGTCCGCGCGTCGCGCATATTAAAGGCATTTGCGCGCAACAGTCCCGGGGGGGTAGCCGCGTCTTTACGGGGCGCCGGTCTCGTCGCGCATTAGCCGTCGACGACGCGACGGCGATCGCAGATTAGGGGCTCTCCGGCGTTCCATTAGGCGGCCGATCGCTCAGCGCGAGTTCGCGTAACGGCCGCGCACTTAGCGCGGAATAACTCACTTCTCGCGGCGGGAGAGGACGAATAAATTGTTTTTTCAATTAAACAAGCCGTCTTTATCGCGATTTTCACGGCGCGTCATTTCTCAGGGACTGCGCGGTGGCGGCGTATTAGCGCCGCCTCGAGGCCCCGCTTTGGTGCGCGCACGGCCTCGGCAATTTACATTTAATTGATTTCGCGATTTACAATGGCCATAATTAAAGCCGAGTCTCGTTTCCTCGGCTCCTATATCTCACATCGATCTACGGGGGGTGGCCGAGAAGTGGGGACGCGATCTTAGAGGTCGAGGCTGCACTCGGTGAGATTAGGTTGTCGCTCTAGGATTTCTTGTTCTGAGTAACTGAGATAAATGTTAGTGCAGGAGAAAACAAATTCAGGAGAAACACCAGAGGTTTAAGTACAAAGCGAGGTACAAAGACATGTCAGAATTGGGGACCTACTCTCTAAAATCCAATCAGTGAAAATCCACTGAAAATTAGTGCATATGCACTATTTCGAGTAGTTCAGATTAGGT
>JAXIUT010000048.1:9522273-9536031 GCA_035586675.1 Eurytoma californica
CTGAGTTTTTTCTACCCCCTTCGAGTGATTTTTCACTCAAATCGAGTGAAAAATCACTCTTTGACATTATGAGAGTAGAGAATACAATCTGCTATTAAATTCAGTATTTAATTTTAATAGAAAATGGTGTATTAAAAAGATGAAGTTCTTTTTAAGCTTTCCGTAAAATATGTTGCGCAGCCTTGAAAACTTTTCTTACAAATAAACACACAGATGAGCTACATGTAAATCGCGTAAGGGTGATCATCCATTCCATCCAATTGCATTTAGTTTAACAGCAAGTCTCGTCTGGTAAACAACCATCAGTGAAGTTTGCCGCTCCAGCCAAGTATGCGGAGCCTCGGCCCTCTCGTATTTTTCTTCAGCGCATCCCCATTATTCGCTCCGTCGCAGCGATTACGTTGATAGCCGCAGCGAGCGGAAAAAAAGAACTTGCCGAGCTTAGCGGGGCCGAGGGATGCTCTAAAGCCCCGTTGGCGCGTCGCCGGAACCGCCGCGTAGTCTCCTCCTTCCCCCGGCGCACCACCCTCTATCGCGCTCGCACCTTGCCTAGTTTAGTTTGCTTAAGCGCTCTCGGGGAGTTAAGCCTAGCCCGAAGTTACTATCGGCCAAATCATAAGTATGGATTTTGCTCTCCCTCCCGACAGTTAATTCCGGCCCATACGTTTCGCCTCCCCGCTCGCGCACTCCGTATATAGTTAATAACCAGCGCCGCTCGCGCTCCTCCGAACTGCGGGCTCAGCTCTCGCATTTTTTTTTTCCGCCTCGCGCGAGTTGACGCGATTTTCCCGTTTTCCAATCACCGCGCGCCGTCCGTCTCCACTCGTATGTTTTCGGCGATAAAGCCGCGGCGGGGGGAGAGGAAAAAAAGAAATTGATTTCATGAATGGGAGATAACGATGAAGCCGAAATGCCGCGAGCTCGTAAAAATCTCTTTACGATATTGCGCGAGGGGCGGGGGACTGTGTGTGTGCACGCCCGGGTCGCCCGGAGTCGTCGGCGCAAGGAGCTGCCCCGGGGACGTGCGCGAACCACACGGGCTTATCGATCTGGCGCGTAAACATCTCGGGGGACGCGCTCAAACCGCTCGACTTTTACGGAATACACCGAATAAAACGGCCGAATTATCTCTTGCCATTCTTGTACGGGGAATGGAAAATATATAGGGAGCTGAAAAATTCAATGTTTTATGGCTCAACGAGGATTTGCGGCGGTATCAAATAATTTTTTTGTGACTTCTGATAGTTTCGATGATGAATTTTAGATGCAATTTTGATAACCTCGTAAGGATGTTTATTTAATAACAATTTCATGGTCGAGATAAAAAGGAGTAGCATCGGTATTTTGCACTTTTAAAAACAATTTTGATTTTCCATTTTTTGCGTTTAAAAGAAAATGCAATACTTATGTAACAACAATGCGAAAGAGAATGTAAGTATATTTATGATAGCTGTATGTAAACATTTATTATTCGTGCGAAAACATAAATACGGTAGAATATGAAACAACGATTTAACCTACGTTTGAAAATGTTTATTATTACTTCATCGAATGCGGTAGTTACAAAGGCGAAGTGACTTCGGCAAACAAATACTCAACGAGTTCAATATTAACCGATAAGTTTCCTCGAAGAATCTCCTTCTCTTTCTCGACGCAGCGAGCGAAGAATTCGCAACTTGCCAGCAAGTTGAAGCCGAGGGAGAAAAGTGGAGAGAGACAGCGGAAAAAAAGGAACGAGGCGGAGGATCGCGCCGAAAGAGGAAATTCTTCGCCTTTTATAAGGCGACGTGCCGGACGGGGCGAAATCGCAGTATAAATATAGCGCGAGCCGGGAACATTTTTTTAATGCTGATTAAGTGCAAAGAAGCTTTCCCGCGCTGGCTTATTTGTCGACTTTGCATATTTATTAGACTCGCGGCGTGTAAGTCGACAGACAACGAAAAGACTGTCCGCGCGCCTCTCCCCCCCGGCCCCGAGTGAATAATTTGTTTTTCCTCCGCTCGCCCGAGTGCAAAGTTTTAATCGAGCTCCTCGATTCGATTACCACCCAACTCGTCGGCCGATAAACGCTGAGCGCCCCTTTTTTTCTCGCTCGCGCGGCCCAATTGCCACGCGCCGAAACTCGTGCAATTAGCGTAATCGCGGGACAGCCGCGAATCCGGAAATAAACCGCCGCGTCAAAGCGGCGAGGGGGGAGCCGTTAAAAAAACAGGCTGAATGCTGCGACGAGCTGGCATTTCAATTCTAACGGCTAACGAGATCAGTGAACGAGCAGAGAGGCGGGGGTGGAGGAGCGTAACGAACGGCGAAAGGGCCGAAATTGACGCGATTGCCATTGTCCCGCTCTCCTTCGGCGTTGTTTCGATGCTCGAGGCCCCCCCGCCCCCGGTGGCAGGTATAGCGGGGTGCCCGGATGAATACCTGCCGGAATCCAAGTGTGCAACCGAATGCCCGCGTGATTCGCCGGGGTGGCGGGAGGGGGTCGGGCGAATAATCATCGGCGTTATGGGCATCTTTGCATACGCGGCCGCGCGCTAAACCGCTTGTTCCGCGCGGCTCTGTGGACACACTCGCCGCCCCCGGGCGGCCTCCCCCGACCGCAGAAATCCAAACAGCGACGAAAACACAGACGCGGCCGGGAGCGATCGATTATGGGGCGGCGTAATACGCGCTAATATCTGGCGCGCGCGCGCGATATCCGCCCGGCGGGGCCCGCATGCATTCATCGCCGGCGAATGGCCGGCGCGCGCCCTCGCAATTAATGCGCGTCCCTGACCGGCCGCTGGTTCGACCGACGCCCCGGAAAAATCCCCGATTGATCCCGGGACTCGGCGACTGTAAGATTCGCCCGAGTGATTGATTAGTGCGATGCGATCCACGGCTTTGATACGCGACGGATTAAACTTGCTGGCTTGTTGGACACATCGATGGACTTGCTGCCTTGATAAGGGAACACACCACTTGTTCAATTCAATTTTATTCGTAATCAAGATTTTTATTCATTATCAAAGTAAAATAAAATGTAGAATAACAATAAAATAATAGTAAGACGTGATTTGATTAAAAAGTATGCATCTATTATTAAAGCAGTAGAAAAAATACTCTCTAAGTTTGAATAAGTGATATTTAGAGAGATAGATTAGAATAGAATAAAAAAGAATAGTTTTTTATTTTAAATTTAGGGATTGATACTAAAATTAATATAGAAATTACTCAAAGTGGCTCACTAATCGGACACATGTAAATCGAAAAAAACAATTAGAATAACTTAATCAGTAAAGTTGTTTCATTCAAATTCTTAAAAAAAAACGGTAAAAATAAATTGGCACATCTTAGTGAAAAGGAGTAAACACCGGTTTCACGCTAAGGATAATGGCAAAAGAGAGTCTGTCTGGTGAACTTCCGCCGTTGTTAGGAAAACGCGAAATAAGCTGACCTTTAGCTGCGCTAATAGTTGGTAAGCCATTAAACACTTAGCCTCCGACCATGGAAATGTCTGCGTTTAAATGTATGTTACAGTAACGGTAATGGAGAGCGAACGTTGCGGCCTTAAGAACGACGCGCCATAAACAGCCAATTCACTCTTATTTACCTTTTATGGCACATGGGACCAAAACAAAAACTCGCTTTAATAAAAAATATATCGCGGCTAGTATACTTTATCAGGGGTTAATTTAAACCGAAATTGCGGGTGGTAGTATTGTGCGGTTTGCATTTTAAACTGCTTTAGACTCGGCTTAATTTATTTAACCTCTGCTTCGGTAAATATTTATCAAGTGCAGTGCGAATAAATACGTTAAACGAGTGAAACATTTTTTTGCGCTGGTTTTTTTTTCTTTTAACAGTGATGCGTTTCGTTATTACTAAACCTTCGGCTGGGAGTAAACGAGTAAAGGGTGAAAAATAAGGGAAATAACGAATGAAATTAAAAAAAGCTCACGTAACTCTGGAAAATTTATTATTTAACCTGATCTAATTAATCACGCTCTCGTTTTTCGCTGCCCCGTGTTACTATTTATTTTTCGTTTTAAATTAAACACAATTTTTCGCTTCGCACACGGCATGTTTGTAGGTAAATATTACTTTATATTTTCATCCGACCATTCTTTTGTACGTATGGATTTGCTTTCTCAGACAATAGAGACCGAGTAGCCACCATACGTTTGCTAATCTAGTCTTTCTATCTTTGTCACGAGTCAGGAACAATTCCTCCTGTAGTAAAACTGCCATATAAACACATCTAGGGTGTTGGTTTTCATAGAAAAATACATATTTTTAATAAAAAAAAGGAAGAAGACTTAGGGGAGAGTTGCCCAGTGCCGTCACCCATAGCCTTTTGAGCTCTTTGATTGAATTGATAAAAAACAAAATACAAAAATGGAATTTCTTTTTTAAAATACCCTCTTTTAAGTGCATACATTTTTTATGATTATCGACATTTTAGGAGCATTTTGACAGAAAAAAGTATCGCCCACAGTTGTTTTCATTGTTTAAATCATAAAAATGCTTTTGAAACTTACCCTTCTGTTTAAAATATGCATATTTATATAAAATGATTGTAAGGGAGCGTTGAAGTAACGTAGCAACTGGGAAAAACGTTGAATATTTGTTTTCGAACCGGTGACGTCGCGAGCGAGAGAAAGATTTCAATGCGAAATTCACAGCACCCCGAGAAAAGTTCATTTCCATATTTATTCTCCACTCCGGGAACTGATTAAAAGGAGAGGCCGGTGCAGCTCGCTCGCTCCTCGTAATATGTATGTATGTAAAATATTGAATTAGAAATAAAATAAGCGATCCGAAAAGAGCGGCGGCACATGAATAAAGCAAGAAAGACTCTTCCCCGCGTACCTCTCCCTCTTTCGCACGAGAAAGGAGCGAGAGGAAAAATGAAGCGGGTCAGAGGACTACGGGGTAGTAATATGTGGATCGAGTCAAGGGTTGCGCATGCGAGAAGGGGGGCAGGGGACTCGACACGACTGACACCTCGTAATACCGGGACTTGGACGAGCGCCAGTTTGCATAAGAACCGCACATCCGGCGGGCACTCGGCATACACGCGCACGCCACGTACGCGCGGCCACCCCGGCGGAATGATGAGCTTTACCCTCGGCCGCACGCATTACCACCGAATAGAATCTTGACATCCAATACGATGTTTTAGCTGAAAATCCGATGTGCCGTCGGGCTCGTACTGAAATACCATTCATCCCGCTAACGAGTCAAGCTCTGCCGAGCCCTTATTATTATTATTACGGCTGTGACTACGACAGTCAGCTTACGCTTGCGATTATATTAATTTAAATGGTGAGTCGGGGAAATGCGTACTGAGATTTTCGCATTTAATACTTACTCATGTCGATATAACTTTGTATGAAATTTATAATTAAAATTGTAGTGTAGATATCCTTTTGAAACGAAGTCAATAAAGAGTATATAAAAATGTGGGTCTTCCCACTTGAGTGTCAACATTTCTTTTTTTAATTTAGCACGTACTTAACTCTGAGAAATTGTTCTGTGCTTGATATTTGAGTAAAAAGTTGAAAATCTTAAACAAAAGTAGCAAAACTAGTTTGCGAATAAAGCAAGTAAACTAATTGCCGAAAGTAACGCTAAATGACCCACTTGAAATTCTTGTCAGGTGTCTTGCGGCATAAGCAATTTCTGCCGAATAGAAAAACGGCCATCGCAGTGGCACTTTAATACTGACGGGCAACGCTCGTAAATACAAGCAGTGTATATTTTTACTCGGAACCGTTACGTTTGTCGCATTATTTGCAGTCAATATAAGGACGCGAAGAAAATTAACGAGTCGAAGTACGCGCCGGTCACGGCAACAATACTATACCGTAACGCTGGCTACCGGCGCACCTCGGCACAAAATAAACGCGGCCAACTGCGGAATATTTTCGCCCGAGCACCTTTTTATTTATCGCCCATTGAATTCTCGGGCCGACGACGGAGCTTTCGCGCACTAATTCATAGTCGCCTCGGCGTTTATCGAGCCGCGCGATCCCCCGGCTGTCGCGTACTCGTTTCGATTATCACCGGGGACTTCTCCCCGCGGTATCCGGCGCTGCTCCAATAAAATCCAGATCCTTATCTCCGGCGGTCGCGCGCATTCTTGGGCGCGCGACCGGATATACCTGCTCGTTAATCTCCATAAGGATAAACTTGTAATTACAACGCCGGGCGTCCCGCCCGTGTAAATAAAACGGCGCTGCGCGGATAAACAAGTGAATCGGCGGTGTGATACTCACCTAGGGGCGCCCTGAGATATTGTATTAATCTGTCGAACGCGAGAAACTCGAGACTTACCTGAAACAGAAACGACGTGATTTTTAGTTAGATACGAAGCTGGAGGTAAAAATGAGGAAGAGATTAGGCTCGTTTATTGAGAGAGAAAAAAGGGCGTCGAATGTTATTTGTTAATAAAGAAGAAACGGCTTGACGGTTGTCGGGGCCACTTTATTTTCCTCGGTAAATCCGGTTTTTACTCTTTTTCGCGGGGAGGATATGAAAGGAGCAGGCAGTTTAATTTGTGACAAGTCGTTTCCTCAATTGTGCGGGATTAAGAATGATAGAAGATCCACCGCCAATGACTCTTTTCTAATCCCAGGCTCATTTATTTCATCATTACCGTTGCTTGACTTGCAACAAAACAAGTTTTTTCCACAAGATACTATTATTTTTAGTTGCGCAAATGAAAAGGTATGAAAAATGTTTGTTTTTCATTTGCGCTAAATATTATTGCGCCTTTAATAAAAATCGAAATATTTCAATCTGTCAAAATGCACATCATACGCAAGCATGCATTTGAATATACAATTTTCCGTTGATAATTGGTATCGATGAATTTTTGGATTCGACTGTATTTTCTACTTTTAACTTATTATTTTGAATAATAAATTATTCTATTTTCAGGTTTACTTCCTTATGAGAAAATGAAACCTTTTTGCTTTTAAATGTTCAAATTTTTGTCAGCAAATCCAGATTTCCTGATTATACCGAGTGTCGAACTGCTTTCACAAATTAGTACTTGAAACTGTAATTGGATACGCGAATACATTCCAGTTGCCACGTCGCGTCGCGTCAACGTGAGGTTCACATAAACTGGAACGAGTAACGATAGCCGCTCGACAGTATCGAAAAACACGATCGACGCGAATTTACAGAAACAAGACGAGGGTAGTCAGCCGGGCGTGATTAAAAGTACAGGAAAAAATGAGGGGGAGGGGGGAGAAAAAAAAAGAAAGGGTCGAAACAAGGGGACTTGACAAATCGTCGTACAATATCTTTCACTGTTAAATTAGAGCTCTAAGGAGCGGAAGAGTAATGTATCGGCCGGCAGCTCTGATAGTTTCTATCAACGTCCGCCACATAACGAATGAACTAATCTTCAAGAAGTTTTTAAATGGGGCGAGGAGAGAAAAGCGAGCCGGAGGAAGAAGAAGGAGCCGGTCGTATATAGGAGGTGGCACTCGCGCGAACGGAATTACCGGGGCAGGCTCATATCTCGCCGGGCGCGCGAAGGACGTCGAGGCGGGCGCCGAGGGTAAAAATAATTGAGTCCTCTTTTCACCGGCCGTTTCGCCGGTCGCTCTCTCTTTTTCATTATGCGCGTCGCGCAAAGGCCCCGGCGGATATTACTCGAGAATTTCCATAAGAACACTTAATTCGCCCCTATCTCCCCGGCCAAAAAATATTTTTCCCGGCCACCTTTATCATTCGACGCCAAAGAAAAGGGAAGGTGTATAAGCGCCCCGGGGGGCCAATACGAATCCATTCGAGGCGGCCTATATACCTAATTCAATGTGCGCGGTCGGCGCACGGGGAGCGCGCTGGAAAATTCTGCCGTTTACGAGGATCGCCGAGCGCCAGGTATTCATGAACTGCATTTTCCATAAAAAGTACATTGCCGGGGCCGCGGCCGTTAGCGAACTCTTTTCCACGCCTGTCGATCGACCCGCGCGTGAAAGGGACGCGCGCCGGACGCGTAGATCCGACCCTGGACTATACCCGCCGAGTAAAGCCGACCTCTCCGCTACCCTTTTCAAGCTTAGCCGGCCGAAAAATGGAGCGGGTCCGGTGAATGGAGCCGGCGAAACGGCTAATTACATATCGTATTTCGTGAAGCGGCCCGAGCGAGGAGGAAAGTTCGACTATCTTATACGGATTTCATCGTATAGAATGCTAAATAATGCTACTTTGCTCTGAATGTGAGCTTTATACAAATTATTCTACCGAGTATGGAGAGCTTTTCTATTTCTTTGGAAATTAATGCAAAATTATTCAAAATTTTATTAGATTTTATTTATATTCTATAAATTCAGACAACAAAAAGAATTAATGGAATTAATAGAATTTACTCAATCTATTTACAAGGAAAAAAATTAATATCGGTTGAGGTGAATAAAGTTTTATTAATTAAATGAGATCGTGTGAAACGGGCTACTCGTTGATTTTCCATGCGATACAGAGTTCACAGAGTCGGAAGCTCGCAGTTGATTCAGTTAGTTTCAGATTTCGTGATTGCTTTGATTTCGTGTCAGCAGGCTTGGTCAAACTTATAATAAACTGGCCAGATGTGTTTAGAACTTCCCTGCTGGACCATATAATTAGTTGTATGTCCATAAGTGGATTTTCTACGTGTTCAAAAAATTTCAGATGGATAAATACATTTATTTCGATTGCAAATGAAATTTACGCCGCATTTCTGTCAAAAGTTAGAGTATGTATTTAATATTGAACGATATAACAGTAATTTTCCTAGGTTACCTTTCAAATCATATATTTCATAATTTAAAGATTAAATGTCAAATTGAATGATGAATGCAGTTTATCAGCAGTCTCTATAAAAAATGTCCCCCTTTTTACGTGAAACTTTAAATTTTTTTCCTGTGAAATTCAAGCCAGCAAATAAAACCGCAGCATTCTGCATTCGTAATATGGTCAGCGGGACTCATTCGCCGGGTACAATTAAGGCAGCGTCCGCAAAAGCCCAGCCGGCTCCCAATAACGAACTAAGTTGTCGAATTGAATGGCGAAGTCGGTTCGGCCGGTCTTTGAGTTTCTTTAACGTACGTCGCGCTCTTTAAACAGAGAGCGCGCCAGATAGAGTTGGTAAAGAGCTCGCGGACGAGCCGCTCTCGAGTTGGCCCTGCCGCGAAGTGGGGAAAACTTACTTAGCCGCACCGGCAACTAGACTTAGTGGCGAGAGTCGTTACCCCGGCAACTACTTGGCCGCGGCGGTTAAATTAAAACGAGCGCAGAGCCAAGCACCGTCCTAGCTGCCCTAAGCAAACGGCGGGCCTTCGAGCACGCTCGCGAGGAAGATAAGAAGCCCGCCCGTGGGTGGAAGAGGAGGAAAACTCGCGAAACATCCTCGGCGACATTCCGGCCGAGGCGCCTGGCTCTCATTGTCCCTTTGCCTCTTCGCGCTCGAGAAAATCCTCGGGCGCACCGGCAGCTGTCCTCCCCCCTCGGCTCTTTCGTTATTGTAAGGCATTGGCCGTCGGCCATCTATCGCTCGGAGGGCGAGTGCGCGTTATCGCCCGAAGAGCCTCCCCCCGGCGCGGAGCCCGCGAAGCGAGAGATCGGCAGCTCGCTTTCGCCCCCTTGACCATTAGAAGGGAGCCGGGCGTCCTCCCGGCCAGATCGATCCGGTGGGAACGCCCGGCGCTCCTGAAATGGCCAACGGAAGCGTGAAATTCCCAATTTCTTTTCCTTGCCACCGGAGACGGCGGGTACGTGCAGAGGCGCGCGGCCCCGCCCGTCCCTCCCGATATATTATATATTTCTCGCGATTTATTTCGCACCCGTCCCCGCGCGACGAACTGGCGAATATCTTGGAAATTTTACGTTCTGTCAGTCGCGGCCCGCTGCCTATGCCGATAAACACGAGAAAAAATTGGAGATCGCCGGGGGGCGCATCCCTCTTGCCCCATTCGTTAATTTTTGATATATAGCCGCTTCAGTTTCGATGTATAAGAGGGCATGGGACGATCGACCCAAATGTCCCGACATTATTTACAAGCATTTTTTAGGATTCGCTCGACTGGCGTATGGAAATATGGGATGCGATTGGCGCCGTAAAGCGGAAGAATTTAATGAGCGTTTTTTGAAAAAGTGAATTTCTCTACGATCCGACGCCATTCCGTTAATGCAGCGCCGTAAAAAATCATTTTATAGCCGGAAAAATCGTTACTTTAATACGACAACGTATATTTAACTGTCATAAATTTTTATATGGCCTCGTAGCATTGTACAATAATTGTTATTTAAACTGCAGAATTTGACACCCACAGCTCCTAGAAAATGATGCATCGTTATAGAGCCTTTTAAAACTAAGTTTCGCGCAAAGTGAATTGCAAACAGAAACTTGGAAATTTTAGTTTACAAAAGCTTGAAAATCCCCCTTCACAAACTGAATGCGTGGAACATTTTAATGAGTGTTTACTAAACCAAATTCTCGAGTTTATGAAAATTTCTCACTCGGCCACGGGGTAGCGCGCATTATTATCAGGCGCGACTCCAGCGGGCGAACCTCGGAAATTCAATAAATCCCACGCGAATAATCACGGTGAAAAAATTGAAGGTATCCTCCCCGGTATAAACACACGCAGCCGGCAGCTAGAAATCGCCCGTCGTAAAGAGGCTGCCCCCTCGAAAAATCCATCGAGGCGTGAATGATGAGACCCCGGATGCGGCCGGGCTAGTTAGACCGCCGTAAAATCCGGCCTGCTCCGATCGCCCGGATTTTTCCGCAAAATGCAAAGGAGCCAGGTCGATTAATTCGCGGCGCGCAGTAAAACGTTCCGGGTGCCGGGCCGCGCGGGAGCGAGCCCCGCGGAGGAGTCAACCCGCGGGGCGAAGGAGGCCGTAGAGTCGTCCTTAAGGGCGATTTACAATCGCCCGTAACTCGGCCGCTCGTCGATGTCTCGTAAAGTGCAATCACGGAGGCGCGGCCGGCGAAATTCCGGGCTCCCGCGGGTGCGTTCCCGCCGCACTGACAAAGGAGGCGGGGGTACGACGCGCGCGCACGAGGCGAAAAAAAAAGCGGCAGCCGCGCAGCGAGATAAAGAGCGGCCGAGGGCTTTATCTCGCGCACATAAAGCCCCGGCCCGATGGACGGGGGCCTTATTGAGATACGGCCGCACGCGGCTCGCCTCGCATTGTTAATAACAATGGTTAGTGCCGGCGTTGTCCAGCCGGATATTGATGCCTCAATAAAGGAGCCGGACGCGTGCGCGGGGGCGAACACACCGCGACCCCGATGGAAAACTCCGCTTCCGCTTCATTCCGCTAAACGGCGCCGGCCGCGTCGTTATTCGCGAATTCGTGCGGCGTCTCGTCCGACGCGATTCCCGGCAACTTTGATCATTTAGCGAAACATCGTATTTTCCCGGGGTACAGATATCGAACCAGTTCTACTGGACGTGGCGCAATTTGCGATGAAAATTAATGGAAGTAGGATCGCGTAAAGCTTCGCTTAAAAATGCAATTAAGGTACACTGGATAAGTGAAATGAAAAGACTCGAATAATGCTTTTCGAGTATTTATAAACCTTACTTATTTATTATTTATTTACCAGAAAAATTTACATATAGTAAAATCCTATTAAGGTAAACAAAGTTACCTGTACATAGGCTGGCACAGTGGACTTAAAAACTAAACTTAAAATCTAAACTTACAAGCTAACAGAAAAACATAAAACGCTCTTTGATAAAATAAATTTTATAACGAAGTTAACAAGATATAAATCAATTTCGTAACATATCCATACTTGGTTCAAGAACCATAAATTTCTTTAACTTATTTTTAATACTCTTGTTTTTTAGACTAACTGATTTTATTTCATATGGCAGTCTATTGAAAGCCTTAATCGCTACTATGTGGCTATTTTTATCACTTATTCTTAATTTAGTTTTTGGCAGTATAATGCTCTTATTTCTAGTCTTAGACTTGCTTTTTAAGTACATATCCATTAAATTTGAGTAATGGTAAGTTAATGACTCTAGTGTAAAAAGTTGCTTTATATTGAATGGCGTGTTTTGTCCCGGAAAATGATTTTTATTTATAATTTTCAAAACATTTGTTTGTACCATATGTATTAAATTTAGATTATTATTATATGCACCTCCCAAGCGATTACTTTAGTTACTAATTTAGTATACTATGTAATAATGCATAGTATACTTTCATAAGAGTACTCGTATCCATTATTTTTTTATCTTTGCAAAAACATATATTAAGTACTTACTTCTATTTACCAAATATTCAATATATGGTACACTTCAAATTTATATTATTCTTCAAATTTATATTTACCATTTTTTTCACTTCTGGGCGTTCAATATTCAGTGTTTACTTTTCCTTCGAGAAAGTCGCTTTTATCCCGGAATTAAAAATGCAAAAATATCTATAAATTGGGTTTTCCCCGACAGGCCAACCATATCCCTGTAAATCCCCGCGAAATATGAATTTGATTAAGCGCGCGACCACGAGGCAAATCAATTCGCGACGAGAAAGAAATATAATCTAACGCGTGATCTGTAAAGATTAGGTTTGTGGATTTACACTCGAGTGGCGCGTATCTCTTACTCAAGTAAAATAGTGGTTTACAGTACCGAAGAATTATGCTTCGCCGAAAAAAAAGTGTACAGCGCGCTCTTCCGCTTTTTGCATTATCCGGATAAATTTGGTCCATTAGTCAGGCGCGAAAGCAAAAACAATGCTCCCGTCAAGCCAGGGGAGCTTAATGCCGGCTTCACTCGGAATCGAACGAATTTAATTTTGCCGGAGGCAGCCCTTTGTGCCCGCGCGGGAGACAAGTGGACGCGCGATAATCCGGCCAATTACGGGATCGATGAAAATGTTATGGGATAGGAGGGCTCTTTATAGGTGGACGGTACACTTTCCGAGGAGAGGGCAAGATCCTTATTTCCGAAGGAACTTTATCTCGGAATGCTCGTTCGTCGTGCGCGCAGGCATAAATAGACGAAATCAATTATCTGATTACAAGCTTTTTAATTAAGGGAAAAAAGGGAGGCGGTAGCGCAAGGATAAGCGGCCAGGGCTTTACAACTTTGCAAGGATTCAATTAAATTTTTCCGCGAAAGAAAAAGCGGGTAAAAGTGTATCGATAATAAGAGGATCCCGGGCTATCGCGATCTTGATAATTGATCGGAGAGTACCTTTTTGGAATTGATAAACGTTAGCGGATCAGTCTTGTGAAATTTAATGATATTCTACGATCCCTTTTAATTATGCAACATAATACGATCGAGAGTGCCAATATTTTAGTTGTATAAACTAGTTAAATTTTTATCGTAATAAATATTTATTGGCAGTTTTACTTAACTGTTTAAGGGTGGTTTAAATTGTGGAAGGTTTTATTACTATCTAAAATTTATTTTTCTTGCATAATTAAAAAAAAAAAAATAATACCGAGAACTTGCGAAAACACTTAATTCTTTACACTTAAATATAAAATGTTTGTGAAGTTTCAACAAACACTAAAAATCTCTTTATAAAAACGCTTGCTTAACGGCTCTGTCGCGCACAGATTACGCCCTCTTTGCCCATTGTGGTCTCTTTAGTTAAATTCGCACGACACCGGACTCTCGCTTTTGTCAAAACACAAAGATACAAGACGGCGGGGACAGCGAAAGGTAATAGGAGTTAAGGACGTTCTCCGATAGCAGTGGTGCTCAACTTCGTAATATGGCGAAAATTGTTATTAAAAATTACCAGTTA
>JAXIUT010000048.1:9553402-9569329 GCA_035586675.1 Eurytoma californica
CTCGAATAAATACATTTTATATTCAATTTCAAAGCACATCTCATTATTAAAACTGAATATTCCAGATTGTCACTTTTTAATATATTTGACCACTAATATTTTATTTACATTTCCTTTCAGTTTCAAAAAAACTTTCCCTGTAAATTCGTTATTTATCCTCACAGAAATATACTCCCATAAAAGAGAAGAAAACAAAGTTTCGTCATAAATAAACCATAGCCGTCACCGGCCCTGAATAATAATTCCCTTATCGATTTTAAAACGGAAGCTCGTTTTAGAAAACAAAAAGAAAAAGTTAACGCCCAAATATATGAGAAAAAGGGGAAGATTTTCGAGAGGGCTCACGAAGGTATAGCTCGCTTCCCCACACAGTGTCCCCCGAGTTCGCATTCCACGGAGACGGAAGGATCGCGGGTCTCCTCGTTCCGCAAATTGCCGTCTCTTATCTCGGGCACGCGGCGGGGGGCTGCGAGCTGTTGTTCTTAGCATTGAATCGAGTACAATGCGATGTCGCGCAGTAGTAATTGAATCGACCGAAATTAATTTCATCCGCTGCTGCCCCTAAACTTTGCGAGTTGAGGCAAGGGACGACGACTACTTGCGCGCGATTCGAAAGCACGAAGTGCGCCAACTCAAGGGTCGGCGTCGTAGCCTTTCCACGAGTGGCACGACATTCCGAGATGAATCGCTTTGCATCTTGAGAGGCTTTTCCGACTCTGCCCCCGGAGTCCTTCGAAGAAGTCGGACTCTGCGCAAAACTCGACGGCCCACTCGAAATCATGGCCGCGTGCCCGACCTGTTTAATTTGCTGCTGTGTCGACTGATAAACTTGCCCCGCGAAATACTTCTTCGAAAAACTTCATTGGTGATTAATTATGCGTTTGTAATGGGAAGGTAGGCGATCGGCAAATCGATTTCAAAGTGCTCTTGATTTAAGTGACATTTCTACTACCATCCAATATTGTTCTGTAAACAATATTGGATGGTTTACAAAATAAATATTTAATCTGTAAAAAATGTTCGGAAAATAGAATTTTTTGTCAAGGGAAATATTAACTAAAACGAGTCTTTAAAATATTGATAAAAAACGTTGGCTGTCTCAATAAAACGTGTAAACACATGTTCTGAAAGCAAATACCACCCATTATTGTTTATTTAATAATACACAATAGTATTTTTAATAGTTTTAAAATGGAATATTTCGTTTAAAGTTGAATATTCTCAATATTTATACAATGATTGTAAAAAAATTTCGTTGTAGCGATTAATCGAAAAACATTTTTATTAAAAAGGAACATTTTCATCAGCGAAATAAACATTGCTGTTATCCAACATCAAAGGTAGTCTGTAAAAGGTTTAAACGCGTATAGGAGAGCAGGAAGAATAGTCGAAAGTTTTAAATTAAACTTTGCAATCCAAAAGAATCGTCCATGTTTAATTTGAGGAAGTAAGGCGGCCGGCGGCGCGAGCTCGCGTGCGTGCGGGTAAATTTATCGCGGGCAAATATAATTTCGCAATGACGTCTCGCTATTGTAAATATTCCGCGACAATGCTTAAGCCCAGTATTGAATTCAATGCGGGTAGTCCGCCGCGTGTGCCGCGAATCGACCACCTTCTCGAGTGAAACAATGGAATTTATATCTGCTCGATATATACTCCGGTAGGGCATGTAAAAAAAAAGGCGTGCGCAGAATGCCGGAGCCTCCCTCGCCCTCCTATCTTTCCTCCCCCCCTCTCCGCTCGCTCCCTTTTCCTTCCTTTTCGCCGAGAAGATGAAAGAGAATGGGAAGTGGAGGCGCGCAGAGATATCGCGTCATTTTCCATTGACAAACCGGAACTCGTCGAAGCGCGAATCGATTTGCTCCCGCGCCGGCGGCTCGCGCACAAGCGGGATTATCATACAAAAGGATTTCCCGCTTTTACGTGGCGCGAATGCAAATCCCTCGCCATGTTCCGGATGGACTCGGCCCCTTTAAACGTACACGCGCGGGCCCCTTTTTTTCGGGGCTCTTCAGCGGCGCTGCAACTGTCACGTAACTTTTTATTGCGGAGGCTCGCGCTCTGACCGCCTGCGTATCACGAGCAGACGTCGCGCGTGCCCGAGTCACCTCGCCGATAAATACGGCATAAGTATATCGATGTAAAATTGCGATCACGATTTTATGCGAGCGTACGGATGGATCGAGCTTGCAAGGAGTTTACGAGATCGCTAGGGAGGAAATAATATTCACCGGAAGGATACTCATTGATTATTGATGATTTTATTATAAGTGTATATGTTATACACATTTATTAATATATTTTACATATTTACTAGAACAATAAGTTTTGCTGTTAAAGTTATTTTCATACAAACGATTTATAAGGTTTTGATTTCAATAACGGAAAAGTCTACTTAGTTTTATGACTTTCTGTTTAAAACAATACCATTTGATCGTTTCAGAAAATATAAATGTAAGTTATACTATTTTTAATTTAAATATTTTCACATTGAAACAGACATTTTTTTTAAAGCTTGCTG
Organism: Eurytoma californica; assembly: GCA_035586675.1. Taxonomy (NCBI): domain Eukaryota; kingdom Metazoa; phylum Arthropoda; class Insecta; order Hymenoptera; family Eurytomidae; genus Eurytoma; species Eurytoma californica. The sequence goes on from JAXIUT010000048.1 coordinate 9,555,924, forward strand.
CTATTTTCGGAATAAAGGAAATACGTATAGATTTTATTTTTTCTATGGACAGAAAATAACAATATTCTCTTACAAAAGCATTTTGTTATCGGAAAAAGCGAATGTAATAATAGAAGTATCTTTTATTTTGATTTAATCACTAAGAGATAAGCGCAGGATTTCGTTCCTTGTAACGAAGTTAATGAAATATTTTATTTGCTCGGCGATCACGATTCAGACACCTACAGAGCCAGGAAAAAATCCACTGGAAATGAGAATCAATCAGGTCGACTCGGATGTTCGATACGGCAGCCACGGCGATATCCACTCGGAGAAACGGCGAAACGAGTGCAAATATGCAGAGGATTAAGGAATTCAATTTTCGTAACTTCTCCTGTCATTTTTACTGATCCGCGGATATGGAGAGCCTCTCCATCCAGGATGGTAGAAACCAAATCGACTCCATCGCTCCCCGGGAAAAAGGTACGCGACGAATAATCTAAACGAGCATCGATTCATCGACTTAATGCCCCGCGCCGCGGCATTAGGGGCACCTCTCGCTCTGGTTTTTTCTGCCCTTCCTCGTGCAAAATATCGCGAGCGAAATGCAAACGCGAAAGAGATAGCGGTACTTTTACGAGGGCATCACTTTTTATTTTCGCATTAGCCCGGCGCGCCGGCGAAACGATACACCTGGGGATCCTCGAGGCGGCGCCGGTATAACTTTCTGTTTTCCTTGTATCCTTGCGCAGTGTTTCCAGCTTTCCCCGGCGACCCCACCGGCTCCCGCGGCGTATATCCCTTGGCTACACCTCCGCAGCCCGGACGGCCGGCTCGGCTCTCCTGGCGTGAATCGCGAAGCAAAGCAGATTGCCAAATATCCACAGGTTGTTGATTTTGCCGACTGTGTGCGCGGGCGGCCGATACCTGCGCGCGTCAAGGGCCGACCCCTTACTCGGCTCTGATGAGACGTTAATGAAGTCGTCGAGAGTTGCGCCCGAATTTATTTGTTCTTCCCCGTCCCCCGGCGCATTGTCTAATTGCAATCGGCGCTTCCGCGCCCGGCCAAACAGCATATAGCGCGCGACGCATTACCGATTCGCTTGGGAAGCAATCCGCTACCGAATTTTACCGGGGACCCGCCGGCGCGTAAAAATAGCGGATATTTCGCGCGGTTTACGGACGTAAGGAGCCGTAAGTCGCGGGAAAAATGTTTCGCAGTACCGGAAATGCCCACCCGGATGCGGTAATACGGCCGGGGCTCGGGGCCATCGATTTCGGGGCGCAGGCAAAAGAGGGGAAACGACGGAGTTTCTCCGATGCGGCGGTGCACTCGCGCTAATCCGCTGATACGGATGGTAAATACGCGGAGAGGCTCGAGAGAGAAATGCCCGTCGAGTGTTTAATGTACCACAGACCTCCATTATGTATTCGATAATGTAACTAACTCCATATTGACTGGGAGCTCGCTTTATTTACCTCAAGGATCATTAGCTTTCAATTAAGCACTTTTAGCGGAAAGAGTTTGCCGCCGTTGCCTCCCGCCAGCGAGTTAAGCGAATTTTGCGAATTAGCGACATTTGCCGTTTTGCGGTTGAGAGGCAATCTACTGTACGATATTTAGCATTAGTTTCGCGAAATTTCTGAAACAATTATCGCAGCGTGATCAAATTGCTTGACCATTCCGTTAATTCCATTAAATTTTTAAATAAATATAAAAATGATAAGGCTAAAGATAGCGAAGATAAAACGCGCGAATGAAAAAGTAGAAAGAGACCGATCTGGTCAGACAAGATTGGTTATCTTTCCGTGTTAGCTCTAAACTGCCATTTCCTGCATTTTGAAACTCACATGCACGAATTAACAGTTTATTAAACGTACACATAAAATAACTTTTTTCACGATTATCCTCGTATCACGATTGCGCCGGCTTTCATTAAATCTTAAATCCCATGTACGACGGATCCTCCGAGCAGACGTACAGTTATTCCGTAAGCCGGTAGCGTCTAGCGAGCAGCCGCTCGGACATTAATAATCGACACCTGCGTCTGTACAATTTCTGTTATTTTGACGACTCCCCGCCGAGCTCGGCGGAAGCAGCGCCGACTGCGATAATCCTCGGCGTCCCGGCATCTCGTAAAATCCCGACCATTCCGGGGGTCTGCATCACCAGGGGAATCCTAGCGGGGTCGCGCTGATAACGCGGCAGCCACCGCGAGATGCCATTTCCAGTTGCAGATTTGACTCGCGAGGCGCCGATAACGCGGCTCCCGCCCGCGCGATAAAAGCCGCGCTCACCTCGGAATATAAAGCGGGCCTGGCGCGCTTACTGCCGCGCGATAATGGAAAAGTTACGGTAATTACTTTCCCCGGGCGCGTCGGCGGCTGCGACTTTTCGCTCGATTTATCGTGATCGCGCTGTCGTTGCTCCCGTTCCCAATGAGGGAACGCATTTTCCCCGCGTGCAACTGGTATTATCGAGTGGATAATGCCCGCGCCTTGGGCAAAGTAGCCGAGTCACTCGATAAGTACTTATGTGATCGGAATGTTACATTCGAAATGATAAGATCAGCCTGCAGCTGCGTATTACTGTCAGCATAATACAAGGTGTTTATTATTTAGGTAAGTGACGTTAACAGTTTCGATATGGCAGTAAAGTACTCTGTCATTTCGACGATTCCATTCAGACGAACATTTAAATAAATATTCAATTTTTATCGAGATAAAATAACTTTTACTTGTACACTCGAATCCGTGCTGAAAGTAAAATTAATCCACGAGTTGTATTGATAAAAAAATATAAAATGAAATCATTGCGGCCGCGCTTGTATGACTTTGAAAGATGATTCAGATATTTCATTGCGATAAAAAACTCGTATTTTCAACATCCATTTTTCCTTTTTATTATTATTTTTATTAACATGACCATGAAAATTGCATATTAATCAACATCTCAAAGTTATCAATAGCAATGCCAGTGAGTTTTCTGCCAGATAACATTTTAATGGATTCTTAATAAGTCAGTGCTTTATTTTACATATAGTTGATCGTGTGAAACGTCTGAATTAGCCGAGATGAAAAGTTGTTAGCTTAATAAAACGTTTTGTTTTTAGTGCAGCGTACCCGATATCGCATTTGATTCATTCGTAACGAAGTGTGTGAACGAGGTAAATGCGAGTTAGTGATATCAGATTATTTACTTTTATCAAAACCAGATTTACGCATGTATAAATAAATGTAATTTCGATCACTAGTACCATTTATAAATGCACCCCATAAAACACTGTCGTCGGCCCAAAAAATGAAATCAAAAGGCTTCAAAGGGTCGCATTTCAAAGCTACCGAAAAGTAAGCTTTTTAAAAACCTATTATGCAAACTTAAAACCAATTGACCGCTTCTTTATTAGAACGCCTCCACTTTTGTCGGGTCGGTTTCATATTTTTCCAAAAAAAAGCTTCCGAGCTTGAATATTCAATAAGCGAGCTAGGGAGCACGAGAGCGGGAGGGGGTGGTAGTGACCTTTAAGGCGGATAATTTTATAGATAGTCAGTGCCGGAGGGGCATTTTCGCCGGGGCTCGGGTGCCGAGAGGCCGATATTAAAGCGAAGCTTTGATGATGTCCCAAACGAGCAATTATAATTTCCAGCCGTGATGTATCGGGTCTCGGACTTGTATTAATATTCATAAGCCCTTCGCCAGTCGCTTCAAACGCAAAAGTAATTTTTGCGCGCCCGCGAGGAAATAAATTCCCGATATCGGATCGAACGGGCTAGAACCCCCGATATAGCCGTTCACCGGAGCGCCGGGGCAATTTGATGGAATTTACATACGTACGCACGGCCGAGAAAGAGAGCCCCGGCCGATAAATACGGCGCGCTCATTTCGCGCGAATTCAATTGGACCGCTTGATATCGTTTACCATTCCGATAAATACGGGCGCGAATTTCACGGAGGCCGACTCAATTTCTTTTTTTGCGCGCGCAAACCGTTTGAATTTCAAGGCGATAAAAGAGCAGCGGGGGCGGCTGACTTTATCGAGTGCGGCGGATATAATTCCGAGCGAATGGTCCCTCCAGATTCCGGGATAAAACGTCAGGCAACGCCGGGATGTTTGCTTTTATGAGCTCGGTAGTGTGCGCGCACGCGCGCTAAGATATGCTTTATTGCGCTCGCGCGCGCGGTATAAAATCTTTAGAACGGATGTCGGGCTCTCTGCACTACGGAATGCGTAAGCGCAAGAGCTTCCCCCTCCCCCCCTTACCGTCTATTCTCTCTGTTTCCTCTGATAACAGTGATTACGTTAAAGGAAGAATAATAGCCACTAAAACGGGTGCGCGAGCTCGTGCACGACACGGGTTATTTACAGATGCTATCAACGTCGCGAGGCATAATTTTAGGGTCATATAGCGGCTTGCCATTACTCCTAAATCGAAAATAGGAGCTTAGTGGATTTTAGAGTATCTTTTAAAAGCTCCCGTTTTATCGTCTCATCTCGCGCCCAAGCTAAAAACCTTAACGCGACCTCGCAATAATTTATGCGGCCAGCGGCACTCCGCCCCCATCGACGAATAGCTTCGTTCATAGAAGTGCGGTCCTCCACGCTCCCGCGAGATTTTTCGGCGACTAGCGCAAACTCGGCGTAAAACATTTATCGAGTGTTTTCTCAACAGCGTTTCGCAGTCATGAACCAGTTGAAATAAGGGCTGTTGCGAGTCGCGCGGGGACGTAAATATTTCTCGAGGGGTTGGGGGAGGAGGAAAAATTTTAGATGCAAACGGAAACAATATTATTTCAGCGATGTGGAATATCAGAATTTATGTCGTGTATACACACCGCGATAAACCTCTCGGCCGCGACGCGGCGCACGCCCCGTATATCGAAAGTCGGGAACGTGCCTACTTTTTGAAGCCCCGGGTCTTTTTCTCACCCTTCCCCTTCCCTTACACTTTTATGACTTTTCCGCGCTGGTTTATCGGATTTACAGCTGCGGAAATCCCCGGGCTGCAGGCAGCTTATGCACGCCGAAAATCTAGGCAAAATCAGCTCTCCCTCTCTCTCTCTCTCGTGTTAACTTCATGTAAACAATTCTATTAGCCATAACTTTTATACCACAGGGCTTGTGAATATGCACCACAAAAATCGTGAAAAAAAAGTCAAACCTTTTCTTTTCGAACTACTTGTTTGGATCGATTATCAATAAAACAAAAATAGACAGCTAATTTAAATTTCCGGCGCAAGAATCAATTAATCAAACGGCTGCGATGAAGGTCAACGCTCGATCGCGGGATGATGTTCCAAAGAAAAGACGATAGTTAGCTCGAGAGACTGGGGAAATGGCCTCGCTCGCGATGCTCGGGGTTCGCAAACTGGCTGCTTATGTCGCTTGTTTGCGCGTTATACAAGCGTAAGGGGGCAGGGGGGGGAGAACGGGGGAGAGGGATTGACGCTTGATCCTTCGCAACAGTATCATGAATATTTACGCGGCACTCTCGCTCTCTCACCGGCCCCGGCGGAATCAGCGCGTTCGTCTGCGGCGACCGCGACCCTGTGTGCGTCGGTGCATGTGCGCGCGCGCGGGGCCATTTTTCTCCCTCCCCGCCGTGCCTTTGGACACTTACTTTAATTCACGATAAACACTTCGAGCGGAATCGCGCGCGCCGTCGCTGCTGAATCATTCCCTCGCTCGCTCCACTCGGCTCTCGAGCAGATGTAAAATAGGCGCACCCCCGTCCCCCCCCCCCCTCGCCTCCATCGGCACGTCCGCCAGCGCGACTCGACGTTTCAAGCGGCGGGAAATTAGTTCATAAAATATTATCGCCTCCGAGCTGTTCTTTGGCTGTACACACTCGACTCGATTTGACGGCGGGCGGAGGAGGCTCTCGAGAAAAGCTCCATTCAAGCGCGAGCGTCGCGCTCTCCGAGGATCCGGGAAAAATGCTGCATTGTTGCCTATTATTTACGAGGCTCGATCCAACCCTGCCCCGCTGCTCTTTTCTGTGTCAAAGTGCCATTAATGCCGTTTCCTACTCTGATGAGTTTACGTAATATAAAGAGATGTTTGAGAGGAATATTGAAAACGTTTTCATTCAATTTCATTTTGCTTGCAGTTCGTTTTAAATTATGGTAAATATCAATTCGCTCGTAGCAGCTTCATTGATGTAACCGAGTTTCGTAGAATTTTCATCAGAAAATCACTCCGAGCGATACTCGTAACTAGAGATTCCTCAACCAATGAAAAGCTAGAAATAAATCATTCAATTTGGCTTGAGAAATATTCAAGGGATAGGACAAAAATGATTTAAGTCCGTCTTTTATTGCATTATTTTAATTAATGCAGTAGAATTGCACCTTAAAGAGAAAAATATTTTAAATAATTAAAAATAAATTTCTTTCTTTAAAAAGTGATAATAAGAAAAAATTAGGATGAAATTTTTAAATTAATCAAATAATTTAAAATATTTACAATTTTCTTGGTAGAAGCTACACTATTTTATTATTCAATTAAAATGTGCTTTAGATATAAATTAAATTTAAATTGAGAAAACTTATTGAAAACAGCACTTGTAACTCTTACACCCGCTCGGATTCGAATGCTCGCAGTTCCTGAAATCCGTGCTCGGTTCCTCATCCCCGCAGCCGTCCCACATTTTCATAAAAGACCTCAAGGCTAACAGGTTCTCGCGGCTTAAGCTCCCCAGCATCGGAGCGCAAGAGTGCGAAGATTGAACTTTTAAATATTTCATGATGAGGGTAAGGCATCCTCCTTCCGGGCCGAGATCCCCGGGCCGCCGAGGAGTAAAAGGGGAAAGAGTGAGAGAGATTACCCCGTCGCGTCGGGACTAAGGCGTGAGCGTGGCGCGGCATATGACGCCGTTAATACGGCGCATATCGGCGCCGACCCTGTTACCGGGCGCAGTTTGCTCCCCGGGAGCTTATTAACATATGCGACCGGGAGCCCCCCCCCCTAAGTGTCGGTATTTCGGGATTGCCGGACTGGAAGTTGGCCGCGGCCGGCCGGAAATGGCCGCCGCTACCGCTATGCGGAGGGAGCAACTTTTGCAATACGCCGGGACTCGAGCGCGCGGCGCCTGCGATATATAGCCGATCGGTACGCCCTTCCAGCTACCGCGTAAGCCTCGAGCGCGTTTGGATTTTGAGGTCGACCCGGCCTTTCTGGGCTGCCCTCCATACGTCAAAGGAATTGGTTGGACTTTAGTGCAACATTTTCAATGCATCCTTTTTTCGCTCTCGATTGTATACCCGATAAATCGCGGGCACGAATTTTAAACGGACAAGTACTGAATAAAATTGAGTTTGTTGAACAAGCTTTCAAATTGGCATTTGGTGCTATTTCGGTATTTTTACATCGATTCATCGGCTTTTCAAATAAACTAAATGCGCAAAATGTGAACGAAATTTTTAGTGTTAAATAAAACGATATAAAACGATTGTTTATTTTTCCAGTAACTACTTTTAAAGTGCACACGGAGGAAAAACGATTAGTACGAGTTAAAGTGTGAGTACGAAAAAAGGCGTTAGAGAGAGTAAGCTGAATGCAACTGACTTGTGCATGTAAGGCCGAGGTATTCAACAATAAACCGTCAACAGAAACTAAGTTTTCCCATTATCCATTAACCTAATTAGTTCGGATTTTGTGGCATCGAGACTTTAACGCTCAGGAGAAACTTTGAGCTTAAGTCAGTCCCCAACTAATTGCATCTAGCCAAAGCGTTATTAGTATAGGTAAGAATTTCAATTTCGAATCAGCATCAATTCCACTGTACCTACTAGACTTACTAAATGCGCCATTCAAATGCTGCGTCGGTCGGTTCACTTCGCCCCTTCTTATTTTTTCATTAAGCGTTTCCAAAAAAACAGTTTGCATTTAATTAAAAAGTGTGATACATAATCAGATGAAAAAAAAGCATCGAAAAAAGAGGAAGCGTCGGAACAAGCATTCGTCAAAAGATAAGTGGGACTATGTGTCAGTGGCGGGTTTTCACCAACTTCCCCTCGCGTTGAATAACCGCTAATTAAATCTCGGCGGAGCGGCCGGCGCCGCCTCTCCTCCTTTTCCCCTGGAAACTCTCGAAAAGGCAGGGGAGCAAAATAAAGTCCGCAGAGAGGGAAACGAGTCTCAAGTGCTATCTACAATGTATTAATTTGCTCGTCGCTATGTTAATTTTTCATCCCTGACCCTTGAGTGCGCCGCGTATATAAACTCTTTTTTCTCCTTTTTGAATTTTATTCGAATTCCGTTCGCGGGAGTACGGACAAAAATTCGAAAAACAAATCGGGAGAGAGAACGAGTGGAAATTTTTGCGTTAAACGGCGACTCGATTCGAATCGGCTTTACTCGTTATGAGCGGCGAGTAATTCCAGGAGCGTCTACCCGTTGAAATTTTGATTCGAGCGCATTATTTAAATGCGTCGTCGGTGAATCGCGGCGGAACTAGTTTTTGGTTGTTATAAACGTGAAAAACGGACGGCGCGGGGAAAGGAAACAAAACGCCGGCGCGTCTATATAAATACACGCGGCGAGCTCGCGGACGCGAAACTAGATATCGCGAGCTAATAAACTCGTTGAACAGCTATTCAGCGTGACACTTGAGCGTGCGCTCTGTTAATTTACACGAGGCATGCATTCAGGTAGCCATTGGAAAATAAACTGTTTTATTCTGAACCGAGGGAGGGTTTATACATCATCCTCTATTGAATTTATCTAAACTTTTTGAAAAGCTAGTTCTCGATTTTAATACCCGCCGAGAGGTATAATAATAATCCCGACGCATATTCATAATCTACTTGACAGATTGAAATTATCGAAATCAACTCTTATTTATCAATATTTATTCATACCTCGATTCACCCAAATCCCCCGCAAACAATTCACATACAGTTATTTATTTATTTTATTGAAGTTAATACGCTTTATTTATTCATTTAAATAAATAAATATTTATTTGAAATTTATATTTATTTTAGACATTTTCGTACATGAAAATATCACTATGAAGTGTTAAATTTTTTTGACATTTAACACTGTAGTAAAAACCAAAAGTTTAAAATTCAATCAAATAAAGTAAACAAAACAAATCCACGAATAAACTCTAAACAATTCTTCAGACTAATTAACAAGTTTGCCGCTAACGAAATAAAAAAACAATTTTGAAATTGAAAGCGCAAGGGATACTGCTTCTAATAAGACAATTAAAAGTTCATAAAAAACAGAATTTATACCGCGATAGCGTTTGGAAACGTCGCGGCTCCACGGCTAAGTGCATCAAAAACAGCGGAATTGTCACGGCGAAGAAGAATAACGGGGCGCCGGTGTAAGCCGCGGTAACGACATTGTCGAGCGCCGGCGTGTTTTCCCCAAGTTTCGTCCCTTTTCAAACTCCACAGTCCCGCGTTCGCGCCCCGGCGAAACTTCACGCGTTATGCCACCTTATCTCTTTTGTGCCCCTCTCCCCTCTCCGTCCACCTGAGAAATTTACTCGCGACGCAGACGATCCCCTATTTTTCCTTTTCCGTGCGACCCCGGCGCGTGTTACATCCGCTCGTCGGAAAAAGTGTGGAGAAATTTCCTGTGTGACTAAGCAGGGATAAACAGGTGTCTGTCTATTACCGAGTCCTTTTTACGACGCGCCGATTGAAGGCGGCGCGGCAGGTGACGGGGGTGGGATTAATATTTCGACTTTGCGAGGAGCGCAAAAAAGCGCAGCCGTGGGATCATTAAAAAGTTTGTAGAAAAGGCTGAGTCGTTTCATTTTCGCGAGCAAAGTTCTTTTCTGGTCGATGCGACGACGAGCGGAGTTGGGATTCGCGAGGTCGAGTGGACGGCTTTAAAGCGGCAAAGCGTAAATGGGCGACGGAACGAGTTAGCCCCAACGGTCGAGAAATTTTATCCGGTGCTTTGGCAGTCTTTTCACTTTTAGAGGCGTTTTATCATTTTTTTTTGTTGAATAAACAGTTTGCTTTGAATTATGGCGAAACAATTATTTTCTAAATATAATTGGCGATTAGAAGAGTTGCTGAGCTTTCCGTTTAAAGCACAAAAGATTTTTTAATTTTTTTGCTTTATTTAAAAATGTATGCAAATACTTTTTCCCTTTTTTCCCCGCGAGAAATATGTAATTGAATTCGTAATTTCGCTATCTTCTTCGAAATAAAAATGTAAAATAAATTTTGAAATAGATTGAAATAATAATTTTTCAGTATTTTTGCACTAGACGTTACGGAGGATGGAGTCGAAGGTGGAAGATGTTCGGAAGAGTGGCTGGCCCTTACTTCTTCGAGCTTGATATAATATTTTACGCTCTTACCGAGCGAAATTCTACCCGCCGTCTCTCTAGCCCGTTTTCCCTATATCGAGGTAAGACATTCCCAGCAAAAATTTATAAAGTCTCGATTTTCTTTTTCCAAACATTTTCTTTTTTATCGCCCGTATTCCAATACCATTACCGCAGACGTACGGAAAACTTCAGACTTTAGCATGCACGCTTGAATTACCGCTGCTGAAATAATTTTCAATAGAATGTGCCGGTTCTTAAAACAAAGTTGCGTAGAGGATTTTTTAAAAATAAAATTCTTTTTTAAATACACTAATTTAAATGCCTCGCTTAAAGCTGCTGAATTATACGCGGCGGCGGCGGCAAGACAATTATTCAAGCATTTCGCGCGCGCCTGCTACGTGACGCAGCTACGAATTTATCCCTAATTAAAATAACTGCCGTGCGTTCCCATTGCGAAATTGGCTGATATTAAAAGTATCACTCGTCCAAACCACATATTCTCAAAATGCGGCCCCCGATAATCCACATAGCCAGCGGCCCGTAAAAATCTGGCAAAGCGACAGGCGCGTCCTTGGAATGCAATGCAATTCTCTCGAAAAGCCGACTTGACCGCGCCGCCGGAGGGGCGACGTAAGTCTCTTTTTTTTTTCTTTTTTGACCCACTCTCCCCCCACCAGCCCCCTAATTAAAATCACAGCTAAAATTTAATATCGCCCACCGGCGTAATTCTCGCGGAACCTCGTCGGCATTCGCGCCACGCTCGCCTTATAAATCCGGACAAGTGTAATTTTATAATATGAAAAAATTCTTAGCGGAGGTGGGAGCGAGGAACGTCGGGCGACTCGTTAAGCGGGAAGCGTTATTCATTTCGGGCGCACTTATCTCTTAATTCGGGCGGCCTCGAAAGGGCAGGTGGAGCGTTAATTCGTTCCTCGCCGATGCGACGGGCTTTCCCATCCCCGCGCACGCGAGAAATGCACCGGCAGCGCGGGAGGGGGAGGGAAGGACTTCTTTGTGCCGCGTGGGTTTATTAAAGGAGGAGATGTCTCATTCGCATTTGTCGGGGCAGAATTAAATTTTTAATCGAAAACTTAGTTCCCTCGCCGATTTTCAAGAGACGCAATTTGCGCGAAAACGCTTTTGTTTCCTTTTTTTTTACGTGCCCTAAGGAAATGACTCGACATTTTTCCGAGGCCTGTGAATGCTACGCAATTTAATATTCCTTCTTGGCGAATTTCCGTCAGCGAATCGAATATGTTTTCAGACTACAAAGTGACTTGCGGATAATTTCGAAATAAGCTTTCTTTTTGCAGTAAATAATTTTTAATACGTTTCCAGTTTTATAGTCAATAAATTATTAAAAAGAGTTGCGACCCTGAAAAGAAATTGAAAAAGAGAGATTTTTCATTAAAATTTAAAAAAATGACGGCAATTAACAAAACATCGACACACTAGTCATGCTTATTTGTTGAAGAATCGATTGGCAAAAAAGCTTTCTGCTGAAAGCAGAAAAACGACGAACTGAGCGTTGATTACCTAATATATCAACAGTATTTCACTGTTTGACTATTTGCACCGGCGGAAAAAAGTTAACACGAGTTTCCGTATAGGCTCATAAAACCGCTGCGTAACACGTGCACCGAGTTGTAAATTGAATATTCGATCTATTTATCGAGGGCTATCAACGTCAAGGCGACTGCGCCTACCTTCCGATCGAAAAACAGCCGGCGACTATCTCCCCGGGCAGATTAACGCGTCGCCCGCTCTCCCGTCATCCTTTTTCCCCCGCGCTCGCTTAGAAAGCCCAGCGTGCGCTCGCGAATAAAACCCACAAGTAGCCTTGAAATAATATTTAACCGGGCGCGTCTGTCGATTAACATCCCGAGATTGTGCGCGCCGTCACGGCGCTCGGCCTCACGTTGACAATCCAATTTGTAGCGCATCACGACGAGCGAAAAAGCGCGTCGGAGGCGTCGCCGCGGCGCTAAAAAGTCGCGGGGCGCGGGCCAATAATGAGATTCCATTGCGGCCGCTCTAAAACAAGGACGCGCTCACGGGGGGAATAACAAGGTGCCAAGCGCACTCCGCGGCCGGCGCGCATAACACGCGCGCGCTCCGAGTCGCTCTGCCCGCCGTGTGCAATTGCATAATGCATCGCTTTGCCCGGTGATAACTTATCCAATCACCACACTGTCAGTTACAATCTAGGCGCAAGCGCGAGCGGTAGCCTCCGCCCGCTGTCGATTTATCTTAATGGAACGCAGACGCGCGATGGTTATTTATCGCGATTTCGCCGGGGCGGACTTCGCCTTCTTTTCTGCCCGCGCGAGGAGGAGGGGGGAGAAAGAGGGGCCCCCGCGGAAAGTTATGAATGCGCCGCGGGGGGAGGGGGTGGCTTCCTGCTACTGACGCGGTTCGCGCGGGGCTACTCCTTGCGCGGAGTCGCCGCGAGTACATCCGTCGTAGCGACAGGTCAATTTACGTTTGCCGCGAGGCCGCGAGCGCCGTGCGGACGCACCGAGCGATCAAAATTTTCGGTTCGCCAATCTCTTATTGGGAACCCTGACTCTGACACGGGATAAAGTGCTGGCTTCATAATTGAAGTCGGCGTGCGCGCGGCCGGCCGGGGATAAAAAATTAAATGTTGCCAGCGGGGTATACGCGCAGCCACCCCCGCGAGTGCTCGTACAGAGCGAGGATTGACGTTGGAATTTTCGGGAAAGCTCGATGAAACACGCTGATGCCGAGGAGCCGGCTGCTGAAAACGGCGAATGCGCTTACCGCTGAGAGCTCCAGTCTTTTATGCGCTTTGAGCAAGAGAATGGCTTTTTAATTTCAAATCCGTTTCAGTCGTGTTCTAGTTTCAATTTCCTCTGCCAATTTAAAATTTTTTTTATTCCCAAACAATGCAAAAAGATAATAAATATTATTAACTTAGTTCTATAAAATAATCAAGGAAATTGAAAACTTAAATAGGAATATCGACTAATCACTTGTGTTATGTGTGACCAGTGGTAAATGTTTTATTTATTATTGTGTCGTCCCATATACACCTTATGTTTGTGCTGTCCGTTTTATCAGGAGTGAATGTAAATTATTAGCGTGCGTGAACGAGTGAATGTGGAGATAAT
>JAXIUT010000048.1:9577109-9621793 GCA_035586675.1 Eurytoma californica
TCACTTACCAACCAGTGAAAACTGGAGTCACTGTAAAAATCAGTGAAAATTTCACTGATTGGATTTTAGAGAGTACATATATATTTGAGATAAATGTAAAAGGAAATTATTACATGGAGATTTGTCGCAATAAAAAAAATAAAATTAATAATTAAATTAAAATAAATAAGAAATTCAATTAAATATATAAATGTGTATATGACGACTCACCCTTAATCGAAGATCCCCAACGGTCCAGACGCGGCTGGCAAAGTCGTTGGAAGCAGCAAGTATGTAATTGCCCGTTGAGTCGAAATCCACAGACATAACGCCGGCGTTGCTGCCCACGAGCATCCCTTTGCACTCGTAGCCTCCTGTAATTAACGGCGCACGTTACATACGTTGATTAAACAGCATACCCTATATATACACGCGTGTACACCCAGTCAAACAAAATGCTTCGCAATCTAACTCAAATGGAAGTTAAAAAGCCCGCGGGACGTTTAATTTACGTGAAAATCACTGAAATATCATGATTAACGTTGGTAACGTTCCTTTATCAGCCCTTTTATTTGCGCTACGGAGTAATTTAATGAACTATATAAATAGCGATATGGGCATATTCAAATTAATCTTAATTAAATTTAATAATGAAAGTTTCTTAAGTGATAACAGACGCGTTTACTCAGACCAGAGTCTAGTCTGCCTTTTGCGCATTTATATGTTCGAGATAAAGCGATAGATCTAAAATTTTACAATATCGTTAACAATTTGACTCAAAAATTGTTTTCAAATCTGAAATAAGTATAAATACCGACTACTACACGAATGAGTCGGAAACTCCCAATTACACTGGTAAAGTGGCTGACATGTGCATATTCGAGAATCGGATTGCGAGGGAGATTCGGCAGTGCGCGAACCTGTTGATTCGCGAGACAAAGCTGCCCACGATCGGCGACCGGGTGTATCGAAGAAAAAAAAAAGAAAATCCGCGAGGCCTCGAATCTCGATCATTGTCTCGCCGACATTGCCCCTATAACGAGCGAGGAAAAAAAATTCAGTCTCTCGCGACTTTGCGGATCGCACGGATATATAACGAGCGAGAGGGCGGACCATTGTCGACTCCTACCTTTTCTTATTTATCTTTTTTTTATTTGTATTTCTTTTTAGTGTATTACGTAGACACGCTCGAGGGATAATGCGAGTCTTGCGCCGACGGCTGACGTCGCTGAATGCGATGCTCGACTTTTTAACATAATGGGGCGCGAGAGCGTAAAAAGTAGGAGCACCACGTTCGAGAGGTTGTCTTTGTTTTTTGTATTTGCATTGAATCGTATTGTTGTTGGGCTTTACCTCATGGCCGGCGTTAACGCGAGGATGGACTTGTTCCTTTCTTTTCTATATAAGAAGCCTTTTCGAGCATTATGTTTCTTACTGCGAAATCATTATTTTTACGAGATTTTTTTTCATATGCGTTCGGCGTTGCGAAATGCTTATTGCTTTTGCGTGTACGGTTTTCGTCATAAAGATATTTTAATATCATTCCCTTTTCCGCTAATGCAAAATATGAAGAAAAATAATATTTAATTATTAAGTTGACTTCAGTATTACGTGGAAAGTGCATATATTGTGACTACTTCTATTATTTACCTGCTCAGAAAAATTGTATGATAAGCCCTTTGTAATAACAGATTTCTAGTGCATCAACTATTACTATTTTTACATTTTTATCTGTCTTTTATAATTTATTGAAAAAAAGGGAAATTAATTATTTTCACTACTTTTTTTTAGATATTTTGAAAGAATAAAAAAAATAGTGCAAAATTGTTTTTACAAGCCAACGAATTAACCGATCTCTCAGCGTAGCTAGCTCAATTCCCAGCAAGGCTGAATAGAGGTTGGGTAGGTCAATCGTCGCGATGAGCGACAAGCGCGTCGCAATCTTAAAATTAATGGCCACGAAGGCACGCGGGCGCGACGAGAGGCAAAATTAATGGAAGAGAGGGGGGAGGGACGGCGTAGCCACTTGGGCGACGAGCGAGGGCGTTAAGATGGTCATTAATTACCTTTGCTGATGTCCCAGAGCTTGACTTTCCGGTCGGCGCCGCCGGTGGCAAGGATCCTGTCGGTGGGCGACCATCTGACGGCGTTCACCTCGCCCTCGTGCGCATTCTGCAAACCGGCAGGGTTGGACCATTTTCATTACGTGCATACACACTGTCGCGCGGTCCCGAAAAAAATGTGATATGTGAAAGCGGCGAAATCTCATTGGGCTGATGGATCGAGCGCGCCTAGCCAGACGCGCCCGACTATGCGGCGCTCGAGTGCCAAGTTTAAAGTAGATACGAGCGCGCACCGGCATCCGCGGAATGGAAGCATGCAATTTTGGGGGTCGAGTGCACATTAGCCCGATTGTGACCCCTTACTTCGGATTAAGTTGCATGAGAATAAACTGGCTTTTGGTGAAAGAGATTTTTCACGCGTCAAAGGAGCCTTTGAAACTTTTACCGCAGTTGATTGACTTGAAATTAAATAAAAGAAGTGGATTTCACAATTTTTTTTCGTGGAGAGCACTTGAACAATAGTAGTTTGTCGATTGTGGATCAGTTTAAGAATACACTTAAACTTCAGGCAAAATCATACCGTTGATTAAGTAACAATCTGAGAATCATAATTAAAAATTTATGAACATTTTTTTTAAACAAGCGTTATAAAGACTATTAATGTTATAAAGGTTCGTGGTACATACTCCTTTTTTGCGCAATTTGGAAGTACGTTTGTTACATTGGTTTACTTAGTTAAAATTTTAATGAAAACTGTTGGTGATCCAGTACTTAATCAACGATATCCCATAGGATATTCCATTAGAATGCGATAAATTACAAAAAAAAGTTTTTCGCGAACATAAAATTAATTCAATGATTACTTAGAATAACATCAATGACTAAAGATATCGAGAAAATAAACGATAAATGATAATTCATTCAAAGTACAAAGTTTACTAGAGGGAATACTCAAATTTTTCGATAATGAATGACTCACAACTGAACATGATTAAGCATACAAACAAGCCACGAAATTACACTATTAAGAAAATAATGTTATCTTAAGATAGAAAGTTGTGATTACTGCTTAAGGCAGGATATACATTTAAAGGAAAAATACTCGCATCTGCCATTGTCATTGATGTTGTTTGTATTCATGATCCACAGACGAGTAACGAGTACTTTATTATTTTTTCACGAAGTTTGTTTCCTTCGGAAAATCTATAAAATCGATCCCCTTGCACAAAGCCAATTTATACAATGAATTTAAAATGAAAATCTACACGACAAAACGAGTTAGTTTAAAAAATAAATTAATCTAATACAACATACTCTATTCTAATTCTAATATCTAATCTAAATTGTACTGTACATAAAATAAAATTAATTTAAATGCAGCTTTGGTTTAACATGTATTAAATAATTATTGCATTACAAATGTATTTAACAATAAATAATTTAAGGAACTTCTTTTTTTAAATATCGTTAAATTTTAAACTTCGATTATATTACAAATAAAAATTGATGAAACTTACGTTTCATTTATAAAGCATTTACTTCTTTTTATAGAATTACGTAATCGCGTTTCTAGATTTTCTTTATCTAAATATACACAAATATATGAACAAAATATCGCATTGTGACCTTATGTTACTATTAAATAACGCTGTTAATAGTAGTTACAATAAATAACCTCTGCATTAGTATAACAATAAACTGTATAAAATACCCTACATTCTAAAGAATGTAATGCAAACTTTAACTGGTTTCAAAAATATTCCTCAATCGCTTGACTATGATTTATATACTATAAAATTTTTTTAAACTCAAATCAAGTCAGAATTGTGATAACTTGTTAGTAAATGATTATGAAAATAACTTCTTAAATTCTTAGCTACAGATTGAGGTTTTGTTGCAACCCAATGATTAAATTCGAGATGAAGAGCTCACACTTTTAGTGACTGACTTGATGTGAAAATTGCTTAGAACATTGTGTAAGTAACGAGTCTTTTATGTGAGCATCAACGTACAAATTTGATGGCGACTTTAGTAGGGACTGTCGTGGCGATACCAACTGTTCCTTCCTTTAAGCTCACACGATCTGGACTTGTAGGTCTAGTATCTCTTGCAGCATCTTCCAATTCTTTCTGCATTTTAGCTTGTCTTTTCCTGAAAAATTATAAATAATTAATAAATGGAAAAATTAATCACTCACATTAAATTTTTAAATGAAAAATTCACTGCAGCTTCCTGCAAAGAAAGCAAAAATTGAGTTGCTACAAAATGGTAATCCGAACATGCATACAATACAATAATCTTTAATGAAACTCATGAAAAAATATTATATTTCATGATATCCAATCTACAATTGATACAAAAAAATATCCATGCAAACATTTCAACCCAGAAAGAAACTTAAAAAATTTACAAATACATTTATCCGTTATTTCACCTGTTTTATACTGTAAAAATGATCTGTTTATTTACAAGTTGAAGTATGTGTGTAAACGAAGACTTAATATTTATTAAATATAAGCACAGTTATGTTATATACTCAGAATTATATAATTATAATTCAAGTGTAGCTTAATGTTTGCTACCAGCCCAAAAGCGATTTGGTGTTAGAAGTAACAATTTTTTTCGTAGCAATTTTCATTTGCTTTTTTTGTAACTTACCCAAACTTTGAAATGGTATGCATCAAAAAGGCTGTCGGGCTGGTAAAACTCTCACTGAAACGAAAATTTCAAGCAGAGTGAAGTGGCTAAGTGACAAGCACTACAGAAACTGATTTTGGTGTATGGGAATTCAGTCAAGTGTACAAGTAAAAGTGGAAACAATACATTTCCTTTTTTTTAGTGTTAAATTGCTTGACAGAAGAAACAACGGCTTAGCAATATATACAAGAACATAAAGAAAAAATAAAGTGTACCTCATTTTGTTCAATTAATGAAAAGTGCTAAGCAAGTAAATTAATACAAGTTAGTTGATAGTTACAGAACATTTTACCGACAAGCGAACATAGAAGCAAAGTTTTTTCAATTATTTCCCATTAATTAAACAAAGTGAATTCAAAAATAAAAAAAAATTATCATGCAGTTAGTTTTATGCAATCATTAAAATTTTGTCATTATGTTACAGTGTGTGTTTTACCAAGATTTTTAACTACATTAAATAACTTTTCATGCTGTATACTATTTTTATTCTAGAACAGTCTAGAAAATAAACTAGTCTACTTAATCACTTCTAATTTTAGTGTCACTAACCCATACCTTTTTTAAATTACATTACTAACACACAGTTCTAAACATTTATTAAAGTTATTATTTAGAAGCAGTAAGTTTGATAAATAATATTGACTGTTAAATAGCTTATATGATCTTTGATCATCTGCGCTAAGCAATGAGTTACTTACTTTAAGAAATTATCATTTTCTTCATTCATTTTTTCAGCATCCTTAGCTTTGTACTTAATCAAACGATCAACCAACTGTCGGTTTTCTTCCTAAAATAACAAACTTGAGTAGTAAACAAAGTGATTGACTATATACAAAATATTAAAAAATACAAGTTTACTTGAGATTTCCTTAGTTTTTCCTCTAAAGAAGCAAAAGCAAGCTGCAGTGCCTGATGTTCGTCTTTTATTGTCTGATTTATATTCTCTAATTCTCTTATACTTGTAACGTATCGTGATATTTCAGAGCGTAAACCGTTATTAACCTCTAAAATTTCAGCCAAACTAAAGGGAAATAAAATACACAATAGATATTTATCCAAATTAAGGTAAATTAATGCAGTAAAAACCCATTAATCACCTTGCTTCTTTAGCTTGCAGTACTTTCATTACTTCTTGAAGCTTATTGTTCAAATCAACAATTTGTTGGGTATGCTCGCCTCTTCTTCTATGAAGTATAGTCAGCTCGTCAGCTTGAGCTAACAGCTTTGCTTCCAGTGCCGCGTTCGCAGCGGAACCAGGTATACCACTGGTAACTTCGCATCTTAACTTTTCGTTAGCTATTGACAGTTGCAAATTCTCCCCTCTTAATGTATTAGCATTGTCAAAGAGCCGGTTGTCTGCAATCACAAGTGACAAATCAGTACTTTCTCACACTCCACCTACCAGAAACGCATGTTGACCGAGCTGACAGTTCAACACTGACTTCCAGTGGGACACTGTTTCCCGCTGAAAAAGTGTGAAAATCTAATAGAAAAATAAAAGTCAATCTAAGAATAACTCACGCAAACTAATAAGATCGTAGAAACACTGGGTTTGGGTTCTATTTCTGTCCCTCAGCTGAGTAATAAGATCCTTCCTCCAGCTGGTGTTCTCCCCGGATTGATGGGCCGCACCTGTCTCCGCGCTCGCCATTGTTTATGTCTCTCGACACCCACGCTGCGAGGAAAACAAGCCAACGACGCCTACGGAAACAACGCGGAGTCGAGGTCTGACAGCGAGCACGCGCGGGTCTCGGGCGCGCGTCGACTCTCCTCGATCAGTTGGCGCGACTCGGTCGTGCGGGGCACCTCGGCGCCAGCGTCTGCTGCCGGTCACATTCGCATGTCATCGTAGAGACCCGGGAGGAGGCAGCGGGATCTTCGCTGGGGTCGCTATTCGCAAAGCACTGCTCGTCTACCCTGAACGTCCTAACCTAGAAGCAGCTACGGGGACAAAAACAGCTCGCGCGCCGCGGAGGAAAACACTGCACACGAGTTGCCACTCGAGCTCTCGGCTTTCTGAATTTCGCCGCTTATCGCACGTCCCGCAGTTGCGGCTGGTTGTGGCCGTTGTGGGTGCACTTTCGACTCTCGACGACGCAGTATATATACTTTTGTTGATGTTTTCATGCGGACTGCACGCGTGCGACTGCTGCTGCGGCGCTTCTCCGAAACTGCATCGCGACGCGTCTTTACCGACCGACACTCTCAGACTCGACCTCCGCAGTCCGCATCCTATATCGACTGTCGATCGCCAAAACTAAACTGACCGACCGCTTATATAGCAGTACACGTATAGCCGCCGGAGCCCCGAAGGGTTGATTCCGACAATTTACCCCTGCAGAAATTCATCTTTTTTTGCATTTTAGATTAGAAAAAAGTAACAATGATATGACTGTCTTTCTTTTTTTTCTTACAGTTGAAACGTAAATGTCGCATAACCAAATCCATCATCTAAATCTGTTAATTGTCAATTAAATATAATAAAGATATTTCGAATTCGCTATAAACAATGTCTCAATTTTTCAAGAAAATTAAGCGGAAATTAATAAAGTGTCACTTCACTTAACATTTTTAGTTTACTGAAGAAATGAAAAAAAGAAAATCCAAATTGAAAAATGGAGGTTATAAACATTCTAAAAACATATGCGCGAACTGTAAGCAGAAACGTTTACATAAAGATAGAACGTAATGCAATGTTTATAAATATTTTCTAAATTAGTGAATTAGTGAATCCATTTTTCATAAAATTGTTTCGAGATTTTATCCAGCCGTTGAGATCGATTTAGAATGAAAGCCACGGAACGTCCTTTTCTTTTGCAGTAACCCAATTTCGTCCCGTGCGAAGAAACTGAAGGCAACAAATTTTAAAAGATGTGGCAGTAAAGGCGCGGACTTTCATCCGAAGCGAGATGACAGACTCGAACAATATACGGTGTACAGTATCGTCAACTACGGATTTTTCACAAATAAAGGAAATATGATCACATCGGTATAATGGAAAACAGGAACGAGAGTATCAGCGGTATACCCTCAAGATGTTTACGAAAATATATTTTTCCGCAGGTCGCTCGGGGATTTTTACGCCTTTATCGCCGAATAGAAAGAGACAGGTCCAAGATCCAAGCCTTGGACGATTGGGAGGAAGATGGGTTAGTATTCCTTTTTTCAAATTTACGGCAATTATCGAGCTCGGATATTCGTGCTTACTCCTGAATATCTCTAAAACGTTAGCTTTCAAAAGACCACCCGCGGCTCCAAATTCACAGTCTCGCAATTCTGAGCATTTCCTGGGAGTACTCCTTTTCTTTATCCCCGCGCGCGCAGTAAACTAAAAAGAAAGAAAGGAAAGAACGGCAAAAGCTCGAGCAGAAAATAGCTTAAAAATCGGGTCCTTCCGGAAACTAAAGCAAGCCTCTCCCTTCTCTCTGCAGGGAACGAATGGTCGTGCTGAAGGGTTACAACCACAGGCACCTGTGCTACTTGGCGCGGGAATTGCGCTACCCTGCGACGGGCATGCACGGCCTCTACCAGACCTGGGGCAAGAGCCAACTCATGCTGGTGCTGACTGTGATGGGCAAGGAGGAGGACCTCGAGCCCTTCTTCGACGGCATCACGGAGCTGCGCTAGCCCGGGTGAAATATTCAGGCGCCGCTGTGTTTTTCACGACTCGGGCCCCGTAGCGCAGCCTTTTTTCCGATCTAAAAATAAATCGCTTTCCCCGGAGCGAGGCGGGACGTGCACGGGAGGCGCCTCGAAAATTTAGCGGCGGCGAATCGAAAATTCACGAGTCGTTCGCCGAAGGAGCGCGACTCGTGCCGCGGCGTATCGATTTCGTCGGCGCGCGCCGCGGCGCCGTTTTTTCGAAATGCCCCCGACGTTACGTAAACGTCGAGAGGCCGCGTCTTTCAGCCCGCCGGCCGCCCGGTTAATTTCCAATCGCGCGGGGCGAAACAACGGCGCCTTCGCGACCGCCCGCAATTTACCTGAGTGCCGTAAATTTGATCGGCTCGAAACGGCGCGTATAGGTATGTAAGACACGCGCGTCCAGACGTGATGAATTATCGATCCGGCTCTCGGGGCGGTTTGGGGCAAAAGCGCGCAGCCGGAGAAACCGGGGAGCTGCGGAAAAAGCCTCTCGCGATGAAAGTGCATAATTTATCCGTGTTTCGCCGTTTTTTCCTTTATCGGAGCGGAGCTCTTTTTCGGGCGAGACGGTCCGGGATATACGCGCAGCCGGAAACACAGGGGAGAATGTTGAAGAGGCTTTAAGGATGTCCCGATTCGCCAGACAAGCTCAATTTCCAATTTTGCTTATCATGGCTCCTTTATTTTTCCGCTCGTCGCTCAACCTCTTGATGTTTTATTTAATTCGCCGGCTCGAGCGGGCGGAGAGCGCATAACGTTTCCGGGGGAGGAAAAAGAGGTACCCTGGATTTTCTTGTGATTAATTAACGCAGGCAAATTTTCCGCGGGCTTAGTTTACGAGGTACCGGATGAAAAATTTGTTTTCCTCCGGCGTATCATAAGAATGTATTCCGCTCGTTTCCCGGGCGGATACGTTTCACTGCCGCTTGCCATTCACGTCGCGTCCGTTTGCCTCTTTTCTAATTGACAGCGAAATGAGAGCGGGAGTAGATATATGAGGGAAAAAAGTCGCCTTCGGTGAAAATTGAGTGATGCTGCTGCGATTCGGTTTGCGAGCACGTATGCTTGATTGCTCAATTATTGATGTTCATACGTCCGCTCCTGAAATTAATAACTGATCGCACTGACATTGACGGCGCAATGGTAAACGAGTCTTTATTTTATTTATCACAGGCCGTTTCATTTAAATTCAAAATTATAGTTTCACAAGCAAAATACTATTAATTGTGAATTAGAAACTCATGAAAATTGTATGCATTTCATTGTGATTGCTTCCATTTAAATAAACTGCTCGAATTATTATTTATGGGTGTATTCCGACCATCGTCCGCTCCATATAAAGTAGACGAGTAAAAAAATGCGACATTAAGTGACCGCTTAGTTTTAATAATCCGGCGGACAAACGAATCGCAATGTGTGCGCGTGACGTTGAATATATTTAATTATTAGAGATTGAAAACGTCTAGACTGTGTATTACCGTTTAATCGATTCTGAGCATCGTGCTTAAAATAAACAATGATTATTTTTATCGCTACTTACCGAGTTTGACTTGACGATGACGTTTTTGCCTTTAAAGATACTAGCCTTGAAGCTCGCTCTATCATTATTTTTACATCATGCACCTACTCTCGCGCCCTTTAAGTGTGGCAGATAATAAATTCAATAAAATAGACTATAAATAAAAAAAATTGCTCTCTCTTTTTTATGCATAAATTAATATCAGAAATGTAGTTGCTTTAATGAATGACTTTAATTAATTAAATATAGCTTTGTCAACTGTTGAATTAACAGTACAAACTATATTATTATTTTAAAATGTTAAATTACCGCGATAAATAGAATATAAAAGAAGGTGTGGAAAGCAGTTACTATAAATTGTACTCGAAAACTGTGTATCGTGATTAAGGAAGCGTGAAAAAAAATGACGGTATAACTACGGGCACCGCTCGACCGTTCCATTGTAATGTAAATCAACTAGCTTTCCGCCAACTGCACATTATTATTTCTCTTTGAGCTCTAAATCGTAACGACCGTCCTTTATGTTTTTCATTCTCGTTACAACGTATAGGTATGCAGCGAGATTCCGCTGGAATCGTGAAGCGCGTCGCAATGCATCTTCCATCGCAGGGGCAGCTGTGGGTTCAGCTTATCCGTTAGACAGTTCACTTGGTAAATTGCTCGCTAAAACATTTCACTGCTCGTCACCCCCGGCATAGCGTCCCTGCCGCCGAGCTGTAAATTTCAGTTAAAACGCGCCTAATTACTTCCAGCGAGGGTCCCGCGAAGGACTCGCTTTTTAACTTTTCTTGCCCGACTACTCGACGACTGCACTGCACCGCAGCGTAAAAGTGCCGTCTGTACGCGCTCTAATCAGTCGCGAGAATTTCTCTGCCGAGCTGATTTGTTCGAGCGAAAAGATATCCGGATCGCTTCCCGGGAGCGCGACCGCCCATCCGAGGGAAAAAGGACGTATAGGTATTTCTCATTTTTCGTTCACCCGCAACTTTTTTTTCTTTTTCGCGCACAATCCTAGAATTAGTCCGATATAAAAAAAAAGCACTGCTAAAAGAGTGTCTCGCGCCGCAGATTAACTCGCCGTGCGATCGAGTCGCGGAAAAGGCAGCTTCATTATCCCAGCCCGACAAAAAATAGACGAGATTCGCCCGCGGTTAGACAACGCCCGGGTATAGGAAGGGGGGAAAAAGCGGGGCGCGAGATTCGAAATTGTCGCGCTAAAGCGCGAGGCGCGCGGTGCACTATATATTCCGTTATCGATCCCCGGCCGGGCGGCGAATGATCGGAATCTTCCCCGGGCCCGTACGGCGCGCGCGCCGCCGCCTTCCACCGGCGCGCGGCGAAGCGGAAAGGGAAACAGAACGATTGTTCGGCGATGCAAGATCCAGGAACAAATGAACGGCCGGCTTGTTTTTCCAAGGGGGTGGCTGGTGCGATTGGCAACGACGGGGACGTCGCTGCGAAATAGGGAAATAGTAGGGCGCGTGTGTTGAAAAAGCGGGGGTGCGCTGGAAAATGTATATTTTGGATTACTTCTAAATTGAATTTGTGGGAAATGTGGAAGTGTAAAAAATGTAAAGCTTTGAATAAATTTTTAATTTTTTTTTTATCTTTTAATAAAAACGTAATTTTGTATCTCTAGAGACAAAATGTTCACACTAGTTTGAAAATATAATTCAATGCAAAACTATATGCACAGCGCATCATTTTAAAGCTAACAAGGTGAATTTATTTTTAAAAAAAGGTTAAATCTGCAGTACTTTAAAAGCTTCCTTTTTATCGAGAATTTCGCGTCGGACTAATTAAAATCAACTTCATTTTAAGTAATTAATAGCAAACAATCCGTATTGTCGACATTTATTTTCTAGAAAAACACAAGGCGCGCTAGTAGAGTAGTACAAATTAATAGAACAAATAAGCTAGATGCACATTGAAAAAAATAAAATTGTTATAATCTACGTGCTACCTCGACCCAAGAAATAATTCCAATAAAAAAACTGCGTTTCAAGAAAATTGACTTTCCAACTTTTTCCTTTCCACCCCGCAATAACTTGGCCAATTTGTGCAGCTACGAACACTCTGTCCTCACCCCAGATTAAAAAAAAAGCTGCGACAAGAAAAGCAAATTGATTTTCTCATCATCTCAGGGTCAGAACGTCGAAAATCGTCTCCACCCCGTCGGTAATTGAGGCGAACTCGCAAGAAAGAGTGCGAGCGTAGGGGCGGCGCGGGGGCGCTCGCGCGGCTCCCCCGCGTCGATGCACATCGGCGCCACGCCACGCCCGCGGCTGCACCGCGGCGCTAAAACTTATCCCCGCGGCGTCGCCGCGATTTTCCGGCCGCGGCGCACGCACGAAAAAAGAAAGCTCCCCCCCAACGTCGAATCAATTCCGGCGCGCTCGGCGCGAGATATTCGGGATATTCCGCTCTTGTTTTTTTTCTCTCCCCCGCAGGGCCCGCGGGCGATGCACGGCTGTGCTCGCGGGGCGCGCAGAGGGCGCTGCCGGCGCCAGCGGCGACGGCGGCTGCGGCGGCCGCGAGTCGGCGCACTCGCTTGGGCCTACGTCGCGGCCGCCGCGCTTTATGCAACCAGTCCTGCTCGGGAGCGAGTCCACTGGCTGCTCTCCGTCTCTCTCGCTCGCTCCTACGGCCGCCGACGGGAGGTGGTATAGCGCGCGGCTGTGCGGGCCGTGACACTCACACGGACGCGTGGCGCGCGTGCGAGCCAAACAAGAATCCCTCGGGCGGGCGGAGCGAGCGCTGGCACGAGCTCCCAGGCGCCGGCGTGCTGAAAGCGCGCGCAAGCTCTACTCGGGCGGAGTCCTCGGCGGTCGGCGGCTGCTCGGCTCGCCGCGGGGGCGGCGCGGGGCGCAGTGCGAGGTCCTCGAGGTGGTGCGCGCGCGAGTGAGCGGCGGAACGCTGGTGTCGAGCGCGGCGGCAGTGTGGCATCGTCCAGGCGCGACTCGCCGTGCGGCGGCCGTGGGCCGAGGCGGCAGTCCTCCAGCGGCCGCGCGAGGACGCCGACGAGGTCGGAGCCGGCGGCTGGCGGCGGCCCGCACCCGCAGCAGCAGCAGCAGTGACGGCGTCGGGAGCGCAGGCCCAGTAGCGGCGGCAGCCTACGCAGGCGACAGCAGCAGCAGCAGCACGGGGCCAGCGCCAGCGCCGCAGGCAGGAGCCCCGTCGCCGTAGCGCAGCCGCGGCGGCCCAGCAGCAGCGACGGCGGCGGCGGCTGCGGCGCCCAGCCCGCCATGGCGGACGACGAGGTTCTCTTCGACGATGTTTACGAGCTGTGCGAGATCATCGGGAAGTAAGTACGGCGGCGCCCTGCCCGCGGGCCACTCTGCCCGCCGCCGTCGGAGCCCGGACGCGCCTCCCGGACGGTGTGGCTGTCGCGGCGGTGTGTGTGTGCGCGGCCGAGTGTGCGTCGGCTGCTAGGGAGTGAGGCCCGCGAGACCGAGGAGGGGGGCTGGCAAAGGTTGCGAGCGCGGGGGAGGAGTGAGGTTAGGAGCGGAGAGCGATCGTGGAGGAAATTTTATTTTACCCCGGAGAGCCGGGGCGACGTTTAAAGAGCGCTGCGAGCAATAGTCGTTTGACTTTTAGACGCGGCACCGCACTGTCCTAGGAACGCTGCCAACGAGATTGAATTTTATCCCGGAGTTATTTGGTTTTGCCGCGCGCGCGCGCTCGCTCTCTTGTGCTCAGGCAGGCTCTCTCTTTTCTTCGTGCAGCCCCCCTCCCCCCGTCCGCTCCCTTGCACGCCCGCGCGCACCCACGTATGCACACACACCGGTGCATATCGAGAGACGAGCCGAGTGTTGTGCATGCTAGAGTGAGAGAGGCGAAATAGAGCGAATTTTCCGCTTTATTTCGTTCGCGGTTTTGCATATACTGCAGATAATCCGGAGCCTGTTTTACTCGTGCGAACTAGTGTAGTTTTTTTTTTAAAGACTACTGCCGAGTAAATCAGAGTAGCAATAAAGTTGCATGAACTAGACAAATTATGTGGACTGTAAAAAAAATTGATTTATGCAACAACCTTTTTATAAACTGGTTTTCTTACTTATTGCATTCATATTTTGGGAATAAAGTTATTTGCATCCTGTGAATGTACATGCACTTGCTTTCAAACTATTAAGTTCAGAATCGGATTTTCTGGAAAATTTCCCATCCAGTTTTCAAACTGACAATTTACAACTTTAGGGCGAAATAATGAAACTTTTCCACTCCTTCAAGGTGTGTCATTGCAGATAAGTTCTAAACTGAATTCGCATTAAAATCACATCTTCTCAAAAGAAGACAAAATACGAGAAGACTCTTTGACAGTTTGCGAATAAATAAATTTAAGTAAAAAGAGCAGGTAGCCGCTCGATGTTTGTTCCGGAAAAAATTACTTTTTTTCGAGAATTGCGGGGAAATTTTTGCTGAATGCTTTTCAATGGAATTTCTGTCCAATGCCTAAATGGTTATCGGTTGTCAATGAGTCAAGTAAAGTACGTAATCCGTAACGCAACGATAGTACAGTTTAAATAGTAGCTCCTTGTCTCGTAAGAGCATTCCTTTTATCTTGCTTCTGTCACTCAAGCCTCGATAACTAAAGAAAAAGGTAGAATAGTAATGCGGTCCCTCGCGACCACGTCTTAAACGTAAATATTAGGAATTCAACGGAACCCATTGGCATCTGCACGCCAGGCTCACAGAGACGTGTTGACTGTCGCGCAGAGATATCCAAACATACTACCGTGTCACACGGTTGGATAAAAGCCAGAGGCGTCGGGCGAAGTCGAGTAACGACAGGACTTGGTGGAAATCCTTTCGACAGGCGCGTTATTGTTTTCGGCCGTGTCTAGGGGACGCGCGAGCACGCAGATTGCCTTTGTTTTTTAACGAATCGGCCCCGCGCGATTGATGGAAGCTTTAATCCCGCTGTAGCGAGGCCTCGACGTGAAAAGACACATGCCAGACGGGCAGCTACATCGCTGGGTATGGATAGACTCGAGAGATTGCGAATAATAAAGCAAACACTAAACAGTGCAGGATGATCATCAAAGCGTGCGCGTTGTTTTGCCGATTTTAATAAGGGAGAAAGCCCGGCCGAACGCGGCGGCGCTTGGGAGTATTGGGGCATTGTCAAAGTAAGGTATTTTTCGATAAAAAGCATAGAGAAAATTATTCTTTGACCGCTCAACGCAACGCGCCGAGATTAAAAAAGGTGTGCTCGTTTTCCGATAGCTTTTTTTATCGTTCAATTAATATGCACTTGTGTGAGAAAATGATTAACTAGATAAAAATGTGAACTGATGTATTTAGTAAAAATTTTTAAATAATTTAAGATATCTTCATATTTAATCAAAGATAAAAACAAATTTAAATTAAATTAACTAGGAAAAATTCTTTTTTGTTAAGTAGGTTATTTAAATAGCATTGCACAGTTTTACGGGGAGGTTAAAAAAATGTTATTATTTGCGGTCTGATAATTTCCATAAATACATTTTTTACAATGAAACTTATATTTATCGAGTGGTTCATTAAATATAATTGTTTTATATTTATCAGTAAGAAAAATATTCGTTTAACATACTGTTGCTTAAAATTATAAACTGACATTCAATATATTGACTTTTCCCAGGTCGGGAACAGTCGGCACGACTTTTCTCAGTTCCTCGACCCTGCATACGTAAGACACTCCTTTGGTTATATCTCTAGCCTTCCAGGTAAGCCAAGAGAAGTCTTCATCCTTGCTAATATCTGGACAAAGAAACATATCATCTGTGATCTCCTTTGCATAAGGATCATTAAGACCGATGAAAGCCGTAGCGCGATGGCTAATCGGTTCATGAATAATCTTCCAGTAGAATCTCGGTACAGGAATCGCTTTATGGGTTTCGTTAAGTAGCAGGTACACCGGTTGATCCTCACCATTTATATCTTCTAAGGTTGTGATTCCGTGAACTCCAGTGTAAACATCCAAATCCAATTCGTTATCGATGGCGAAATCCCTCACATCGGTTTCAATAGCAAACCAGTTGCCAGCATTGAATGTAGCCCATTGAGGAGCTGCGTTGAGAAGCCAGAACGTTGCGTTCATTTGTGAGCCATATATG
Source organism: Eurytoma californica (assembly GCA_035586675.1). NCBI lineage: Eukaryota > Metazoa > Arthropoda > Insecta > Hymenoptera > Eurytomidae > Eurytoma > Eurytoma californica. Next base: position 9,593,111 of record JAXIUT010000048.1, read on the forward strand.
AAATCCACCTTTGGCGCGTAGTGTCCTCGGTGAAAATACTGCTCCTGTTTTACACCAAGCTGAATGTACTTGCTTGCTAATTTCTCCGATCCAAGTAACATTGACATTGTTTCGAGTTGCGAGGTCTTCTTGTAGATGTGATACATGTCGATCTCCGGAAAATACGAGCCGTACCTCCAACCATAAGGTCTCGGATATTTCGACTGGTAACTTCCTATTTCCTTTACCAGCCTCGCCTTTGCATAATATGACCTCAGCGTTTCATTGTTGCGACATACTTCTAGCACAGGCACAAAATGCTTCGCGAAACTGAAACCTATATCGAATTTTTCTTGATTCCCTAGACAAGTTGTGTTAGCTTTTCTCACTGTTTCCTTAATTGCGTTTTTGCATTTAAAACTACTGAACTCGTATACTTCAGAGTTAACCAGAAATTCTTTCCCGCTTAAACATACTGCTTTTACGTACTGTTCAGTCTCAAAATTCTCCAACACATTTTTCCAACCTGGACATACCAACAGAATAGATTCATTCCTCGTGAACGTCAAGAGTCTGAGGGAAGAGGGTAAAACGAATATGGGCTCGACGGTATCTGTTAGTATCAGTGGTTGCGGCTCCTTTAAATCTCCATTTGGGTACTCTATCGACACCTGGCATCCTGGTTCTGAAAAATGTGCGACGTAAAATTGTATAGTCCACCGCCGGGTTTTTCGAACAAAGAGGAATCTTACCTTCAATAGATCTCGCGTCGATAACTGAGATTGAGAACAGAAAAAATAAAAATGCCTTCATATTATCAACTGAATGAACATGCGTACAAATCTGCAGCTTTATAGATTCCATACCTCGTGTTTTATAGCGAAAGGAAGGGGTACAGATAAGCATTACACAATACAGATTACAATTTAAATGTATTCTCTTTCCTTTTTTATGCAACTTCTTTGTCAAGGAACCAATACAGTTAATAAATAACCGTTAACAGTAAATAAAACAATACTGTTTTTCAAATTTTACATTGCATCTAATACGTAACCAAACATGGCTTTGGCCAATAATTTTAGTGATTTAAACGCTGATATTGTTGGAAAAAGTACAATAGTTTCAAAATTTATTATAGTTTCTTTCAAAATTTGCTGCAAATCTAACAAATTTTACTTATAACTGTAGTAAATTTTCCAAGAAACTATTGCAGTTTTTAGTAGAGCTTTTATCTCCTTTTATCTTTGAGGATGTAATGTTTGTTTATCTTTACAAAATTAAATTATGAAGATATATGAAAAATAAATATAATACCTCGGTGAGTCAATATAGAGTCAAGTAGCAAGTAAACATAAAAAGTAAAGTGGCAAGAGCCGCGATGTTGGACTCATTAAAAATTTGTCTTCCAAGGGGAATCTTAGAGACAACCGCGACGGAATCGAGCAAAGGCCCTTTCCGAGAGTTTCTCGCTTCCTCCCATCTTCTCTCTCGCTTGCTCGCGTAGAAGTAATGAGCGCGGCAGAGAGAAATGGCCTGTCAGCGATATTTCAGCCCTAGGTGCGCCGTGGCCTTTGCCGTCGTCGAAAAAAGCAGTTATTTATTTCTGCCGGCCGCTCTAACAATCCCATTTGCTGAGGTTCAATTCCCCATTCCTCCCGCGCGATACCGGCGACGTATACGCGCCGCGGTATTGCCGGACGAACGCAAACTATAGGTGTCCAATAATACGGAAGTGAGGACGAGGTGGTGGTGGAGGCTAGAGATTGCTCGGCGAGGGCCAGGAAGAGAGCTAATATCCACCCCTCCTGCACACATCTACATCCCCCCTCCCTCTAGCCACCTCTCCAGCTCTATATCTCTATATCTCTATATCTCTATCTCGCTCTATTGAGGATCGAAGCTACTACGTGCCTACCTGGATTAGAGCACGATTGCTCTCACACCTCCGGCTCGTCCGCTCGACGCATACTTACCAGTTGTTAATTTGCCGATACTGTGTGATTTATTGCTTAGTGATTGGACAGCTCGATATCCATTTTCGGTTACTCGTATTTCACTGATGGTCTCTTCGTTCAGTTTTTTATTCGTAGCTTTTTAAATTATGTTTATAGATAATTCGTTTGTGCATTTTTCTTGTGATCTAGCCCACTCAACAAATATCCGTATTGCATTATTAAAAATGAAAGAATGATATTTTTCAATAATTTGATACACACGTGTTCCTTCCTAATATACGCGCACAATTGTTTTAAAACCATTTTAGAAACAATTTGAAGAATTAATCGAATAAGAGCAAAGACGTCAAATACAACTTCTGGATTTTACGTTTTAATCACGAAGCAAATTATCCGAACGCTACCTGTCAAATTCGTTTTTAGAATATTGATAGTAAAGTTCTTGTTAGAATTCCTTGTTACTTCAATCTGTAACAGACGTCATACTCAATATTACATACTTTCCTTGAATAAGCGCAAAGCTGTCAAAGAGTTTATAGAATTATTCTTTTCTCTTATTGTAATTTTATTAAAAGTTTGTTATTTTATCATACTTCTTACTAAATATTATCGTACTTTAGATCTTTTTAAAAGCATATGAATATAAAAATAAAAATATTTGCTTTTTTTTAAATGATTAAATAATACTTTTTACTAGATTGAAAAACACCTTAACAAAATTATTTATTTATAATAAAATAATGTAATTGCTTAAAAAATATGACTGCATCAGCCGCCAGTGTGTATGTAAACATTTTACTTATCGCATAATTTATAAGCAGAAAAATGATTTATTATTTTTAACAGAATAATATTCTCTTAAACCAATGCTTAATTTCCTGCAAAATATTTGACTACTCTCAAAATAAATATTTAACTTTTCGTTTGCCAAATCGTATATGTTAAAATTAGATTTACAACTCCGCTATAATTTTGCGTTATGAGTATTATGCTATAAAACGCAATATTTCAGAAGTGAAATAAATCGAAACTTGTTTAATATTGTATATCTAATTTTGAATATTTATTCTGATCCAAATGTAAATAAAATATTTAAATAATCAATCTTAATGAATATTGCATCATAATGTGATATCTTTCAAATAAGTCTCAATTGTATTGCTTCAAGTATTCTTGAATCGCTGTGTACAATCGTGGTTTTAATTTAAATAGCAATTCGTGCCGACCATTGTGTCTCAATTATTTGGGCAAAGTGACAAAAGGAGAATGCACCAATTTAAAGTCAATTTCTTAGAGTACGAAGGCCTTTGGGAATTGAAATTCATCTTTTCAAAAGAGATTCACGTAATAAAATTAAATATCCAATTTATCTCAAAACGAAGGCTCGTGTTTATCCACAATAAATATTTAAAATGGCCCATTTCGTGCTCCACATTGCATTTTCAGCCAGTCATTAAATTTACATGAATTCCTAGGTCGCTATAGAAACAAAGCGTCTTCATTGCCTTTCAATTCGACCGAAACGTTCTCAGAACGCGGCGTGTTATTCGGCCAGCGCGGCGCGGAATAAAATGGAAAACTTAAAAAATGCATTATTCCAGAACATCCGCTTTAAATTTTGAAAGTAAAACCAATATCCGCGAGTGGGCTTTTGCGTTATATACCTGCGAGAGAAGAGCCGTGCAAAAGACATCAAAAGTGAACGTCCACTCACTTGCACACATCAGGCTTGTGCAGGGCTGCTATCAATACACTCAACAAACGCCCTTCTTTTGATTGTTCCAGGGGCCCATTCAGCGTGGTGAGAAAATGCATTCACCGGCAGACCGGCCAGACCTTCGCCGTAAAAATCGTCGACGTGGCGAAATTCACCTCAAGCCCGGGGCTCAGCACAGCGGGTAAGTAAATACCACCCCCGGCTCGCCGTTAATTTTGCCGGCGGGCTCTCGGCGAACTCGCGGCCATTGTGAAAACGAGAGCCCCTCGTCATTGTTGTAACCTCGGCGCGGCCGCGAAAAACCCGGCCTGCGGAATCGGACGGCCCCGCGTAAGCCGCTCCATATCTCATAAATAGGGGAGGAGCGGGCACAAAAGGTGCTCTATTCAATTTTACGCTAATACCCAGCTTTTTTACATTCATCGCCGGCCGGGCTTTTTGCATCTTTTAGAGCGCGCCCGACAGCCCCCGCGGAATATCGATTGAATTATGAATTTCAAAGTTCGCGGAAAGTTTGATGGAATTACCGATGCGCCAGTTAGCCGAAGTAACCGAGATTAATGGATATTGCTATGCGACGCCTTTCTCGTTAGACAAATACGGCAGTCGCGGAAATCGATTGAGGGTATTTGTTACGAAACGCCAATTACACTCTTTTTCCATTCGATGGGCGAATGTGCGGTTATTCAAAGCAAATATTCGTATAATTAATTTAGTTTCCTTCGGAGGTGGTTGAATAAATAAGTGGTAAATAACCGTTTCTCAAGTACGGATCCGTGCGGGAATTGAGGCTTAAACGGCGCTCGTATATCTCGGAAATCGAAATATTATCGCCGCGTCCGCCGAATTTGTGTGAATGCGTCAGTGATATAAATCAAGCAATCTAAGAATCACGTGCTTCTATTACAGATTTGAAACGCGAGGCCACAATATGTCACATGCTAAAGCATCCGCACATCGTGGAATTGCTCGAGACCTACAGCTCCGAAGGAATGCTGTATATGGTCTTCGAATAGTAAGTATTTTTTCAAAATTTTTCTTTTCTATATGTACAATCAAGTTCAAACGTTCATTGGAAAATTCAATTTTCAGTATGGATGGAGATGACTTGTGCTTCGAGGTTGTCAGGCGTGCCACCGCCGGATTTGTTTACAGTGAAGCAGTAGCTAGGTGAGCTGATAAATATCAGCAGTAGTTCCCTTTTTAAATCTTATCGGGCCAAATCGCGTTTCACTTGTCCGACCCTGTCGGATTGACTGATATGACCGATAAATTTGTGAAAAAACAATTGTGAAACAGCGCTTCGTAGAAAGTTGCCTTTATCGCGCTTCTACTCGCCGAGTGTTCTACTTTTAAACGAGATTTCAAGACCTGACAAATAACAGAGCACTTGAAAAATAAAGCGCTACGCGAATGGACAGATTTTAATCCTTCAAACTTTCGAGCTTTCTAAACAAGCTTTTCTAACGAGCATCGCTCGAGGATGTTTTCCAGTCGAGGTAGTAAATCCCATGAAATACCGGACTCGCGCGTACGCGAAACAAACATTTTAAGGAAGCTCGCGTCAAAAACTGCTTTGCAGACCCACACGCAGATACGTTCATCAAGGCAAGTGAGGGTAGAACGGAAAAGAAAAAAAAAGAATACTCGGAATCCGGTTAACGAGTTCGCAGCGCGATGTACGCGCCGGTACGCGCATCACGCAAAAGTCCTTAACTCGACCCTCGAACAAGTCAGGGGTAATGCAATTAAAGGGTGGGGGGCCCGTTTTAATGTTCCAGCCACTACATGCGTCAAATCCTGGAAGCCCTGCGCTACTGTCACGAAAACGACATAATCCATCGAGACCTGAAGCCGCAGTGCGCCCTCCTCGCTGGCAAGGAGAACTCGGCGCCGGTCAAACTGCGCGGGTTCGGCGTCGCCGTGCAACTGCCCTCCTCCCAGGCCAACGGCGTCGGTACGTACACCTTCACCCCCGCCTCCCCCTCTCTTTCTTCACTCCGCTCTCATCTCCCCCTCTTTTCTTTCTCTCGCTCTACGGTTTTTTTCATTATGCGTCTCTTTCTCTTTACATGTGTATGTGACGTGCTACTCCTTGCTGCATCTCCCGAGTGCGCGGTGCGACGTTGGCGCACGCGAGCCCCCGGGCGGCAGTCGCGAGAGACCGGCTCTTTTGTCGTCTCGCGCGCAGGGACGCCGCGCGTTACACGCCCAACTCGAGCGAGCCGCACTGATATTTACTCCGACTTGCTTACTCTGTAGCGCGATACGCAACCGGGACTGCGAGGATCTGCAGCCTCTCGCGCGCTTTTTAAGGCCAGTGCAAATTTGCCCTGCCCGATTAATTGACGCGCGGCGCGTTTCTTTATGCCGTTTTCGCGCTCGAGCGGCTCCGCGCCGACGAACATCCGGAGACTCGGCGCAAACGCCGGGTTAAACTCTTGCTCAATGAACACGCTGCCGTGATTAATGGTTTTATTTAGGGCGCGTTAGGTTAATTAGGGCGGCGCCTATTTATCCGAGTTTGGGAGAAAAGCTTCGCTACGTAACGTGAACTTTTGTTGCAATTTTGCTATTACGCGTTTACTCGGTTTTCACCTCAAAACAAAAGATAAAGAAAAAATAAATTCAAGGAAAGTTTTTCGAAAAAATTTTGCTCTGTATAAACGAATCAATCACGAAGTATTTACAAAAAATGTTAGTTTTGTTTCTACATTCCCGTGTTGCCATATCAAACTGCATTCGAACCAACAAACTCACTTAAATTCTTTCGCCTACGAATAAATGTTTTTGCACTCTGCTTTTATTTTTATTTCCGAAAAAAAAAACAAGCAGCGTACGTTCAACTCGGGGCTGAGCCTTTCAGCGGCGAAATAAGGAAGGCGCGACTGAGGGAGAGAGCGCGAAGTAAAAAGCAGCGGCACGCAATTGTTACTAATTAGGGTCAACGAAGAAAGCAAGAATCCGTGTAAACGATGAAAAATGCCGGGGGCGAAAAGTCGCCGGCGTAAAGTTGGAAAATTAGAGGCGGGTGGGAGGCGCGTATACACGGCCAACGTCGCGCGCCGCCGCTGCTCTGTCCTCTAATTAAAGCACAAAAGCAGCGAGACTCGCGCGCTCCCGAGCGTTCGCTACTCGTGCAAGATTTTGTGTCTCTGATGCATTGGGCGCGAGCCGCGCTCCGCATTACGAGTCGCTAAGGCGCGACTCAACTTCGCCACTGCTCGGACTGATAAGTCTGGCGCGAAATTTACCTCCAACTACTGATCTGCTCTACGAGTTTCTTTACGGCCTCTGCTCTATATCTACTTTCTTTCTATTTCTTTCTCTATCTCTGCACTGTTCTGTTCGTGCATTGTGACAAGGACCGTGTTTAATATTAATGAATTGCTTGTTGATCATTGATAGATCTATGATCCAACTTCCGTTTCATTTCTTTTGTGCACCGTCGCTTTTAACGAAGAGAAGCGTTTCATAAAATTTTTTCACAGAATAAATGCCTTTTCAGCTAAACGAGAAATATTTTTAAATCCTACCTTCAAAAGGAAAAAAATACACTTAAAAAGTTGTCGCGCGAAAAACAGGCATTTGTAGTTTTTCTTTTACGCGGTCATTTGAAGTGCGTTTGTTTTCGTTTTGAGCGACGATATTCTACTTTTTTTATTTAATTTTGTTTTATTCTTCAGCACCTTTTTGTTTCATTTTATATATCTTCGAATTTCGAAGAGAAAACATGTAGTGGTTATCTCACGCATAAATTAAAGTTTCTATTGTGAAAAGTGTCACCGACACATTGCTTTTTAAAATGCACTTTACGAGCCAGGAAAAAAAAGGAGAGGCTACTCCACGGCAATGGATAAACGGAAATACGCGTGGAAAAATGTAAAAGCTGCGCGACGGTGCCCCATATTCGTTCCACTAGGCGCGTAACTCAAGAAAGTACACGAAACACTGAAACTCATTTATTCTTATCAGCAGTAACAGAAGAATGATTTACAATTTTGTCTCACATTACTGGGAGAGCCGAGACAGTCGTATCTTCTTCTTCACGGCTCACCAGCTAATTAAATGACTTTTTTTTTATTTTCTAGTTTCAGAATCAGACGGTAAAAACGTTTCAGTAGATCCAATATCTCCCAGAGTTATGTCAGATACACTCACCGCTTGTACTTATCTTTATTTTCTTGCGAAGCTCCTTTGAGATACACAGAACCAATTCATTCCATTCACTCTTTATTAAGATTCATAAGTCTGTATTTTTTATTTCCTTTCATTTGAAGTACCACTCTCAATTTTATTTGAATTGATCGATTTAAAATTTAATTCTGCTTTAATATTTTACACCACATAATTGAGCGTCGTGCTTCAATGAATAATTTGTTAACAGTTAATTGGTAAACCAATTAAATGAATCATTTAAACACACATTTCATTTATTTAATAATTTTGTTTAATTTTACATTTTTATAGGAATTGCAAAAAAGCACGAGCCCTTTGAGTCACGGTACAGCAATTTAATGGACATTGGCATTGTCGCAGTTTAACGCCTTTTAATTAAAAAATTCGCTTTCATCAAATGATTTAAATAAAAAAGTGACAACTGAATTTTCCGTACGAAAATAAATTCCTTGATCGGCGTAAATGAATGGCCGGGCGTGTAGATAAAAATATATAAAATATAATGCAGCATATATAACACGTCGAGGCAAGTTCGAAATATTGGATTTTAATTAAAGTTTAAAAATAAAGCGTGAACTTTAAATTAGCGGTGATAGCCGTGGCTCGAAGGGTTGGAGAGAAAAAAGTAGACAACCCGAGAAGGAAATCGAATTTCGAAAATCCAATTTTGATAAAAAAAGAGAGAAAAACACGCATACCTGAACTTTTTTAATCACAACTTGTATAGGCGTGACAAAAAATAGTGAATCAAGCCATGACGTCTTGCAATTTCGTTTCAATGAATTCAGAATGTTACACAACCGAGTATCGGCCGTATCTGAGCCCAAAGGGGCGGGTCTACTTGAAGGTCGACAATGAGGGTAAGCCTGACCTAAAAACCTTCGATTCATCATTTTATTCTGCAGGATATACGTCCCTTACATATTGCCACTCATACACTCGTATACTATAATATTCGTTCGTGCTTATCAGTCACCTACTGAGATATGTTTTAAACACGTTATTTGTTTTGCATCACACCTTTTTTTTTGCATACTCAAGCGAACGTCATTCTCATCACGTACTTTCAAAAAGCTCCATCACCGTCATTTATCGCAATGCATTAGTGTGTGCGCGCTGTCGCTTGACTGCTTGCTATATCGATGCCAACACTGCACAAACTTCCGTGATCACTTGATTACGAGATTTCATCGTTCCACATTTTTATCCCTCACGAACACACACCCTGATCCCTTATCCTTCATATCTATTTCGTGACTCTTAAATTTAATATTGATGGATAAAAAGGTATCTTTTATGTATTCGCATAAAATATTTTCTTTTAATATTTTCTTACCTTTCTTACCACAGCGTACGTCGGTATAGTCATCTTTACTTATTCACATTAAATCCCATCTCAACAATTTATCACAGAAAGCCCCGTTTTCCCTTATAACCCGAACGTAGAAAAATTTATTAAGATATCAGTGTCTTAAAATATTATCCCTCTTTAGAAATGTACATAAATTTTATTTTTTATCAACACTCCTCAAACTATTAACACACCTATATCGAAGCATATACATGTTCCTCTTCTTCACTACATGTACCGCAGCGATTAAACGCGATCAATCTGAAATCGAAAAAATGATACCGCGAATTACTGCGTTTAAAAGAAGTCGTAGAATGGCAGGCGCGGACATCAATATGCGTGCACGACTCTTCTTCTGAAATCTGTTCCTTTTAGTAGGGCTGCCATCGCCGAGCTGCAGCTTCCCTTTCGAGGATCTCACCGACGCGGAGGATTCGCTTATGAGCGACACGGAGGACTACATCGGTACTCGCGCATGCCTGTATTCCAACAATCGCAATATACCACCTTTTTTTTCCTTTTTTTTTTTTTTAATGAAGTAAAAAGCGCGCGCTCGCGAGACTAGAAGGTGTCACGCTCTAGCTCGACACGGGGTGGCAGGGGTTGAGCTCTCCCTCCGCCGAGACCGCGATAACGGTCGTTTATCATAAAAGCAAAGCGCATCTCAACGCTGCCCACTTTTTCTCCGCACTCGACGGTTTTCTGTTTCGCCACAGCCACCGCCCCCTCATTCCACGCGGACGCCTATTTTAAAAAGCGCTTTTCGGGGTAAAAAGTCTTCGGTGTTTTAGACTCTCTCTTTTTTTTTCTAAAAATACAAATAGACGTGGCTGGGCGACACAGACACCTTCTAATCTCGCGTCGGGCAGCCTGTGAACTAGCTTTTTTGGAACGATTGAACCAAGCTTCAGTTGAACATTATCGTGTAAAATATGATACATAAGCAGTGTAACGTTTGGTGATTGAAGGATGAAGTTCGTGATGTCGTCGTTGTGCCGTCTCTTGACCAGTGGGAACGAGTTGTATTATCTCGCTTACATGCAGTCCTGACCCGCGCGTTGTCTCGCTTTTTTTATCGCAATGTTCCTTAGGGAAGTAGATGCCAAAAGACCGTAGCGAATCTTGAGCCTCGTTTGGCCATTTATTTAACATAAAAAATGTACATTTTCGTTTGTCCTTTGTCATCGTCTTAAGTCCGTTTTTTGCTCTAGCTCCTTTTTTTCTTATATTAGACTGTCGTTTGTATCTGTCCACCTGCCTGTTGTCTCTTATCTCGTCGTTCGTGGTGTTAGTTTACATTGACGTTATGTACATTATTTTTTTACGTAACAAGTTGTTGCATCGTGTTGAAACTTAGAATCACTTTGAAAGATCTTTTTTATGTGTGTGTACAGACCGCGCGATTTACATAACCGTGTAAACGCTTGAAATCAAACACTCTTGGGTAATTTTTTTCTTTACACGTACTCCAGATAAAAAATGTAATTAAAAGTTATTTTAATGTCCATCACTTATTTACACAGTCCGATGAGACTCTTTAAAATACGATACTCTATCCACAATTCTTCTTGTAAGCTAAAATGTCATGATTATCCCTCTACGAAAGCACTTAACTGAAATACCAAAAAAAGTCTATTGTCATTTTTATCTTAAAGCTTTTTCCAATAATCCCGACCCTTGTGCACGAAAGTACAGTTTTTAGTATTCTTAGGCTTTTTTTACACATTTAAAGCAACGAAGCAGCATAACGTTTTTATCTTTGGGCAACTAATATTGGTGTTTTTTCTATATCACTGTTTTTTTTTTCTATAAACTGAGTGCAAGCATGGACGTAAAAACAATAATGTCGCTTTCATATACGTTTCGCACTTGTACATATCGAAAAAATGCAATCATAAGTAAAACTTACCGACGATTGGAATAATGTACCTATCTTAATGCGATTAATAGTAAAGCTGTGGCTTTCTGGAAAAAAAAGCAGCTTAGAACGAAACTTAACGCTTGGTTTGCTCATTTCTCGTGGCATAACTGGGTCATTCTATTTCGTGTAACTACAAATCAAAGGGTATTATAGGTATTAAAGCTTTTATAGTATTGTATCTTAACTTATAGATTTCGATCTTGCACATTAGTGCAAGTTTAAAAACTGCAATTTCTTGAAAATATTAGAAATAAATTTAATTTATTTTTCCTGAAAGCCACAGAAATGATTCATGATCATTCCGAAAGTACTAATGAAATTCATCAATCGCCGGCATAAATTTTACTCACGATTAAACACCGCGTAATAAACTGACGGTTAGTGATCAGTCTGATCAGCGCAAATATGTTAAGCAACACTTTAAAATCAAATTAATGCTAATCATGTATTTATAGTTAAATTTTCATTTAATTCGATTCGATTTTCGACGATCCACTAAAAAGAAAAAAATATTACCTGTGATTTTTGACAAAGAAAAACTTGATTTTGGAATGCCTTTGAAGATATTTGCGCTGGTAAGGGTACTTCTAACCGAGAGGTTCACGTTCCGCGGAATAACGAAGCTTCTCAGCGGCAAGACGATCGTTAAAAACACGTGTAAACAAAAGCAAAGTATCAAAAGCAACAGCTGCATCTGTAAATAAAGCCGGATAGACGCGCACGCCATTCCTCCGCCCTCCCTCGGCCGTTTCACTCCGAGTCCCCGCCACGAAAAAAAGCTCGCTAACGACGCGGGGTGCAAATGGCCGAGCGAAAGTGGGGGAGGAAGGCGCGACGGTCGCTTAATCGAGGAGGCAAGGACGCGGTCCGTCGATCAGCCCAGAGTGATTCAATAAGGCTCCTTTTGCTGTTCGCCGATGTACAGGCCGCATCGGCTGTCCGCACTTCATGGCGCCGGAGGTGATTCTCCGCCGGCAGTACGGCAAACCCGGCGACGTCTGGGCGGCTGGCGTTCTGCTCCACGTACTGCTCACCGGCACGCTGCCCTTCGTCGGCTCGCGCGAGCGTCTCCGCGAGTCCATCTGCCGGGGACGAGTGCAAGTGAGTATGGTCCACCGCATTTCAACACCGACACGATTGGAGTGCACGCGCGGGTTCCTTCCATTATCCGCTGGCTATTGTCTCCTGTTTACGCATTGTTTTACGACTTTTAGCGGGAAAATGTATCGGTGTGTTTTTATTATTTTGTCGTTCTTTTCATGCTACAGGGAAATGATTAAATTTTTAACAGGCGCGAGATTCCTTCTTTATTTATTCTTAATTGTGCAAAGGTATGGAGTTATTTTTAACATTGTTAAATTTAATTAAGCTCCAGAGTTAAAAGTTTTTGTTAGCATTGATAAAGAGAATTTCATTGGCTAAGTAGCTCAGTTATAAACAGAACGTAAATTACGCGAATCCATTCCAAAATGTATACACGATTTAATTTTACCTCCGGCATTTGTATACTGTACGCCAGAGAATCTGCTGAAAAGTACTTTCTGAAAAGATTCATAAAATATTGACTAGAAAAAAGCTCGACTTATTTCAGAAGTTGCTTTTAACAGTGTTGATAATACCTTAAGAGAGAGACTTTCCAAGTAATTCGACATCTCAGCATATCCTCTTTAAAAACTCTTAGCGAAAAAAGCTTTTATGAGATTATTGTTTCGCATTAAATAAATATAATGAATATTTCATCTGAAGAATATTGCGAGTGATTTCAAATTTAAAATCCGGACCATATAAAAGCAAATTCTCTGTGACCTACTTCAACGATTTTCGCTTTATCAAAATCTCAATGCCGTCGAGAATTCCACTTAATCACATTGCTTAATTAATAATCAGACACGCTCGTCAATTCGAATTCCAATACTTATCTCTCTATATAAAATTTTATGCACCAATAATAAAATAATGCTCTCGTCAGATTCCCACCGATAATCTTCAGAGATAAAAAAATTGAATATAATCCACAGATGGAAACGCCGTTGTGGGATCTCATAAGCGATTCGGCGAAGGACCTGATCCAGCGCATGCTGACCACGGACGTGAATCACAGGATTACCATTCAGGAAGTGCTCAACCATAAATGGCTGCGCGTAAGTAGGCCCATCCCGACCCCCCGCTCGGTCTCTCCCGCGTCAAATCAGCGGCGGTGCACGTCTCGCCCGGACGCACTCGGCCGCGAGGAAAAAAAAGGAAGGAGTACGAGGACCCCGCGGCTCAGCGGCACAACATCGATGCGATGCACGTGCAAGTGGGTTATCGATCGGCCGACTCGGGGCAAAGCTCGAGCGGTTAATGTGAATAAGCTGGACGTGTGTATGCACGCGCGAGCGCTCGCTTCACCCTTTCGCCTCTTCCTTTTTTTCTCTTCTCTCTCGCTCTCTTCACTCCCGGAGGCTCCATTCGAGTGTTTTATAAATACACCGCGTAGGCCGTGTCATCGAGCACCCCCTCTCCCGCTTTTCTATTTAATATATAATTTTTTTTTAAAATACGCGGTGTAAAATAGAGACGGGAGTGGAGCGGCTACTACGGGGAAACACGGAGTATCCGCAGCGCTGGATTGAATGAGGCGCTGAGATGGTGTTTGATTTGGTTGCAGGATCGGGACAAGGGGGTGGCACGGATACACCTGGGCGACACGATCGAGGAATTGAAGAAGTTCAACGCGAGACGAAAGCTGAAGGCGGCGGTGAAGGCGGCGGTCGCCTCGCCCAAGTGGCACAGCCCTTACGCCGAGGCGAACGGCGACAGCTACTACGAGGTCGGCGACGAGGAGGTCATGACCACGGGTACGTGAGCTCACCCTCTCCCTCCCTCCTTCGCGCGCTCTCTCCCGAGCTCGGGGAATATAGGTCAGACCGAGGCGGGGCGAGCGCAGGCTCGCTCTCGCGGTTCATCGGACAATTAGCGGACCTCCTCTCTCTGCTCTAGACCCCCTCCTACCCGCGGCTTCCTTTCCTTTTTCCCCCGAGGTCCGGCGCTTTTTCTCGCCGCGCTAACTAGTCTACTTTCGACAGGCGCGGTGGCCGAAATTCTGGACTCGCTGGACGACATCGAGGTGCTGCAGGAGAGCGGCCGACTGAACAGATTGGAAATACTCGCCGTGGTCGACGACCAGCGACTTCGGAAACTACTCGAGGTAAGACGACAAGCGTCAATGCGGTCCGCTCGTGGCGGCAACTTCGACAGTTTAAGGCGACACCGGGGTCCGGAGAGTCGAGTTTCGCCGCGGAACCGGAACGAGCCGGGGCTGAAAAGTTGCTCTGTGTACATTTGCCGCGGCGAGACTTGCCGTTTCCGTAGAGCTAACGGCGACATTATTCCAGATTATGCATAGGATTTTAAACTTTGCCGAGTTACGCGGAAAAAAGTTAAATACGAAAGGAGGGATCGTTTGTCGCCTGCTGAACAATGTGGCTCAAGTTTTCTTAGGGTAAAGAAGAAAGCGCCGTGTTAATGAGAAAGAGGGTTGACACTGGAATTTTAGTGTTGTTACGAGGAAATTTAAATGGCTTTCTTACCTTTGGAATCATTGTAGCCTTGGCTATTTTAATAGTTTTTTCGGATTAGGTATTTGTCATCAGGAATTTTCAGGAAACTTCAGTTTTAACGAATATATAATCATTTTCTTTTCTTCAGAAAGACACGTGTAGTATTTAGTGGGGTATGAATTTTTAGATGCTATTTTGAAGATAAACCACTACTAAGCTTTAGATCAGAGCAAATTTTGTCTTCTAGTACCTTCCGATATATTAGGCTTAAAAGTTCGAAATCTCTGAAAGCTCAGCTGCTTACCTCAAAGGTCTCACCGCCGAATTTGGCCGTGTCCGCAGCGACAAAGTAAATTCCCTTCCTAGCAAAGACTTGACCATCGGTAACGTAGGTACTTCAGGAGAAGTCACCCTTGCGCTGCGGTGGTAATCGATTCTGCCGAGCGCGCACCATGGAGGGGTAGATTCTGCGCCCTGTTACCCTTAGGCGGGCGACCGCGACTCAGTCGACTCCCGGTAACCGGGCTTAGTATCAGTCGGGGTCAAACAGCGGCGCTGCGAGGCTCGTGGTCCACCGTCGCAGCATCCCCTCGCCACCGAGCGGAGCCACCGTGCAGCCAGGCCGTGCGGAGCTTTTTCCAAGATGGCCGCGCGAGCTTGAGCGGGAGCGCGCGCCGCGGTCCACGACAACAAAGCGAGCAAAACAAGCGCCGCGAGTGCGAGGGTCGGCCGCGATTGACACACGAGGAGCGTACAGCGAGGATGACGCTGCTGCCGCTCGTCGCCGAGACGCAGTCCCGCGCGCACCTGAGGCGCCGCGCGCCCGTCGTACTCCTGGTGATAGTCATGACGTTCTTCCTCACCTCCTTCGCCCTGCTGATAATATTTTTCTGGACCACCTGAGCTCGCGCCTCGCCGCCGGCGATGTACAGCGGCGCGGATGACCCCGTCTAGGCCCTCGGCCACCCCGTTCCCCCCACCCCCTCCCCCGACCACCCGGCTAAGCGGCGGCTAATCGCCCGGGCAAGATGCACCTTTGCCAGCTGATGATCATCGGAGATACTCAGCTCATGGGTGACCTCCTCGAGATTGCGGGTATGCTGGTGAGTTTCTTTCTCTGTGCGCCTAATATCTCGATGGGAGTGTTGATTCATTTTTTGTAAAATACAACTGATGACTTTTGTTGCTTCTAGTCGACGACGGTTCAAGTGGATTTTCCGATATTGCGGGGTAAATGGGTACAACTAATATCGCGTGAAAAATCGAGGAAGAAGGCAGGAGGATTGGACAGATAAAATATTTACTGTATCAGAAGTTTGGAGAGCGTCGGTGTTGTTGACATGCTGACGGATATTTTCTCAGAGCAATATTGAAGGAAATAGAGATGTCTGCGCCGGTTTTGTGCTCCGCATTGTCGTACTATATTCAGTCAATGCAAATGTCAATGTTTACGTTAATGTCAGAATCGAGCTCTTATACTTTGTACGACATGAAAACATCAATTACTACGTCTTCGCAAAGATCTGCGGAATCTGAAATATGAGGAAAAGATGAAAAAGAAATTTGATGTAGAAAAATATTATGAAAGGAGATCTTCTAAAATCATTGTTTTTAATGCTTTTTTTCCGTCCTAACTCGCAGGAAATCTATTACATCAAGTTTCCTTATTCTTCCAGAGTCCAGATTTTTTGTTAGCTCGAAGTAAATTACTTTGTTACTGCAAGATCATTTTTTTTTATTACGTATTATATTTTATTCAGTCGAATTCAATAGAATGCAAAACATATATATGCATTCATAAGGTAGGAGATGACACAGCAGTAATACATAGTAGAGAAAATGGGAATCAGGGCAAAAAGGGACGCATAGAAACATTTATTAAAAGAAAATTAAATTTTAATTTGAATTGGAAATTGTAAAGAAAATCAGTATTTCTTGTTCTTAATTATTAATAATAGTGTTTTCATAAAATTAAGATTTTCTTGTCAATCAAACCTCGAACAATCGTGAGAATTTAATTAATGCATTTTAGATTATAATATTTTAACGAGCAATGATTTATTAATTGAATTATTTTGTCAATGATTTGATAGCGTTCATTGCGTTTTTTGCGGAGCTTTAAAAAAAAATTTCAGTTTAGTTTGCCGTACGTTATGATTGACGAAATAAAAAATGCGTATTAAAGTAGTAATAATTGCGTAATATACTAACAATGGTAAAATAACTAAAGTTTATGATTAAAAAATGGAACAAAAAATGAAAGTACGCATCGTTCGTTTCAGATCTACGACAGAGTGGCGACGCGGGTACCGTCGCCATGCCGGGCGCCGCAGACGGACGCGGTCCAGCGGGCCCACGAAGTCGAGGAGCTGCTGAGAAGCGCCGAGAGGTCGTCCACGCGGAATATCGACCGATCCGATCTTCGAGAGCTTCAAGAGCTACTTGGCCAGCCTCATTTCAAGGTAAGGGTTCTCTCATTAATGCCGCCCACTGGATGGCCATCCCACGGAATCGCCCGGATCTGATCCGTCAGCACTAGCCGAGGCGTCCCTCCGCCCAGAGGCGCTTTCCTCGGTCCATCGTTTCCCCTTTTTTAATTGAGAGCCACGACCCGTTGATTACCGCTTCTCGATCAATCTCCCACGTTGTCTCATTTTCAAGGAGGCGCCAATACGTCCACTTTTTTCAGACAGATTTTTCATTTAGAGGCGAAGTGGGGTGGACGAAAATTTCAAACGACATTTTTTTGACGCAGGTTCACGCTTAATGAAATTCATTGAGCTGTCGAAAACTCGAGAATTAATAGTGCGTTCTGAGAAGTTTAATAAATTTTGTGGAATATCGGAATGAATGGAAAGCTCTGGGGGGTTGAAATTAAATTAGCGTCGCAATAATATTTAAACGCATGACTGACCTCCTAGTCAGCTAGTCCTAGTCAGCTCTCCGGTGTATAAGTAAAATTTTAATTACAGCGTGCATTTTTAATTATAAAATTTTCATTAAAACATTCATGCACTAGTGTCGCGCCGGGACACAAAGAAATACACGCGCATCAATCAAGATTAATTCTCGAAATTGAAAAGCGAAATGTAGCGTGAACAAAGCGCTCGGCGGCCCCGTCGTTGTAGCCGGCCGAGCCCCGGGTTCTTTGTGCGGGACAAGCGTTTAAAACAGATTAGAACGTCGGTGCAAGTAAAATTCCCGCGGTATCGCTTTCCCCCGTTCGGTAAACAGCGGATCCCCCGTCCGGCCGCTTGACATTGGCTGGCGTGCAACGACGGTGGCCGGGGATGTAGGTCAATCGTTAAAATTCTCATTAAAAAATCCCGCGGCGGAGGGAAGAAAGAGAGCGGCTCGGTCCTCCCGCCGGGGAGGGAGTCATCGGCGTCCGAATGAATCGCGCGCGTCTGACTTACTTATTAATTTTTTCCCCGGCGCATCTCCCCCGGCGCCATTATCCCGAGGCGTCAGCTCTCCTTTCCTTCCTCCTCTCCTCTTTTTATTCTTTATCTCGTCTCTTTTATTTGCATCCACTCGATTGTCTCCCCCTCGGCCGCGCGGGCTCGACTTTCACCCACTTTCGCGGGGGGTCGCCTCCACCGGCGAAAAGTCCCCGCGGAGCTTTTGCTAACTAGAGTTCCAGAATATCTAACGACGCGGAGTCTGCGCCGCGATATACCCCCGGACATTAATTTATCATGCCCGCTCCGTTTCATCGCCGGGCGCGCCGCGCTGACGCAAAGGCCGGGCACAATTAGCGCCGGGGACTAATAATAACGGCCGCGGGCCGTCTCCTTTCTCTCTCCCTCCCTCGCCGTGGACGAGCCGGAGAGAAACCGAGAGGCTGTTTATTCAGTGCCCCGACTTTTTCTCCTCCTTTCGTCGGCGGGCTAGGATTCCGCGAAACCCGTACGAATCCCCCGTCATTTTTCACGGCTCGCTCGGTAAAGGATTAGCGGGAGACTCGCTCGGATAAGCGTTTGATTAATGAGTACATTAGGTATAGTTTTCCGCGGCGCGGCGCGCCGTCATTAATTACGCCTTTTTTTTCCCGGCAGCGCCGAAAACTCGCACGACGCGCGCTTAATCAAATTCCAACCCGGGGAAGATCGTATATTTACGGAGCAGAGCTTGATTGTAGTCGAGGTCTCACCCCCGTCCCGCGCTTTTTTTCCCTCGCTTGTCCGATACTCGCCGTCTTGCTTTATAATTTAGTGCGTTTAGTCTTTTAAGCGTGCATGTTTTAAACGTCGGCGGAAGACTAAGGTCGCCGAAAAGTTTTCAACCTTGTACGGGTCATGACTTTTTATCAAAACGGACGCTCCAGAAAATTGAAGGTGGCGAAGTTTATGTGCCTGCCAGATTCTACTGCATTCTGGAATTTAAATAAACTTTTTGATTATTTAATTATTATAATTTAATTTTATGACTCTGTGGTTATCGAGTTTAATTAAAATGATGAACGAAACAAACATGCTAAAGTTTATATGCTTGTTTTTAAGTGCCCGGACAAAATTAGTTTTCTTTTATTGATTCCTAATAAAAGATTTAATAGTACGTTGATGTTAGAGATTTAATGATTATTTTTATATCAGATTTGTACCCTTAAATTGAACTCGAGTTTGTATTCTCTGCGATAAGAATGTTGTGAGCAGCCCAAACCGGATAAAGAGTAACCTCGATATAAGCATCACATCAGATAAGATTTTCATTTACGACGACCGCTACCCGTCACGACTTTTCACTTTTTGAAATACTAACACGTTACCCCACTCGTATCCCTCAAAAATGAAATCAAATAGATTTTTTTCAAGAGAAGCTACGTTTCTACTTGAGAGATTATTCTTGTAAAAAAATGTTGAAGAATGTAAAACGTCTAAAGTGCAGCGCAAATTTAAGCCGTTTCTTTGAACTCGGTTAAAACGACTGGCTCTCGACGGCGCGACCCCGCGGCGTGCAAACGCAAACCATCGCAGCAGCAGCAGTGGTAGCAGCAGCCAGCATCCGCTTTTTTCCTAATTCTCGCATTAAAATCGATATCTGCAGGAAAGCCGTGGCTTCGCGGCTCGGTCTTGCACTTTTTCCCGCAGCGATTTCACGACGCCCCCTCCCGCGCGAGTTCGCACGCGCGCGCGGGTCCGAAGTCGCGCGATTTCACGAGCGCCGGGGCGAAAAGCGAGGGAGGAGGGCGCTCGCGCGCGAGCGAGACGCTCCGAGGGAGCGGGCGGGAGAGAGGGCCGCTGGCGGTGGCTGCGGCCCTCTCCGTCCGCCCGGCGCTGGGCGGGCTCGCTCCGTCTCCGTCGCGGCGGCGGCGGCCGGGGGAAGGGGCCACGGAGCCGGCGGAGCGAGCGAGACGGAGGGAGCGCGGAGAGCCGGGGCCGCCACGCCGCGACGGCCAGGGCGCAGCTAGTACGCCGTCGAACGCAGCGGGCACACGACGTCGCCGTCGGCCTGGTGAGCGGCGCGCGCGCCCGGGCCTCAGTGCGCGCGAGCCGCGGGTGCCGTGCGCGGGCCCCGCCGGCGGGAGCGGAGTGCGAGCACCGGTGCGACGTCCCCGCGGTCGCCCCCAGCCGCGCGTCGAGGAGCCGGCCGGAGGACGCACTCCGGCGGCGGCCCAATCGATTCCCGGCAGCTAAATCAGAGTGCGCCCGGCGCCGCTGCGGTCGCGCGCGCGCGCTCTGCAGCTGGCGAGCTCCCGCCCCCGCGCGGGCGCACTTCGGCTTGTAAACATCGGGCGGCCCCCGCCTCCCCCGGCCCCCGCGGGCGCACGCGGGCCACTCGTGCTGCCCTCGATTCGCGGCCGGCCTCTTTCGCCCCGGTGCCGGCGCTAATTTCGCTTATGTCGTGGAATTGAGTGGCCGCCGCCGCGAGAATTTCCCGCGTTTTCTGCGCGAGTGCCGTGCCGGGGCTTTTAACGCCTAACCAGCGACCGATCGACCCCGCGGGCTAATTGGATTGTTGGAAAACTGTTTGTAATTGATCGATGGATGGAGCGAGAGTTCGCCGGCCGGGTAACGGTCCCCTCCCCCCCAGGCAAAGATTAAGTTACAAGTTTTAGCTGGGAGCTATCGGGAAATCCTTTATTTGCTAGGCCAATGATTTCATTAACGGTCCGAGTTGTTGGGTATCTAGTTTCGACGACGCACGTTCAATATTAACTGTTCGGATACGCGGATTGGTTCGAAAGTTCACGGAATTTCGAAAGTCTGTCGGTGTCCTTGCCAATAAGTATGCTAACGCGCATGCAGCTTTCGTCAGTTAAAAAGTACGAAATTGAGTAGAGCAAGGGGAGTCGAGGTGAGGAGATTTTAAAGTGGCTGCCAGACATCATTATTTTCATGCCTAAAATACCACTTACAATACAATTCTATTGGCACTAGAACGTAATATTTTAATATAGAGGTATCTCACTTTTTTAAAACGTAAGTACTTTCTATAGAAAAGTGTAGTAATGCGCCCATCATTGTACTGTACAATTTTGAGAAGTGATAATGGTTATTCACTGTATAATGCGGATAGAAACCGACAATTGTCGCTAGAGGTATTGTTGAAGGATTTTAACTGCAATATAGTTAGGAAAGGAGATGGATTTCTACAAATCACAAAGAACGCGCTGCTTTCCATATTCATTTTCAATAAAAAAGCTTTGCGAAATGCAGACTTTATATATTACTACAATGCAGACGCTTTAAATGTAAAATTTTAAAAAAACTTGACGATTGCATGGAAAATCCATTCGACTAGTAAAACACATACATTTAAGAGGAAAACATGAAGACGCCGGGAGAAAATTGCGAAAGGGTACGATAAAAAGGTTAAATCGGCAAGCCGTGACGCGTATGCTCGAATACGAGATAAAGTAAATAAAAGAGCGGTCCGCTCGGCAAAGATTGACAAATAAATAAATGAAATGAAACGAAAATAAAATGCGTATTTTAATGAAGACCGCGAGCTCTCGGAGCCTCGACAATGTCGTGCGATCGAATGATTCTAGAAATTGCCACGTGCAGCGTTTTTCTCTTTTAGCTCCGCTATCTCCTGAACCCCTCCCGACGCTTTTAACATACTTTTTCCATTTATCACTTTTATTGTAACTTTAGGAAATAAAAATAATTCTCCAATGGGATATATAAAGTTAAGCTTCGACGTTTTAGTGCGTGGGCGATTGTAGGGCGGGAGTTTATTTAACGATTTAATAATTTTCAAAGTCGCGCCGGCCATTAGGAATGCCTATAGTAACGTTATTCTTGAAGCGTTTGCTTGAATGGTACGCGGAAACGCTCACTTTATGTTCGCGCTAGGGGACGAGTAATTAGTTTGCGGTGGGAATTAAGTTAATTGAGACCGGACCTTCTTCCGAAAAAATTTCGCTAATTAAACAGTAATGGCGCGGTTTAATGTCGCACGAGTATCGAGCCGCTCCTTCGAGAGAAGGAATTATAAAATTTACGTTATTATAGTTACCGTAGGAACCTCAGCGGGGCTGACAAATTTCGTAATTTACGGCAGTTTGCAGTAAATTTTATCATCAATTATTCCCGCGAGCTCGACCTTAATGCTTCCGACTTTAATTTAAGAAGTTGCAAAGTTTCAAAAACCACATATTATTTCATTCTTCGTTAGTCTTTATTCCTCGCAGTACGTAATCTGCGTCAGGTGTGCTCTTTACGTATCTAAAACATTAAAAGTTTTCATTTTACACATCCTTTATGACCGTCGACGTAAGCATAAAAAAGTACGATGTTACGCTGTTTCTCAGTCTCGTGTTTAGCACTAGTGAACAGGGAAAAAAGTGGCACGCCAAGCTCGCAACTGCAGGTAGCTTCAAATCCGGCATCCGCAACATTTTTTACCGTAGCGCAAATATTATTCCGCGGGCCGAAAAAATACTCGACGGGGCCGCGATAAATTCGCTCGGATCGGCGAGTTTCCCGACAAAAAAATAACCGGCGATAGAGAGAGGAGTGAGAACGCAGCGAAAAACGCTCGGCAGTTTCGACGGCTATTTTCTTGGAGAGGCCATTTCGCCGGG
The DNA here is from genome assembly GCA_035586675.1 of Eurytoma californica. Lineage (NCBI taxonomy): Eukaryota > Metazoa > Arthropoda > Insecta > Hymenoptera > Eurytomidae > Eurytoma > Eurytoma californica. Next base: position 9,615,787 of record JAXIUT010000048.1, read on the forward strand.
GAGCGCGCGCGCTCTTCGGAAAATTTCGCAGCGCCCACTTTTTTCCACCCCCTCTCTCGGATCACCCATTTACATTTAAATATAGTAAGGATCTCGCCCCCTCAGCCAGCGAGAAAAGGGATACGAAAATAGCGTAGCGATTTTACGAGCGAAGCCTCGACTTTTTCAAAGCGACGCTCCGCTTTTTACGCGCGCTCACACTCACTCGCGCGTCCTTATACACAGAGGCAGAAGAACCGCCGCGTAATCTGCTCGGGACTGACGCATCCCACAGGAGACTCGTATAGCGATGCACTCGGGGCTGACTTCTTCCTCGGCCGGAAGTGGCGAGCGTTCATTAACTCGATTCGTTTGAGAAAGAAAAGCGCCGGGGCGCTGGCGGTACCGACTTTTGGCACGCTTTCAAGTTAAATTAAAATTATTTCGCGCACGTCCTTCAAGGTGAATCGACTTTGCGAAATTAATTTTTATTTTCTCCCCTCTCGCCTTTTACCGACTGCCCGTTGTTTCGCAGTGATTTTTCACGTCGCGGATTAGAGGATATCGGAGCATTCAGATTTGTACGATTGCCAAGAAATTAATTCAGTACATCAATTTCAGGGATACGTTGAAAAAAATGATCTGAAAGATTAAAAATATTTTTTTAAAACCGACTAACATTTTCACGGCAAAGAAAGATTTCAAAAGATTTGACTTTCGTATAAAAAAAAGTGGAACGTTAAAAAAAAAGTATCCGCCGCTGTTCTTTAACGAAACTTGGTAAATTGTCAAAAGGAATGCGAAAGCTCACTTGTTTTCCGCATATTTCGCACTTTCATTTAAATTATCGTTGCAAATTCAGTGAAAATTCAATGTCCACGAGTAACTTTGCATATCATTTATTCAGTTCGCACTGCAGTCCGAAGATTAGCGCCTCGCGAAACAAAAATAAAAATAAAAAAAAGTTTCATATCGAGTAAATAGGCTCGTGCAGCGACATTATTAAATTAGCGTCGGGGACGTGGATTTATGCAAGCTCTTTTTATGTGCGTATACACCTGCCGTAAGGCGGCCTCGTGCACATCCGCTTTAATGCGCGCCTGTAGCTCGTGAAATAATTTTTCCCAGAGCAGGGAAACGTGTTACTACGAATCGTCCTCCCGACGGCGATGTCACTCACGAGCCTTCGCGCTCTTTTTTTACCCCGTGCCGTATCGCAGCTGCTCGCTAACATAAACGCTACGCTCGCTTCTTACCAGATACAGTTAGGAAATTCAATAATTTCGCTAGCGCTTAAACTATTGCTGTGAGGGTTAAAAAAGCGCCTTATGCCAGCGTAGATCGAGCAGCGCGAAATTAACTTGGGAAGTCGGGAATCCTCCGGTATTGAAAGGCGATAAGGAAGAGACGAGCGAGTCTAATCGTAAATAGAGCTAAAATAAAAGGGTATTATTTACGAGGGAAGAGCGAACATAGGGGTAGGGCACTTAAGCTTCCCTCATCGAGTGTAAACATACTTTTCCATAGCGTTTTACGAACTCTAACTGCATTTCTCCTTAACTTCCCCGAGGGATATGCGATCCAGCCGCCCGATAGCGGGCGCATCCTCCGCCGAGCGCTTAATTGCCGCGATAAAAATTACGCGATACTGCTTCTGCGGAACAAGAAAACTTCCTCCGCCGAGAATCCAAGCCGTCTAGCTAAACGAACAAAAAGAGAAGCTTGCAGGCCTTGTGTATACACATACCTGTATAGATGTACAGGCAAAGGACACCTGGGGTAGCGCAAACAGGCAAGACACCCTCCAGCGGAGTGACATCCCATCGGGCCGGCGTTTCCCGGCACTCGGCGTGTAGGAATTACCTTCCGGCGGAAGCCCTCGCGGAGATTGGCTGCGCGGCCCCCCGATGGCGCCAGCGCCGCTGCCCCGATGTAAAACATCCAGCGCGGGGCGGCAAGATAGGCGCGCGCGTCATCGCGCCTGACTTTGATAAATACCCGCGGCCCCCGTGCGCTCATATTTTACGCGGGGTTCTATTATTCACTCGTCGCGGGCCCCGGGCGAGCATACACCCCCCGCTGGACGAAAGTTTCGGCCGGTGCGCGGGGGGAAAACCGACGGGTGAATTAGGGAGCTATCAATTTCCCGAGATCGCCGATTCGACGGATGAAAGGAATAGGAGCAGACCTTGCCGGGTGCATCGCGAAATTGCGGCTCATTTTTCCAACCGGCCCGGTGGATGCGGTTTGATCTTGCGGAAAGTAATCAGGAAATAATTGCGGCGCATTTTTCTCGAGCGCGCTGAGAAAGTGTATCCTATTTAAGCATTTTAAGGTGCGAGCGTGTACCGAAGAAACAGTTTTTATTTTTGTTTGTTTTCGAATTTATCAGGGTGTACGAAGCACGTGAGCTGGAATTAAAAGAATGAACATTAACGCATCCTTTTAAAATAATTGTTTAAATTATACACTTTTAATATTTGTTTCGTGGAATATTTACTAGATTAAAAAAGCGTAAAAATTGTGGAATAAAATTTTGATATTTTTGCGGATTCTAATAAAATATTCTATAAAGGTTTCTCCCCTACTTTTCTATCAGACATATTCAAATTTTTATAGAATTTTTCAATATTAAAACATCAGAGTTTCATCTAAATCAAAATTCTACGCATTTTATTGAAGAATATCAGTATAGAATGATTAATTAAAAAATACTTGCAAGACGCAGTCTTTTCCAAAAATAAACAAACAGCGCGTTAAAAAAATGTCGAAGTACAATTTTAAAAGGGTGATATCGTTTAGTGCGCTGAAGAAGGCGTATCAATTCAGATAAGAGACTGCGAAACTTTTGGACAAATATCCGCGGGACGCCGCGATACTTTTGCGGATGCGCCGACTAATGGATTGCTTTACGAGCGCGAAGGTCGCGCGAGTGCGCGCGCGAATTCAAGAGTACGCTGCAGCAGGCGTCCGCAAGCCAAGGGCCACCCCCCGCTAACCCAGATGCGCGTTAGTTATGACTTTCTTCGGGGGGCTGACGAATGTGTTCCGCAGCGGCGGCGAGTACGCGCGCGGCCTCTTTTGTCCCCGAGCCGGCGCGTACCCCATTGTACAGGCCGCGCGCGCGATTTCGTTAGCGGCATCAAGCCTCGCCTCTCTTTGTCCGGCTGAAAATCATTAGAGCGGGGCGCGCCGCGAAATTTTCGCGGATCCGCCGAGATAAAGGGGACCGCGGCCGCGCGTATTAATGCACGCGCGCGCCCTCCTCTCTCGGGGCAAGGCGTCCCGATTATCTTCGGCATTGTCCCAGGCAGCGGGATAGAGAGAGAGGGGCCCGCTAAATTGCATCATCTTTCCGAGCCGCTGGATCGCTTTGTACGCGTTTAGCGGCGAGCCCTATCAACGGGCGCGCCTCGCTCTGTCTCCCTCCGCGGCCGCGATTGTGTGTGCTTAGCCGCGTCATTCTTCTTCGAGCCTTGGATCTTCGCCCGAGCCCCGGGCCCCGTGTTACTCGCAAATGTTACCATGGCAGCAGCTGCGCTTCTGCCCATGGAAACCGATATATATCGCGAGCGACTTAAGTTTGGTATGATTCGAGGGAGCCCTCCCGGCCTGCTGAGGGATACCCAACTTTTTTCTTATTCCGTCGCCCCCTCGAGTTGTGGGTTAGCGAGATAAAACACAAAATCATCTTGCTATTCATATTCATGGCTTCCTTCTTAATTTTTCAATTTAGATTCATTGATTATTCTGATTTTTTTTCGGTTTAATTGTATTTCTTTTCAACTTACTAGTATTTTTTATATTTTTAGAAGAAATTATTATAAATAAACATTTTAAAAAGAATAAACTCAAAAAATTTTTTCATGTTTCGTAAAAGTCTTTAGATTTATTTTGTTTTATTGTTATATCAAGCGGTTTACTGATTTTACAAAAAGTTATCAAATGGAAAAGTTTCAATTAGTAAAAAAATGATATTTATAATTCGACTAGTTTCAATTAAAGAAATTTAAACTCTTTGTTATTATAAATTAAAGAAGCAAATATTAGTCTGTTTCATTCAATTACCCTCAACAAATAAAAAGCTTCTACCGCGAAGTGTAAAAGTCTTGACAGTCTGAATGTACAATTTACAACTTTTTAATTGAATTACTCAAAAATGCAGCAATTAAGGCCGTGAGATTAAAACCCTGAAAGAAAAAAATAACCAATTCACAAAAGGTGTATACATCCCCGTCGTAATTAATCAAAACGTTACTTACGCATTAAATAAGGTAACAAGCTAACAGCTGTTAACTAGTTACCACGGCGGTGGGATAGGGCAAAGTTGCAGTACATCGCGCAGCCAGTGCCGTTCCATTTTACCCGCCTCTCCGCCGCGTCTCTTATCGCCCTCGAAAGTGGCGGCTCATGTCGGCCTCGACGTACAGCGCTCGTCCACTCTGTAATTTCGACCAACCCCCGCAGCCTTTTTCGGCGATATTAAACGAGAAACTTCTCCCCTTTTTTTGTCCGACCCTCCGCTATAGTTACCCCGCGAGTGTTTTGTTGTTTTTTCTTCCGTACCCGCGCGAGAATAATTAGCGGCTGCTGTTTATATCGCCGCGCACATTGTGTCGAATAACGAGGCGCCTCCTATTACTCGTTATGATAAATCAGCGCGCGTATACACCGCGGCCTTTTGCTGATTATCTCTTTTTTTTTCGTTGCTGAAAAGAGCGCGTCTATTTTTCGCGCAAGCTTACGCAACACCCTGGCCCTCTTTTTTCGACGGTGCGATAGCGCTGACGCGCGACAGTCACGAGCGTATCGGTTTAATGTAGTTTAATTAATGGATTACTCTTGTCGCGAATTTATTTCGCATCACGCGCCAAATTTTCTACGGTTTTCGCATTAAAACTGCGCGCGTTGACTCTCCTTATATAAAAGGCGCAATAAAATTCCTGTGTTTATGTCTGAACGTGGGCGCATTTTATTTTTCATTTCGACGGAGAGATAAGACTGCCACAATTATTGATGTGCCAGTCGCAGAAGCTCGAAGACGTCCCCGCCGACTTAACATGCCGGCGACGTAATCCGGCCCGCTGATGTCGACCCCAGCGTTGATATTCCGTGAAAAGGACAGCGCGTCGCCCACGCCCCCCCTGGAAAGTTGAAAATTCAATTAAAACGAGGCGCGCAGGACCTTAGCCGTCCCTGCGCGCCCGCGAAACGAGCCGCCCCCGAAACTCACCGTGTAAACAACGCCGGGCCGTCCGAGAGGGAAAAAAAAGGGACGAAGGAAGAATACATTATCGATCCGGAGATTCAGGAGCATTTGGGGGCCGACGCGCGGCGGTCTTGCTCGCCCTCCCACTCTTCTCCCGGCGGCGAGCTTCGTATCTGGGATTTTCCGATGAACTGCTTTGAGGGGAAGGACGCGCGGACCTGAATTTCCGGGCGTATCGACGCCGGGGCGAGGGAGCGGGGGAGATTACGGGGCTCGCCGCTCTCTCGCGCCCGATATGGCTGCCGACGAGATCAAGAGTGCGAAAGAGGAGGCGGAGATATTGCCGCGAGGCCGCGGAGGTGGTTCGATCGGCCCGCTCGTTAGGCTCGCCTGCACCTCGCCGAGCTCCGGACAGCTCTACGGCTCGAGAGGCCCTTCGCTCGAGCGCTGCTCAATCTTACGCCATCTGCACCTGCTGCTCGTAATTCTTTTAACGACTGCTATTGAACAGTCGCTACGCCGTTTTTATAGCCTCTAAAAGTGCTTGGCAATGGCCTGTTTCTTTTCTCTTTTTTTTTTTTAGTTAACAATCGAGCTGATAGCTATTAACTGGCAAGCTCGCAGAGGTTTTGCAAAGTATTATCTTTCAAAGCTAAAGAATTCTATACATTTTTCAAGCTCAAAAAATCTCGCTTATACACGGAGAGAAATCTTCGAGTTAAAATTACTATACTTTTTAGTGTGCGGTATCGTAAAATTTTAGTACCCAGTATACTAAAATTTAAGCGACTTTGTTTCAAATGTTTGTAGGTAGGTTAC
>JAXIUT010000048.1:9624946-9645964 GCA_035586675.1 Eurytoma californica
GCTCATTTCAATTAGTATTACTAAAAATTAAATAATCGCAATTGGTATCGTAAAGACCGCAGTTTTAGTGGAACATTTGAGTTTTGTAGCCACAAAGGCAAGAAAATAGTGATGTCCAACAGCCGCAACTGCACATATCAATCCGCAGGAACTCAACCAAACTCTCCCATACCTTCACCGTTTGTTACGCAAAACTCAATTTCGTGCCCGTTCCCCTTTTTCCCGTTTTACGTACGGAAACAAATAAATATTCAATGTCCCGGCGTCCGCTGCAATCGGCGCGCCTTCCACATCGACCAAAAAAACTTTCAGCATTCACAGGCGGGATGCATAAAAAAACGAGTGCAGCTGTCCTTCTGGAGCGTCTCCTTCGAGCGGGAAGTCGACTCTGCCGTCAAAAAATTTACGTCCCCTGCGGAAGCGGGGTCGCTACATAATCCAGAGGTCAAAGTCTCCGTCCCGACGTTCATTAAAGAACAAAGTTTCATTAGGACGACTGGCGAATTCTTCGCCGCTATCTCCGATTCGCACGCGGCCGAGGTATCCCCGTGAAATTTTAAGCCGTGACGCGCCACCTTCTATTCGACCCAGCCGCCCCCCGCGGTTCGACCTCGGTCGCACTCTCCGCCTGCGCAGCCCACGTACGCACACTTGATGCCCGTCTATTTTATTGCCGGGCTCGCTGCTTTATATTCAGCGCCACGCGCCCGCCCCGCCCGGCGCCTTTCCCCGAGTTGCTCCACGTACTTAACTGTTTGACACGTATGCGCAAATAGCCGGGGGAGAGGCCGCCCGGCGGCGGCGTCGTCGCGACGCTCCGTCAATCTCGAAGTCCCTTTCGAGGATTCGCGCGATCATAAATCCGCTGTTTGTGCAAACTTCGCCGGCTAAGTGGCTTTCGCGGGCCGCGCCCGGCAAGTTTCGCGATACGAGCGCCTACTAGACAGGCAGCGTCTGCGCCCTCTTCGACGCTTCGCTTTGTGTAAATACGCGCGGCGAGTGCGCGGACTTTTCAAGAAACATACACCGTCGTGAGGTGTGCGAAAAAGAATTTACTGAAGAGGAAATTTTACTCTTCCACTGGGAGGGAACTTTTTCCGAGGAAAAATTGATGCAATCAGTTTCTCTTTCCGTTTCTCTTCACGGCGAATAACGAAATTTTCATAAATTAAATATTTTTCTGCGTTTTATATAATGACGCGCATTTTTCACGGTCCGCCTAAGCACTTTATTACATTTTGACCTCGGGGGCACTCTCTCCATTGTACTCTGCACGACAAATGGAAAATTAATCCACGGTATTTTTCAAAAACAAGTTATGATTTTGTCGGGAAACTGGATAAGATCTACCAATGAGTTTCTTTATTAAATAGTCGAAATTATTTCGTTTTTATTCCATCGACATTGAAAAGATGAAAAAGGCGAATTGCTCTTTCCATTTTTATGAAAGAAGCGAAGAGAGCAATATATTTTTTACTTCTTTTCTCAATATAGATTTTAAAAGGGCTAGGGACAGAATTTCACAAAACTAGACTTTATCGCTCAGAAAATGAAAAAAGTAAAGCAGTTCGTTCACTTTATTTTACTCCGAAGTCGTTTAAAGTGAAATCATCCGAAAAGAATCGCGACGGAGGAATTAAAACAGCGAGACGCACGATTTCCCTAAGTATACGTAAGTTACCCCGAGAAAAGCGAAGAAAAGGCCGGCGCAGACGACAAGCGGCATCCGCGCTCTAATTGAATTTTTTACTCCCTAAAGGCCCCCCGGCCCCGGCAGACTCGCTAATTTATCGCCGGCGCTTAAGCAAATACGCGCGATTCAATTAGTACTTGGGCGCCTCGCTCCTGCTCGATATTTATAAATTAGTCGGCGTTTGCGCGAAAAGTTTGCAGCCCCCTGCCGCGCGGACGCAGCGGGCGGCTCCACCGTCGAACTTTAAACCGCACCGGCTTTACCCGTCGTCTCCCAGCAGTTAAGTTCCGCCTGAGAAATTCCTCGACGGGCCCGCATTAGGGTCCTTGCGGGGCTCGCGGATCCGGCCGCAGACGGGCGAAGTGGTCGAAAGTCGCGGGGGCGGCCAGCCGGACCTGAGCGGCCGCCGCGAGTGCGCGCGCTCCGGCAAACATTCCCGCGGGACTGAAAACGCGGACGGTGTTTGCGCTGCAGCGAAGAAGCGGGGCGAAGAGGAGCCGACGCCGGCGGAGCGGCGGGCCCGTGAAAATTTGATATCCAATCAGCGGGGGGTCGGCGGAAGATAAAAGGCCCGGGGCTCCGCGCAGGCCGCTCCCCTTTGATGCGATGTGAGCTCGGCCATGAACCCCCCCGCGGCCGGGGCGGGAGCGGCTCTCTTCGGCGACCCGGGATGCTGCCAGCAGCACCAGCAGCTGCTCTGGCGGCCCCAGCAGCGCTTCCACCCGCCGGCCGCCTGCCACGTCTGCCTGAGGCCGGTGCTCGCGCTGCAGCACTGCACTGCCCTGCGCGGCTACAGCTACTCGGCCGCCGCCTCCCCCTGCAGCCGGCTCTCCCGCCTCGACTGGCACCAGGCCGGCCGGCAGCCGCACTTCTTCACGCACCCGCTGCCCGGGGCCGCCTCGCGCTCCAGCTTCTCGCTGAACAGGTCGCCCAGCGCCGGAAGACGCGGCGGCTCGCCGGGCACGCGCTCCCTCGGCCAGCGCGCCGCCACCCCCGCCGGCAGCAAGCCCCCGCCCCAGCCGGAGCGCTGGATCGGCGAGGAGACCAAGCGCTCCATGCCCAGGCACGTCTACAAGTACTACCTCGCGCAGACCCGCGAGTATCGACGGCGAAACTTCCAGGTAATCTTGGGGACGGATCGGGGCACATGCTCCCGGCTTATCCGCTCGGCCTTCTTGCGGGTTCGGGTTACGCTCTAACGACCCTTTTATCGATGCTCGACTTGATTTTTATTTTCCCCCGCGGCGGCTTTACTGGATCATTTATTTTTTCGCTGACAGTTCGGCGCGGGCGATCGATTGGTGGTTCGCTTCGCTTTTATTGCTTTTCGAGGAGAGGCCTTCGTTATTTTTAAATCATTAGTGTAACAAATACTTTGGAATTCATTATGAAATCGCGCAGTTAGATCGCAGAGTTTCAAACAGTTACCTTATCTCTCGCAACTTTTCAAATTAATAAAATATGCAATGGCTTTTCTTTCATAACTGCTGTCTAATCGCAAAATAATGTACTTCCGCGAGCGGAGGCGACCTATACAGCGACGAACTCGGAAAGTTTATCATTTATTTACTTTGAAAATTCATGAATGATCCGCCCTAAATTCAGCGAACTTGTGGAATTACAAATTCTTCTAGGTACTTGGTACGAGAAAAAAATTCTCGAATGTTGCTCCAGCGGAAGTTTCAAGCCAAGATTACCCTAAATTGCGCCTCTCGGGCGCAGTTACCCCGATTTTTGCAGGCTCGCGGGCCAAAGTGGATTTCGCTCTTTATTCGAGCACCGAATCGAGTTTTGTATCAATTGCAGCGGTGATTTCGCGCGCATTGATTACGTAGCCTCGTTGTTGTACTTGGACTGCGTAAATAGCGTCAAAAAACAAGCGGGCGACGAATTAGATCGCGATGTACGATACGGTCCTATTTTTGCCGTTCCACATCGTCCTCGATGTTTATATAATTAAACGATACCGCATAATCGGAAGCTTTTGTCATTAATCCGCTCGCTTCATTAATGTTTACAATGTCGCATTTTTGAATACGCAATTTTGCGTAACAAAGCGTAATGGATACTAGACCTGGCTCGTAGATATTACAGCACACTTTTTTTACGTTTCTTTTACAAAAGCTTGCAATTTATAAGAGAGTTCGCTGAATACTCGAGGAGAAGGATGACGCGGAAAATCTCACGTCAATTTATGAAATTGCGAGCGACTACAAAACACGATTTTTGACGTGTATGCATGCGGCTTGAATTTTATGAATGAAGCTCTGAAGTAAAGTTTTTAAATTTTTCTTCGCTACGTGCCGAAGTAATTCTGGAAAAAAGTTGCACTGCGTTTTCTACAAAAAAATACGCATTGTTATATTTCCGAAGAATTTGCTTATTCGTTTTAAATAAAATAAATGAAATACGCGCTCTTTTCCGCATTAATAAATACACAAAATATATGGTTATTGAAGCGAAATTGGACGTCCCGACAAATTAGTTGCGCTAATACCTTTGATTAAAGGCAATTTATCAATACAGCACGAACCATAATTATTTATGTTCCTAAATCGAATGCTGTGATAGCCTACGACCCCTCCGATTTAATGGATCATATTTTATAATTTCTTATGGCATGAGGAATCTTGTCTTTCCAATTTCTTTTTCAAAATCTAGGAAAACTGATATTATATTACCGAAGATAGTTTATCAACTATTACTGGTTTTTTTATTACCTATCAGCTGATCATGTGACCTACTTTTATTAATGTCAGAAAAATAATTTTTTACTGCAATTAAAACATTTATACGATATTGCTATTTTTTTAATCAATTTAAATAAAATTATTTATTTGGATTTCAGAAATTTGTTCATTAAATAAAAAATGTATTTTCAATTTAGAAAGATTTTTTACATCTGTATCAATATTCAGACCGTAAAGTCTAACTTTCAAAATAAATGATGCTTTTCCCATGTGTACTGACCCTTCCGTAATGTACTGTTTCTATACGGTAAAAATTACGGGCGTATATCTTTCAGGGAAAACTTCTACGGACATCTCTGCCAAACGAAAATAAATCCGCAGGCTTATTTTTTCGACGCACCGGATAAAAGTAAATTTCAACTCACGGGTGAAACAAATTATCGATATATAGAAAAATAGTTTGAGGTTTCTGCTTTCTGAAATTTATAACAAGTTTGTTGCGAAAAAAATATTGATTTAATTGATCTCTGTTTTATTTGAGTGTACTTGAGCTGCTGTGCGTGCAAGTGAAAACTTCCGCGTTTGGTCAGCTGCGCATTAGCATAGGTACACGCAGCTGTCACTTTTTTCGATTAATTGAAATTGAAAATCTCTATTTCCAATTGAAATTTTTATTTTGTGTTGACTTAAAATGCAGCTCCCGTCAGTCGATAAATTGATGAAAATATTAACAAAGTAATTTAAATTATAATGTAAGTACTGAGAATAAAGTAAAGTAAATAATCCCGCTCTAGAAAACCAAAATTATATTTTCGATAACCAGTTGCGGTATACACGGATATCGACGTAATACTTCAATAACTCGATAAAACAAAGAAAAATTTTTTATTGTGTAAACAAGAAATCAATGTATCCATTATTTTCGTGGAAAAAAGATAAATTGATATATAATATCACTTTTTAATAAACTCGACGTAAACTATACGTCTTCCGATATTTATACGCGTAATCAAATTTTTATTGTTTTCTCTTTTGAATAAAAGCTCTCATTTCATATCGCGAAATTTACTTCAAAATCATTTATTGCCAACGCGTAAAACGAGGTTTTATATGTCAGTTTTAATATTCAAATTTGAAAACGCCGAAAGTCTGTGGTTACTTATCTCGGAAGAGATATATTTTTCTAGAGTATGCCCCGGATTAACATAAAATTTATTCCCGATATATGCGAACTTGCTTTTTTTATAGCTAGCGAGTTTCCAGCATTTGCATAGCTTTGACGTTATACACTGTAAAATTCAAACTTTAATTTTTCTAGGAAGAACCTGAAAATTCGGAGTGTACTCTTTTATTTTGCGATGTTTAGATCAAAGTTTTTTTTTACCCAAAGTTTCTTTTAAGCTCTTTTATTTTACACCAGTAGCGTAAAGAAAATAATTATAAAAATTGATTAAAAATAGTCTGAAGTAGTTTAAATAAATTTATTTTAAAATTTAAACTTGAGATACAAAATAAAATTAACCTTCTATTTATTTTTTGTTTAATTACAAAAAAGCAACAGAATAACATCTCTAATGAATCGCTAAATTCTGAATAAATGAACATATTTTCCGCGAAAATGGTTATAAGGGAGTGTTGGACAGTTCGTGCATCTTTTTATGGTGTGCCCTTTCATTTTAATACATTGATTTATTTCAAAGCCCCCGTTTATTCCTCTTACAAAACCTCCGCTCGCAAAGATTATTATTCATGATCTGTGTGAATGCCTTGCATGCACTTTCGCTAATTACAAGAAAATCTATCTGTATTCCTGGAAATTTTCTTGATTTAAAACGCCACTTTTGTCTGACGTGCAATATTTAGACCATACTTTTTCCACGTTAGAACACTTATAGCACTGCACAATTTATAAGTGTAAAAAACAATTTTTTTATTCTCAAGTGCAGCCTAAAGTATGGAAAATGTTAAATGCAGTATTCTTTAATTTTTCTACCGTTCCCTCTTGCATTTAAATAGGAACTGCGTTGTTTACAATGCAGGAAAAATGACGACGTCTACCCAGATAACATCTTGAAACATTTCTTTTTATGCGCCCATTTAAAAAAAAAAATAACCAAAATCTAAAAAAAGGCTCCCTGCTATAAACGAGTAGCTTACTTTCCAGCATCATACGACCCTATTTCTAAAAAAAAAAGAGAAACTCCAGCCCCTCGAAACGTAAAAAGCGTCATATCGTAATCCGGCATTATGACAGTGATTCCGGGGCGAACAGTAAACTCGGGAAGAATCAAGTTTGACACCGGGTAGCACTTTGCGCCGTCGCAAACCCGCGGTAAGTGGTGGCGCGGCAAAAGTTTTCCCATCTTATTGCCCTTGCCCCTCGCCCCTTGCATTCGTCGGGCTCGGGCTTAAGGCGCATTATCGCCTCGGCGGAGTGCAGATCCAGCCCGCTCGGATGCTAACCGAGCGCGTCCGATTTTTCGCGCGCTTAATCGCCTCGCCGCGGGGCTCGTTACACTCTCGAGGAATGAGCGCCCGCCCCGCAAGATTGGCCGAGACAAGCGCCGGCTGTCCTATTGATTTCGGCGCGCTCTGCCCTTTTCCCTTACGAGCGCCGAAACGCGCGGCTGCGGCGAAGGCCCCGAATTACTCTTAAGCAAACCCCCGGTAAATCAAGTTGCGAATTAATTTCGCTTATCGATTTTAAGGGCAGCAGGACAGCAGAGGTTGGTGAAAAAAAAAACAAGCGCCCGGGGAGATATAGGGCAGTGGGTCGTAATTGAAGCCGCGAGGAGCTCGTTTTCGCTCGATCACTGCGGCATCGTTAATCTTTTGGCCCGCTGGCTCGGGTTCACGGATTTTTACGACGATGTAATCTCTCGTCCCCGGCGAAAGGCGAGATTAGGTGGGAAAAGTACACGATTCGGGGAATTCGGCTTCGCGTTTGTAATACTTAGCAGGTACGTTAAAGGTGTCGCAGGATAATTAGGTGTTGCAATTACGCGACAATGCGGGGAATTAATTGTTGGGTGGCGAATATTTAATTGGGGCGACGCAATTTTACGGGAACAACAGTCGTGAGACGTTCAAACAAGAGTTTATGAAATTCAAATGAATTTTCGAAATATTTCCCTGGAACTCGATTTTCTTACGGTAGAATGCAGCTATTTATTCCAGTTAATTGTTTGCATAATATAATTAAAAATTAAAAAAATAAATTAATATTGTACGGGAATTCGCTGTGTGGCTTGCTTCTTATTTATTTAAGTTTTGTTGATTTTCAAATGTACACAGTCAGCTGATTTTTACAATTTGCTCGAGTTAACATTGTCACAGTATCGTTAAAAAACGAAATTCGCGGAAAGTTTGCAAATATGAAATCAAGTCTGCTGTTTACCTATTGCTCAAGTCTGTTTTTATTCCTTAATGTTAAGTAGATTCTGGTAGTAACAACTTTTATTTTGTAATAAAAGCTGAATTCTTTAGTGATATTATTCGGATTATTCCATTTTAGACTGAAAATGTATTTCTGTTGGGAGAAAAAAACGAGGAGTCTACTTTCGGAGTTAGTTGCTCCTTTGTATACTTTCTTCTCTCCGAATAAGCTTTTAGAAAAGACAAACTTAAGGTAGCTCTTCACTTATGTCTAATAAAAAGGCACTTGACATTTCTGCGTATTTTTTACACAGAAAGGATGTTTGTTTTACCATCCAAAAAGTGTAAATAAGGCAGAAGGCTAGAAAATTACTAAGAGGTAAAATAAAACTTTTCTCATTGTTTAGCACCTATAAGAAACCTTCTATTTTACATTATTTGAAGAGAAAAGTTGAACATAATTTCCTAAATTAAAATTTTATATTATACTATTTTAATTAAATAATTTCACATTATTTTAACTACTAAACATTCATTTGGCGTATATATACAGGTAGTACACACCTGAAGTCGAAAATGGCTCACGAATATGGTAGTTTTAAATGTAAATCCTACAGAGATAACAAGGTTACCTAGGCCAGATCAAACTTAACATTAAAATAACAAATAAAAATCTTCCCAACTAAAAGTGTATTCCGCAAATACAATAGAAAGTAACAAGCCTTATAGTCAATTAAGGAGTAGTACAATTTACGGGGAGTTTTTAAATAATGTTTTAATTAAGTTATTAATTTTTCCGTATTTAATAAAAAAATGGTGAAAGCTTCACTCACAATTTATTATAACTGTCTTTTTTGCTAGGCACTTTACTAATTCTGTTTCTACATTGTACAACCACTTGGAGGTACACTGCAAGATTTCCACTTGCCATTAAAATGAACTAATTAAAATTAATGTATTTACTATTGAAAAAAATCCTCGCTGGAAAACACTTTTCACGGATCCAAGCGAAAAACGAAACTAATTGAATACGGATATAAAGACAGTAGGTACGCTCCTCGTGCGATCAGACAGGTCTGACCGGGCGCGGACTCAATCTACTTTGTAGGGTGCACCATTACCGCGTTATCGCTGAAACAGTGATCGAATTTTTCCCGAGCTCACGAGAAATTCAATTTTTCTGATACACAGCCAGTGAAACTCTCAAGTCTCTTACCTTCCGCAGCTACGGGGCGCGAGTCTCTGGAAGTATTCGTATAAAATAGTGAAAATTCCGCGCGACAGGCGAGCGGCGTTTCCTCCCGAGGCGCCTGGATAGCTCAAGGCGCATTACACCTCCACGACGGATCATTTTTTTTCCTTCCCGGCAGCATCCGACAGCCGGGATGAATGATAAACTAGGCGACGACGATTCCCTCGTTCGCTCGTCTCCCAAGAGCGGAGGCGCGCTATCAGGCGAAAATTAAGCGTGATAAATGGGCACGCGCTCCGAAACTCGGGGGTTTAATTGCCGAAGGTACGTGCCAGGGTCAGCGTGTCCATTTTTCCCCGGTCGTCGGCATGCAGAATTCGACGCTCGTATCGATCCCCGGCGCCCCTCCTCTCCGCATGTCGGTAAACACGCGGCGCGCCAATTGCACTCGGCCTCCCCGAGAAAGATAGAGACGGGTCGACTGTAACTCCTCGTCGGGCCCTCAGCGGAGCCGGCTAAGAAGCTCGTAATCTCCGGGAAATGCTTAGGAGGCGCGCACACACTTACATTGCGAGGCCGGGGCGCGCGCGCGTGTCCCCCGTGAAAAATCGATGCCTCGTTTTTCATTCACTCGGTAATCCAGTGGCGCGCGGCCGTCCAGTATAGCCGCAGTATCCCACGCTCGTTCTCCCGCTCGACTGGCTCTGCCTTCGACCGCGCGACCTACGTCACCGGCGCGTATTACGCGCGTCTCGTCGTCAGAGCGCGGGAGCTTTTTTTACACACACACGCCGCAGAGCAGCGAGCGTCCGCGCACGTGGTGGGTATTAATTTTACCGAGCGAAGGAGCCGGCTGCGTGCATGCACTCCTCGCGAGCGGGGGTGGGGGGGCGAATGCGTAACGGAGGGCTCCGGGTGCATCGTCGCGAGGCGAGAGGAGCGGAATGGGAATGAGGGGCCGCTTTTGATGAATAAGCTCCGCCGGACCCTGCCGAGGTTTTGTAAATGATAAGCGCGGTCACACGAGGGGTCGGACTTGTGTAAGCGAGGATAACACGCCGGGGGTTATATATCGCCTCCGGGTACTTTCGGGAATTAAAATTGAGTGTAATGGGAGTGAATAAATACTAATAAGGTAAAAGGACGGACGCTGGCGCCGGCGGAGGTAAAAGATCGCAAATGTTTCGATCGCGCATCTTTTCTAATCCTCCAGATTGAATTTGGCCGGACTCCCGATTTGTTTTCATAAGGCGAGCGGGGTCGCACGTGAAAAAAATTTTTCGCCAAAACACGCCGCTGCCAAAAATAATGGCGCAACCTTAACCGTGTCCTCGCCGCGGCGAAAGAAAAGCCGGTGGCGCGTGCCAAGCAATATCTCCGGGTGGGCTCGGGCCGACCGCTTCGGAGCCGAGCGAGAAAAGAAGGACGAAAGGAGAGGAGAAAAAAAAGTCGGCAAGAGGTTGCTGCTCGGGCAAAAGAGAGCGCGTCAGCTACGCCGCGCGGGGGAGGGAGGGCCGAGTGGAAAAAGGCGAACGCGGACACGTGGACGAGCGGAACTCGGCCGCCGCTGCTGGGTGTTGCAGCCGCGGCCGCCGCTGCTGGTGGCGCTGCGACGTTGCGGTCCACGGGGGAGGCGGCGGGCGCCCCTCGTGCGCGAGCGAGACGGACGCAGCCCTCCCCAGCGGGCGCGCGGTGGGGGTCGCCAGGAGTCGGTTTGCGTGGAGCGAGTGCGCGGCGGTGGCGTCGAGGCCGCCTCGGCGGGCTCGCCTCAGTGCTGGATGAGCGCGACGACGCGATGCATCGCTCCAGCCCCCGAGCCGCCGCGCTCCGGAGCCAAGTGAGCAGCGCCGGCGCTGCCGCGCGTGTTAATTAGTGCGCCGAGTGGCTCCTATCGATTCGGTCGTCGTCGTCGTCGTCGCCGTCGGTCCGGTCCGCGACGGTTCCTTCCGCGGGCGGTAGCGCGCAGCAGCATGGCACCGGACAGGGCCGGCCAGTGAGCCAGCAGGCATGGAGCAGTACGGGCCCCCGGGGGGCGGCTGGCACGGGCCCACGCCGGCGCCGCGCTGCTGGGACCGGCAGTGCCGGTCGACGGACCCCTCGCCCATGCGGCCCCTCGAGCACGACTGCATGCGCTCGGCCGAGAGCCTGCGCTCCGTCGACTCGATGCGCTCCGTCGACTCGGTGCTGAGGCAGCCCGGGCCCCTCGTCGGCACCGACTCGATGGAGTCGATGCGCGCCCTGGACGGCCACCACCACCACCAGTCGCGCTCCGTCGAGTCCATCGACCAGCCCCCGCAGCACCAGCAGGCCCCGCCGGCGCACCAGCAGACCCCCTACCACCACCACCAGGCCCGCTCCACGGAGATGCTGCCCAGCTCGGCGGCCGGCAGCATGCGCAACCTCAACCTGCTGGAGCGGCCCTGCCGGCTGCTGGAGTACGCGCCGCCCTTCCACGAGCATTGCCGCGGCCACCCGCACAGCTGCCACTCGCTGGACCACGTCCGCCGGCCCCACGTCCTGGAGCAGCAGCAGCAGCAGCAGCCGCCGCCGCCGCCGCAGCACTGCAGGCAGCTGGAGCAGATGCGCCCGATCGGCCACTCGTGCCGCTCGCTCGAGTGCGCCGGCAGGCCCATGCCGCTGGACAGCGTCATCTACGGGCCGCACCACCACCCGCCGCTGCCGGTGCTGCCCACGGAGAGCCCGTACCGGCTCAGCTGCCCGGTGCACAGTCCCTTCCGCTTCCGCGCGCCCAACGGCGCGGCCCACGACTACCGCCACTCGCATCAGGTACCTTGCCGATCGCCCTTTGTCCGGCCGGAGATCGGCTCGCGCCGGCGAGCCCGCACAATGGGCGCGCACGTGATTTCGTTAATGGAGATCGGCTCGCGCTGTCTTTTACCTCCGCTCCCGGCAAATGGATTCCATTCGATCCGCTCTGATTCCTCCCCCGGCCTCGCTTTTACCGCTGCAGTAACATCCTCTTTTCTCCCTTCGGCCTCGCCTACTCCGCGTCTTTTTTTTACCAATTTATTTGCGCGGCTGCCTCCGCCCCCTGTGCGTACGAACGGATCCTCGCTATTTCTTATTACTCTAATGACCGGGTTTGTGTTTTATGCGTCTGAGAAATTTAAAGTGGCCCTACGTCGACCCCGGATCTCCCCTCGTGCTTCAGACTCACTCGGTCGAGTGCAAAGTTTCCGAGTAGTGGAGTCAAAGGATCTCTTATATTTATGAATATATCTCGACTCTTGATGAATGTGGTTTTAAGTGCGGTGAAGTTAGCGCGACTTAGCAGCCGAGCGCTTGTTTACCCAAACCCTGTGTTCCGAGAGCTCTGTTTTATGTTTGTGGTCATCTCTTTTGCACCGTGGGCGAGACTCTAATAAATTGACGGGGAAAATGCTCGCAGACAAATGCTTTAATAAAATTTACCTAAACAAAGATTGCGCCTGCGGTTGCCTCGGCGCACGCTTAATGTAAACCTTGCACTACGTGCGCGCAGAACAAACAAGAAATTAGTCTCTCCCTGGCAAAAAGAAATGCACTTTACGAGAGAAACAAACATCCCAATTAATGTCCCAATAAGAGTCTCATTATCCGCGATAAATGTTTTATCCCGCTGATTAATCGCGCGTATTACTGGCTTTGTTTATCGCTCGATTAACAATCAACGCTCCGCTTCGTTACTCTTACGAGGCGCCCGCGAAACCCGCCGATAGCGCTTATCGCTAAAAATCCAGTAAATCGCTTGAGCGTGTCCCGCGCACCGTAAGAGATAGTCCATCCTCCGGCGAAGTTTTGCCCAAAAAAAAAGAAACAACAACAAACATGCGAGCGATTTGGGACGCGCCATCGAGTCGCTTCGGCTTTCATTGATGCGGTCGGCCAGTCTGCAAAATAAACGCGCGACAGCCGAGTCCACACATTACGCGCGCGTCGCCCCGAACTAATGGCTCCGCGCTTCATATTGCGAAGCGCAGTATTTATGCTCGCGCGCTGAAATTAACGCCCACGCCGCGGTGGTACGTCGCGGCGCGCTGATGAAACGCGCGCGAAAGAACGGGGAGAGGAGCAGGGGAGGAACTTAATGAAGCGGGAATGCGTGGCGTGCGTGCGCGTTTATTCTGCCGCGCCGCGGATTAAGGACGGCTTTTGTAGGTCGGCGCTGTTCGATTAAACCACCGGGTCTGTTTACTAACTCGACTTTATTATTATTTTCTTTTTTTAAGTGCTTGCACAGCGCGGCTCTTTTTCGTCTCTTTGCTCTGCCCCGGAGTGCATATCGGTGCATCAGTGCTTGTTTTAATTAGCGAAATTGTGGGAAAGGTAAATTTAATATCTCCTCGAGTTTCGCTCATTTTAACGCCAGAAGTTGGGATAAATGCGGGGAAATCAAGTTTGCCAGAAGTTTGGTGCACGCGCTCAAGTAACACCGGCGCTTTTGCCGCATTACATTGTTTAGAACTTGCAAAAGCCCCGGTATTTTGCCGTGCAACACGGGCATTAGCGCATTAAAATCAACGCGAATATGACGCGCGGATTTCCCCGTAAAAATGGCGCGCGCTGTTTACACCGAAGTAGCATATTCAAAACAATGGCCGCGAAGTTTCATTTCCGTGGCGAGGAGTATTGCACGCGGCCTGGCAGAAGCAGAAGTGAAAAATTTCGGCGTCGAGCTGCGCTCGGCTTCCACTGGGGAAAGGCAATTTGGCTTAAGCTCGCGACACGCCGTCCCGCGGCTTCATTATTCAAAACACTGCGGTTGTTGTTTCGGTCCGTCCCTCTCGGCTCGCTTCTTCGCCGGAATACATTACAGCGCCGGGGCTGGCCGCGGCTTTGGACGTCGCCCGCCCACACTGCAGAGAGCCGCGCGGACACTGGTCCCACTCGCAGCTGAAACTCGATTTTCCCGCGGGATCTCGCGGCCATAGAGAGGGAGGGAGACGGAGGGCGGGAGGGACACTCGGCGACGGCGTCTTAAAAATCGAGGCGAAGACAAGGGGGCGATACGCCGGTCGCCGCGGCGCCGCCGGGGACATAAATTGGATGAAAACTCGAGCGAGTTGAAGCTCGCGGAATCAGATTTCCTTTACGCTCGAAGGCTAACTCCCTCTTGGCGCGGGGGATGGGGGATACATTGTCTGGGGAGGGACGCTGAATCAAAACTTATACGCTTGCGCTCCACATACGGGATTCAAAGCTCGTCTCAATGGAAAGTCGAGCACTCGCAGTGTCACCGGGGATTATTTACTTTTTCGCCGCGGGTACACCTCTTCGTTTCTGCTTCTGTCTCTCTCTCTCTCCCTCTCTTTCTCTCTGCCCCCTTCTACCTCTTTCGCTCTCGTCACGGCTTTTAATGGAAAACGTTAACTCGGTCAGAGTCAACAGTGTCTTCGACTAATTTACATCGCTCGCGTGAAAATTTAATCGAGCCTCGTCGGTGGAATCCGCAAAATGTTGCCCGTAGAACCTCGCGAAAAACGCCCGGGCGGAAAACCAGGTAAACAGTCACGATCGATCCCGTCCGGCGCTGTCGCGTAAATGTTTTAATTGCGGCGGACTTTTCGATCCGGCAAATCCGAAAACCTAGATAAAATTTGCAGATATAAGAATTGAAAAAATTTGCTTTTATTCTTGCAATCGGATTTTTCGATTAAAAACAGAGTAAGTGTGATCTAGAGGAGCTTTTAATAACCGCACGGAATATACTATTGCGATAATCGTGTTTTTTCCAAATTTACTTGATCCTATTAACTTCTGGAGCCCTTCACCAAAACGTAGCAATTCTCGCGATGTATATGGGTCGTAGCATAAAAATAAAAGTAAATTCGCAGAAGGCCGTTACAATCATTTAAACGATAAAAAGACATTTAATTTAAAATAAAAGTAATCGACTCTAGGAAAGTTACATAAAAACGCTTTCTAAAGCGCACGTCTTGCTCTACTCTTCTATATCTACTTCCACTGGGTTCGGCGCATAGAAGCGACGTAGTAGCTTTTTTTCAATTTTCCCCACTAAGAAGGAATCGATTTTCCTTAATTGAATATTTTTATGAGCTTAATGGCGGTTCGCTTTTCCGAGGAATAAGCTAACGATCTTAATAGCCCAATTTTATAAAAAGTTTTTTAAACAACTTTTTCACATAAATTTAAATATTCGTTTTTTTATAACATTTTACAATATTTGTAAACCAATATCACGCATTCGTCTGAAATGCGATCCGAGCTGCAAGATTAAATAATTCGACTATTGCTTTTCCAAACTCATAAAGTGAAGCACACCGAAGGCAATCATTCAGTGAAAAATAAAACTCGCCGAACAATTTTTATTTCGCGCGAAATTTCGAGAGCAAGCGGGAGCGAATGAATCAGCGGGTCAGCCCGGGCAGTGCGTTACGGGGATTTTTAGCGCCGCGCGTGCCGCTGAATCGCAGCCGGGCGCATTACCGTAAATCGTTACAGCGCTCGCAGCAACAACTCGTCCGTCCTCTCGGCCGCGCAGAAAATTCTCCGAGCCGATAAAGAAGCCAGTCCGAAGGAAGGGGGCGGCGCGCACGTGTCCGGGACTCGGCGGCAGTCCCCCGAGCGAATTGCATGCAAGTGGAAACGCGACTCCCGCCTCGCGATCGCATAAAACAGCAAGACGAGCACGAAGCGGAAGCGAGAGAGCACAGAGTCGAGGGGAGCGTATAAAATTTAATAGAATCGCGAAGCGTCCCGTAGTCGGAAATGCATATGCGGATCCGCGGCGGCGCTTCCCAAAGGACCGGCGGGCGAGAGCTGCCGGCGCGGCCGGTAATTCGGCCGGATCATATTCCATCACCGGACTAATGGGGTCATTAAATCGTATTATGGCATTAATTAGAGAAAACGTCTAGCTTTCATGGTGACCGAGCCACCCGCTCGTATCGGTCCGCGCTCGCTCGCCAGTCTCTCGCTGCGCGAGCCCCGTCACTCTGTCTCGAGGACGCCGTATTCATCGACAGAAAATCGTTACTCCGGCCCGTGCCGCCGCGAGCCTGTCAAAGGGGAGAAGATCGTGCCGCGAATTAATAAACCTCCGCCGCACAACGACTGACGTCGGATCAAGTCGATTTCGTCGGTAATGCGCCGGATTTTTCAGCCCGGCCGCCGACGACAAGGGAGATTGGACGAATTTCGGATGCCCCGGCACCACTCGATCTCTGCTCCTTTTTCCTCTTTTTTTTTTTAACTCCCCGGCGCCGGCGAACCTTGCCTTTGTGGGGTTAGCTCGACAAGATTGGAGCTTCGACCGGCTCGGGCTTAATTCTTTTTTTTTCCGCGTTTTCTTAGATTTCGCGTGCACCACCGTGTCAGTGTTTTTCCGAGCGAGTCGAGTGTTTGTGGAAGTATAGCTGGCTTTTCTTTTTATTTATTTTTTAATCGATGGCTTATCGCTCGCGATTCTTGTGCAATGAAGCTTCACTTATTTAAGATAAATTTATTCCGCATTTAATGCATACGAGCGGGCTTTAAAGATTTAACGGAAAGATTCATAGGACGGACATGAATACGAATACGCGATATGTTTTATCGCTTAAATTTATTCTTTGATCACTATTTCGATTAATTCATTATATCACGTTAATTATATCGATATTAATAAATCAACCGAATTAATATAAATACTTCAAAGGAGGCACGCGGTGAGGGTGGACCAGAAAGAGATGATTAAAAATGTATTGAAAACATAGCGATTGAAAAATAATAAAAACGTAGGGGAAAAAAGATTACACGTGGGTCATTTTGATGAAATTTTTCCCTCCCTTCACAATTTATCACATCGATGACATTTACGGTAAATTAATCGGGCAATGCATTTTTGTTTCTGCCTCGCTTCGCAGCTTTTTTGTATTTACGAAGCACATGAATAAACACTACATTATTCATTTTGCAGCGGACCTTTCGTCATTATTTTCAACGTTAAACAATCCCCTTTTTCTCGAGGAATTTTCATATCGCGTTACCTGGTGAGAACAACTGTTACAAAGTATAATACAATCAAAATTTCGTTTTCTCGCGTAAATAAAAAAAAAAAAAAAAAAATAGCCACCTCACTTCACCATCGCGCGTCAACGTACAGTTGGAAATAAAAGTTAAACGGAGCTGCCCATTCGAAAATTGACGAAAATGAAAACTAGTACGGTTATACAAATTTCATCCCACCGCTGGCCGAGGCTGATAAAAAAACTATTTTTCCCACTCGCGCAATTGAAACTCGTTAGCCACATGCACTATCGGGAAAAAGAGGTTGGTAGAGAGGAAACATCGGCCTTTTGAAATACGAATAGCTTCAAAATAAATTATGAATTATAATCGCAGGAAATGCGCAAACACTTTAATAAAGCGCGCGCGGAGGAGAGAATAAATACATTTTTGATCAGGCGGAAGTAATTCGTGACCTCATGAATATTCGAATCGTTTAAAATATTTAAAAAAACTGAAACATCAATATTTAAGCATCACGTGTAATAAAGCAAAATATAAGCTTTGATCAGTTCTGCATAATGCACGCGCTTACAAAGAGTCTTTATACTACTGTAATGCAGCCTGTAGACCTGGCTGGCGTCCAATGTCTACGCCTGTGCAAGCCTCGCAAGAGAATAAGGAAATAAAGGTAGACAGTTTGTATAATTTTTTTTCCTCCTCTTTTCCCCACTTCTTTTTTAGCTCCTCTCCGTCGCATTTTCTTTTTACCCCCAAAGCATTTGAAATTATAATTCGACCTTCTTGCGTTTCAAATACATCTTCTTTTATGCGTCGTGCAATAATTCGTCTGACGGATGAAAATTTCCGACTGCCGTGCAGTTTTGAACAGGAATTTCTAATTAGCGTAATGTAACTTCGTAATGCGCGCAGAGTACGGATTTCCGATAGGAGCTTACGTAAGCTGAAAGGGGAAGGGGGAGTTGAATAAAATCTTTATCTAATTACATCAATAATTTTGTCCACTATATTTGCTTTTTTCAGAATTCATGCAACATTATTAGAAAAAAGAAGAAATAAGAGTAGAGTGAGATAGGGTCGCGAGTTATGGAAAAAGGTACAGGGAAACAGCAAAGTTTCGCAGTAAAACTTGTTATGTCGTATGGTGTGAAACCTAAGAACGGCAGGTCATAAAAATATAGCACGTGTTTACGAGGCTTACAACACTTTCTTAAAGAATGATATCTCGCCGGCTTGGCAGAAAATCAATACATGATTCGATTTCCAAGGCGTCGATGTGCTTTTCTTTACCACCTTATCGAAGTGTCTACTTTTCCCTTAATTTTAGCCGGCCACTAAAACCTACACACACCTTTTTCATCCTCCCCCTATACAGGTTTCTAATTTTTGCGGATACCTTCAACAATGCCTTTGTTTTTTTTAGAGACGCTCCGTTTCAGGTCATTGCGCAACAAAAGGCTATTATTGTTATTCTGGAAATTCGCAGTTCAACAATATACAGATCAGAGTTCGGATCGGACGGTAGCATAAAGCCTTTCGGTTTCGGTAGTGCGACGACAGGGCTTGAAAGGGGGTGAGGGTGGAAAAAAAACTTCGGCGGGGCTATATTCGAGAAAATGCCAGAATTTTGGCAAAGCCCGCCACTTTTAAAACTTTCGCTTGGCTCGAGAGCAAGAAATTCTGTTTTGTGCGAAGTTTCAACAGCCCACCGTCGCGCGGAGGAAAAAAAGCCACTGGGCCGATCCGACCGAGCGCGAAATGTACGTTACGACGCGACCCGAGCTACGTATAACTGCTGTTTTTTGGTATTTTTTTTTAAGTTTTATAATGACGAAGTCGGAAATTATTCATTGCGTTTAATGAAGATCCTCGAGTGCTCGTTCATTAAGATTTTTTTTGTTAAACAAAAGGCAGCCTTTCATGCAAAATGTAAGAGATTGTATAAATATAGGTTTTATTTAAATTGTTAGGAAATATAATTAAATACGCGGGATAGAGAGCAGATTTTCCATTAATTAATTGTTGAATTGAAATTATAAAAAATCTATTTTAGGTTAAGAATGATATACAATTTAATGTACAGAGAAATATTTAAAATAAATAAAGTGCATAATGTATAGAATTCAATAATGATAAAAAAGTTTTGATTAAAATGTGAAAAAATACTTGATAATAATATGAAAAATATATGATATTTGAAAATAGTCTTTTATGAAGCGTTAAAAAACTAAAACCATTATTTGAATAGATTCAATGATGCATCTACGTGTTCTCTCTAAAGATATCATATATGTTCAGCCACAATACACACGCGTGCTTGTGAAACAATTTTTCAAGATTCATCAAACACTGAATTGAAAGGGTGTCTAATAAAAGTACGCATCGGCGCTCGCTCAAAGAGCGTGATTAAAACAACGAGCGTTACACGCGAAAGCCGTAGCGCGGGCCGGTGGGCCGCCGACAATGTCGCGTCGCGTCGAACATGCGGGCGGTCGGACCGCAGCTCGGAATTAGCCGAAGCCTCTCGGGCTAATGAGATAGTCGCGGGACCGCCGCGGCCAAAGGGGCCGGCCGCCGAGGCGCAATATCCACTCGGCAGGCGGCCGCGACGCGCGTCTTCCTCGCCGACCCGGCGGTAAGTATCATGGGGTGCCCCTGAATGGCAAGGTCGATCAATACACCAGTCCTCCCCCCTCCCCGCCGTCACACGTAGCGCCGCATTGTCGCACTCGTTATGACCCCGCAGTTCTTAACCGCCGAGTTGGCTTCTCTCGCCTCCCGAGGTTCGTCGGCGCCGAGGCGGAACGGCATCCATTCTTTTCAAATTGCACCTTTGAATCTGCGATACCCCCCACTCCCCCGCGCTCGAAGCGTTTGCACGGGCTATTGAGTTACCGGGACGTTTCGCCCCGCTCCCACGGAGTTTTAAGGAGGTCGTCGTGGAAATTCGCTTCCTTGCAAACTTTATCGCATTTTTAGCAGGCGTTAGTAACAGTTACGTCCACGGTCTCTCGGCTGATGGGAATTTCGAAAGTTTCAAAAGGCTCGGAAAGGCCGGAGTGTCGTTTCGCTTCTTTACGATTTGTTTACTTTATTATGTTCCTGATGGAGTTTAGCGTTAAATCATTTTTTATTTCGCACGGAGCGATAAATCATTATTTCCATTTACGCAAGGGCAGCGCCATTCTATTACTCCGGCGCACTTTTAATGGGATTTCTCGATTTATAACGTCATTTTTTATTAGCGACTAACAAATACATCAATGCTGGCTCATAAAAACGCCATTCGCCGGGCAATTTACGATAAAACTAACTTTTTTCGAGCCGACTGTAACGCGACCGCCGGAAAAAGAGGCTCGGCGCAAAGCGAACGCGACTCGAAGGTGGAAGTAGACGTAAGAAAATTGCCTTTGATGCCCCCGGCTACACTAAAAAAAGAGGACAGCACACGCGGAGCACCTCTAATAAACTTGGAAAGTTTACGGAGTGCACTCGAAGTGTTCGCGTATGACGCGCGGAAGGGCACCGTCATTTTTTCCCATCGTAAATTCCCCTACGTATTTCCCGCACGTAGCTCGCGCGCCCGCGAGTACCCCGCGAAATCCAATTGGCCCGCGCGGGAGGCGGGGGAAAAAAGAAGCTCGCGCGTCGCGAATGGCGCGCGCGAGAAAGGGAGAAGCGCACCTCGGGGAGCCGGCAATTCTGGGGCATTCCAACTTTATGCATGCAATTACGCGGCGGGGGAGGAGGAGTAGAAAAAAAGGCGCGACAAACTGCGCCAATGAGCGGGCAAAGTGCGCGCCGAGGGGCCTGCGAGGTAAGCGCGGTATAAATCGCGCGCCGCTCGCGGACTCGCGCCGTATAAGGAGGCTCGGTGAATTCCCCCGGCGCGAAAATATTTCTTGAATTCATTATGTGCGTATATATACTGTGCTTTAATGTTTGTATCGTGTTCTCGGGGAGTTGGAGCGTGGGAGGGACACTTTGCGACTTACGTATGACTTACGGCTTCGGGTGTACCATCTCCAGATGGTATTTGAATAATCTTGCCTTACGAAACAATCTGCTAACCTGAATTTCTTTATATAAGAATATTTTCT
>JAXIUT010000048.1:9651332-9671773 GCA_035586675.1 Eurytoma californica
TATATTTAATATTTTTCTCTAAAATTGACTCCAAACGAATGACGGTTGATTTTCGATTAAAAACTGTCATTTTGCAAAAAAAAAACATCTTGCACTATCATAATGAAGAGCGAGCGCGAAACGCGAGCAGCGGGCGTGCCTCACATGCAAAATGCTTCGCATTTTCATCCTTGCATCGCGAAGCAAGGCGCGAGCCACTGGCGAGCCCAGTTTGTACCTTAAATTATGCACGACGTCAGGCTGTATAATAACAAATGGTCCGGCGTGCTTTATAATAGACCACCTACTCGCGCCGCCTGCAATTTAAGCATCGCCGGGGTAATTTCATCGGGAATCCGGCGCCTTGACTTAATAGGCGAGGCTCGGGGAGAAAATCGAACAAGCCTCCCCTGCCCTCTTTGCGCCGTGCAGATCCGAATTATTTTCTCATTTCCGAAGATCGGCGTCTTTAAGCGGGTTTTTTTGTCCCCCTCTGGCTCTCGTGACCTTTGCGCGACTGACTTATCCAATTTCGGAGGGCGAAAATTAATTTTACGTAGATATCGCGCGCCCCCCCTGCGAAAGGAGTAACTTACTTTCGGGGGAGGCGAGGGTATCACTTCTCGATCAGCCAATTTTTCACGCACAGCCTTCATGACCCCGTTTTATTTTCGATCCTTTTTTCCCTAAACGACTTTGGCAATTAAAATTTCCTGCCTATCAGCCCTCAAAATTCAGATTCGCCAGACGTAACGTCGATTCTCGAATACAGTGAATTTCTCCTATGCGTGACGTCACGATGTAAACCGATAAGCTTATTCGAAATCAATATTTTTTATCGGGGCGGTATCGTCGGTGAATGGTAAAAAAACATTTTATAATACGTGCATAGTTTTATTTGCTTTCCCCTTTTTTAATGTAATTTTAAAGTACAAAGTATTAGCGAAGTGAAAAAATGTACAAATGGTTTAGTAAAAAAAGTGAGGATTTATCGCTTTGTAAAAGAAATTACGCCAGAGACGTACGTTATGAGGGATTTTCTATATGTGGAGAAGAGTTTAAAACGTTAAATTTTGACTGTTAAATTCTGCGCGGAAAAATCTCTTAATTCTGATATAACTTTAAAATCTCAAAAATAAATTCACTAACTTTTTTTTTTGCGCGGATCTAACAAATGATTTTCCATTCAATCTTTATTTTTCTTTTCGGGAACAGAAGTAGATTTTTCCGCTTTTTCGTTCAATTCTCTAGCATACGTTGGGCAACCCGTATCCAGTTACTCCGCTTTTCTTTTTTAAATATAAATTTCGATTAGCCCTCTGAGCGTGCGCGAACTGGGCCAAGCTTGAACAGACGCTGGGGGTAGGTTTACCGTGGCGTAATCAGTATTTCTCGAATATTATCAAAACAGCAACTCAAACTCGCTCGTTAAGAGCGGGCCCGGAGCTCGTCTCTGCAAAATTAACACGATATCCAAACAGAGCCGCGAGTGCGATTCCCGCCTCCCGATAACCCCTGCATCTACCTCTCGTCGCTCGCCTCAGCCGCGACCCTTCCGCAGAGGCGATTTTTAAATAAAAGGGCGGGAAAAAAGGAAGGGGGCAGAACGCGGAGGTACAAGGAAATGGAGAAGGCGGAGATAGCCGTGGGTGGGACAGATAGCATCGAACAATATCGCCGGGGCCATTCGCGCGAGTAGAATAAGGGCCGCGCCGTGGATATCTCGACCTCGTCGGCTATGCGGGCCGGGGCGTCGCCTATAATTTAGCCGACGCCAGCCGCGCGATAGCCGGGATAGCGCATCGTCGGCTGCGCGCGACACCTTCGGCAGGCCGCGCGCAATCATTTATTACCCCGGGCCCGATTAATTCCGTCGGGGGCGCGAGAAGACTCGGCCAGTCGGTCGCCGCCTTGGACGCTAGCCAGCCTCCGCGCGCCGCGCGTATCTCGGCAACTTTGGTCATTACTTTTGGGCGATGGAGCCAGCGGGCGTAAAAAAGCGAAGAGGGGGCGAAATGAAAGCGCCGCGGGGAGAGGGGCGCTGATGTACTCTCGACTCTCCCCCGGCGCGCGCGCGAGCGGCTCAACTCGAGCGATTACGTATATTCCGCGGAGTTCTGTCGCCTCCTCTCCCTTCGCTCTCCTTTCTCCCGGCCTGGCTTTTTTTCGGCTCAGAAAATCGCAAAGTCCCGGGCTCCTCTCCTCTCGTGTGCTCGCTCTTCCGCTCGGCTCGGCCTGCGACCTCGGCCCCCTCCTTCTCCGTCACGCAGACAGACAGGCGGACGTAGGTACATTTCCACTCGGTATTCCTCCTCCTCTCCCCCGCTTTTTTTTTTGCAAAGCCCGGATAAGATCGGATTTTTATGCTAGATATATCCCGGGGGCCGGGGGGAGGCCAGCCTCGCTAGTCGACGCGCTCGCACGACTCTCCCCGTGCCTCGGAGCAATTTTAGTTCGAGAGCCGCGCGGCTGTGAGCGTGCGAGGGGCGGTGGGCGGGCTGCCATCGCGTATTCCCAAGCCCATGGGCTTCCTCCGCCCGCGCCCCCCTCCGGACGCGCGCACCTTCCTCGCCGGATTGCTGCCATTCCCGCGTGGCGCGTCGGTCCTTTGCCCCGGCGCGCGATGTCCTTCCTCCGCCTTTTCTTTCCTCGTCACCGGCGAGCCCGGCCGCCCCCCCGGCGTACAATGGCTCGTCGTATATGAAACAGCTTCCGGCGATATCTCGTTTCCTGCGCGACGTGCGTCTCTTTCAACGGGGCGCAAGGGCTTCCCCCGCGATTGAAAGGGGGGCACCAGCCGGCCCGTTACGAGGAGCGCCGCCGACGTGTGTCGCGTTTTTTTTTTTCGCGCCATTTCCGCCGGCGCGCCACAGACGGACGGCTGATTTCGATTACGCCGCGGATACGCCGGGCCCACGCCGGCTGCGCTCTATCGTTCTCGTAGATTCGGCTCGATCGAGACGTTCTAGGGGAGTCGAGCGGAAATAATCTAGATTAGGCCTGAAAAATTTATCGATTTTTCCAGGAGACGCTTGACGTCCCGTACATTGAACCGGCGCTCAGGGCCGATTTGCATATTTCAGTTTTCATTTTGTCTGTATGTATGCGCTGCACTGACGTAATTGCGACGAGTATTGAATTTCCACAACGAGATTACGTAAATAAATTAATTGAATTCTGCGCAACTCAACGCAAAGCAGTCGTTATTAAGACTAGAATTTGGTGAATTTACAACGTTGGGATGTAATCGAACTTAATCAACTCTATTGCTTTTTTCATTTGCACAGTTTTTTCATTGTTAAGTTCACCAAATATAATGCATTTATATTATGTCGATCCCTTCCTTGACTGTCGTAATACCATATCGACCCAAAATTAACCATTCAAGTAGGTGTAATTTTTATTGGTAATTAATTCAAATACGAACGTCGAATTCGTCGTCGCGATGTGCACCTCGCCTCGGCAAGGTAATATAGGGATTACGCGTGAATTTATTTATCAGCGGTATGCGCGTTCTATATCCAGCCGCATTAAAGTCAAGCCGATCTACAATGATTCGCAAAATGGACTGTAGAAAGCGAGGTATCTCGGGCAATAGTCCGCTCCACTTCCCGGCTCGTATTCCCCGGCAGTTTTTTTCCCGCGAGTGCCGCAATAAACGTCGAGGGGAGTCTCAAGGCACAGAGCGGGAAAGAGGGGGAGGAGCGTTATAGGCGCGTCGCGACCGCAACTAGACGCGGGGTCGTTGGCTCGTTAGCGCGATATATCGCGAAAATATTAACGAATGCGGCATACGGGCTCGTTCCGGATTCGCGGCCCCGGCGACATTCCCCACATGCGGAGGCGCGGGGCGTGGGAGATGATTGGAACGCAGCCAAACGCTCGCGCGCGCTGCAACTGAGAATCGAGTGACCCAGTATATATCCAGCCGCGGGATCTTATCTGCTGCTCTTCCGAGTCCTATCAGTATTTCTCCCCCGCCCCCCCTCCTTCTTCCGCCCTCCGCTAAAAATGAAAGGACAGACCCGGAAAAATCCTTCGCGAGCTCTCGAATTCCCCCCTCGACCCTCTTTCTCCTCCTCCTTTTTTTTCGCGAATCGAAAAATAACCGTTCACCGACTCCCTCCTCTTCCCGCCGAAAAAAGGAGCGAAAGAGGGCGGAGAGGAAAAAAAATACGAGACGGGATTCGTTCGTTATGTAACTGAATTATTGTCAGACGTCGGGGGCAGCGGTGCGAGCGTAACGCTCGCTGGGGGTGAAAGGGATTGCGCAGCATGCGAATTGCCTCGCGCGTATCCGTGCGCCGCGTCTGTGTGAAAAGTGTTGATGCTCGCCTCTCCCCGGCTCCTCCTCGCCCCCTCGCCCGTAGTTCGAGCTTATTTGCTCTTCTCGAGCCGCACGACCTACTTCGCCTCATCCACTTCGCCTTGGCCGTACGTGACAAGTTCAGCGACATTACGTACTTTAGTCGCGCGCACATATACCCCCCTCTCCCGGCGAAATTCCCACGTCCCGGCCGCCATTGTCGTTTCGCGCCTCAATTAACGCGCCGGCGCCTAATGTATCGGCCGCCGAAATTAAATTTACGGCCGGAAGGACCGGCGACCCCACGGACGGTCGGACATTTTTTGCACGCGCCCTGCCCTGTCCAGGCTCAGCCTTGAACCCGACGGGCTGGCTCCCCCCACCTAGCTACACACACTCTTTTTGCCGAATATGCGCCCGCGGCGATATTTCGGCGGGCGTTTATACGGCTTTCACGATAACGAAGCGTTTGTCGTAAATGCTTGATTTATGGCTTTCTTCTTTTTTTCCTTTTTCGCTCGCGCATTTTTTTTTTTTTTTTTATTCGTTTGCCGGGCGTCGGGTTCGATCTGGTAAGAGAGAGAACGCGGGAGTTGCGATAGCGGCTCGTCTGATTACCGGGGATATCGAGGCGAGGCACGAGTTTGTCGTTAGGCAAATGACGGATGCTTCGTGTTTAGGTACACGCGGCTGTTTGGAAAAGTGTTTCCGAAACTTTTAGTACGCAAATTTGAAGTGATTTTAATTATGCAAATTGATTTTACGTTTCACTGCGGATCACCTATCACCTACAAAAATTTAAATTCTCGCCGATTATATACACAATCAACTTCAATTATTTAAAGCACACTAAATCGGAACGGCTTAACAAAATCAAAAGAAACGTGTTTCATTAAAGTAGATCGATTAATTTCATATATATATCGTCATTCAACATCAATATCTCAATTCCTCATGTTTAATATAATATCTATCGTTTATCTTCGATACTAAAATCTGATGTATATTTAATAGTTTAAACAGTCTGAATATCTGAAATCTACTAAAAGCGTCAACAACATATAAAATTGACTATCCTGTATAGGATTGGAAGTCGTCAATTGAAATGCATCGCAAAATTTTATTAAAGCCTGCAACGTACCGTGTCATTTTATGAGATACTTGTATAACTATTATGCTCGCGAAAATATAAACAAAAGCAATATCAGCGTTCTTAAATGCACGACACTTATGTCGGTTGTTTTATTTGCACTATACGTAACACGTCTACAAAGAATTTTTAAGCTTCTATATCGCATTATATCTGCACGGTTCAAAACATATTCGCAATATGTTATTTTTTTTCATCTGTTAAAATTAACACACGCGGGGTATGTCACTGAAAGATTATGTGTTTTACTTTCCTTATTAACACACATATGTGTGTCATTAAATAGCGCATGCGCAATAGTGTACATCTTAACACACGTTTGTGTGTTATTTTATTTTAAAACACAAAATATGTTAATTTTTTTAACCGCGTGTATAGGTGTTTCATAAAATTTACTGTTAAACGCCTAATAGTGAGGGAACGGACTAACTACGCATATAAATCAATACAAACTTTGTTAGTCTTTCTATGTATGTCGTACATGGAGTGAATAAACAAGAAATATGAATTAATTCATCCCGAAAAACAGAAGAAAAAAGTAGGAAAACTCAAGATCTGATGTTAAAGCGTATCTATCGTAAAGTAGATGATGTCCGGCTTTGGTCAGACAAGTGTAGTACAGAAATAACCGACACCCCGATCGTTCTTTTATGTTTCTAAACTCGTCCCATATTCATTAACCTCGGGAGTTTACGAACCCGACAACCAACAAAGCGCACTGCGACGGGTTGCTTGTCCGCAATAAATCAGCGAATGCGCAAATCATCGGGCGCGCGAAAAAAGGTATCTACAAGAATTCCAGAGGTTCGGTCGTTTCTAATATTATTCACTTCGATTTTTATTATCGGTCGGCCGCTATACCAAGTGTGGGCGCGTGGACCTAAGTGCCACTTGAAAAATTGATCTGAACACAATTTAAATGGCCCCAGTGCGAGATTATCCGCTGTAAAAAAAATCCAAGTGACGGTACAAATTCTCGGATACAGCGCGCCTTTTTTACGACCTCAAAACTTTACAGTCGCGGTAAATCATCGATATTTTCCGAGCAATGATGCGAGCGCGCAGGTAGAAATGAGAAAAAAAGAGGAGGTGGGTAAGGGGGAATTATGTATCATTATTTTTATGTGGTGACCATCGATTTCACAGTAGGAGAGAGAGAGAGCGGGAGCGGAAGCGCCACCGCGGTTATCTATCTTGGATTACGCGCGCGGCTGCATCGCGCTTATTAAATTTCTCGTCAAAGGAAATCTAACTGCAATGGCTTTGTGTTAATTATAATTAAACAGCGCAATTATAATACCGCTGAATCAAAATTAGCGCCATTCACATAGGTAAGAAAGAGAAAAAAGTAAGCTACTGTAACCACCGCCTCCGGGCTTGGAAAAAAAACACGGCGATTTTCATTGTATTCTCCCGGTTATGACTTCGACTATTAATACGAACTTTCTATAAAGTCTAATTGCTCTGTTGTAAAAATACACCTATATTTCTTCTCCCAAGGGGTTCGTTTGACACAATTGTTATGAAAACTCGAGTGGAGGTTCTGCAAAAGATCTCGAATTGATTTTATCGAGGAAACTAAAAATATGAATAGCCGTAATACGAGTCCCGATCGTAAAAATCTATATATCTCACTTTATGAAATTACAGCCATAAATTTGTATTCATAGTCTGCGTTATTCGCTCGCTATTTTGCGCGCATGAAGGCGCCGAGAGTCACGAAGTTTTCAAACAAGCAAAAAAAGGCTCGTCGCGCGCACTCATTGTTACAGGCCCCGAGAGAAAGAAAAAAAAGAGGCGCATAATCACATTCGCTCGTCGCGCTGAATTTTTCTCCCTCCCCCCTTCTCCCCCCCGTCGCGCTCGAGCCCCGTTACTTCCGCCTCGGCCGAAGGCGAATGGCAGTCACGGAAGTTGTCAGCGCGCATGCGCAAACGGAGGGGGGGGCGCGCGGGGGAAGAGCGCCGGGAGAGGGCGAGCGCCAACCGTACGTATATACACGCGCACAAAAGTCCTTACGAGCGACGAGCACAATATCGCTCTAATAAATACGTGAGCGAGCGCAGAGGCGCGCGGGTACGCGAGAGTCAACATTAGTTACCGCGGCTGCGGCGGCGCCTCGCGGGAGCCATTTTCCTGGGGCTTACCGGGAGCCCGCGGATGAATTTCCACGGATCCCCGTGATTCCGCCGGCGAAAATAACGAGATAGGCCGGTGTCCGCCCGAACTTTCTCCTCGTTTTTTTCGCCGCCCGAAATAAAAGCGAGAGCGACCGAGGGGGCGAGAGAGAGAGAGAGGCCAGAGGAGGGATGAAAGCCCCGTACGTGGGAGTCTATAGGAGAAATATCGATTAGCGTGTTTTCCGACGGTCCCCCGGACAAAACAGGCGGCGCGTCGCTCCAACTTTTCGCGCTGCTTTATTTCGGAGCCGGGGGCGAATATTTCCGCGCGCGAATATCGCACCGGCCACCAAAGGAAACTCCCCCGGTCGTGGAGCGTGGAATAAAGTTTTTTCCGGGATTCACCCGCGCACATATCATCGCCCGCGGTATGATTTTTATTTGTCACCGGCACTTTCGCCTCGCGTAAAAAAAGCCGAAGATCTGCCCGAGTGCAAACAAATAAAGGAGAGAAAAGCGTAGGCGTTTGAAAACCGGGCGGAGACTGGATTTTCGCGCGTATAATAACAAACGGCCGATTAAGGCGTCCGTATAGCCGCGAGGCGAGCGCGACCCCCGCGCGTCCCACATTCGGATTCCGGCGCATGAATTCGGCCTGGATTCGAAGGTCGACGCGGCGCCGCCTACTCTTTTCAATTATATTCCCCGGGCGGCCGATTATCATCGATCCGGCCGAACATCTGCGGCTAATGCGAAAGAAAATGAGGAGGCGCCCGGGCGCCGAATTTATAGGCGCGCCGGCCGACGGCGGGAGAGCCGTAACGAGACGACGATGAGTCGCTGCCCCGCTCGTGTGTGTGTGTGTGCAGCGCGCTCTTCGGGAAATTCGAAAAATTCCTATTCATCCAGCGCTTATTCCCACTCCACCCGGCCTCCGAGAATTTCCCGCGCGAAATTGATGCTGTTGCGATGCACCCTTAAGCTCTCGGGTATACTGGCGGGAAAAAAATTTCTTTCATCAGGCTCGATCTCTTGATCTATTTTATGAAAAGATTTCGTGGATATTAAAACTCGAACGCAGCCAGCGGGTAAATAAAATTACGGTTTATTTTCACATTACGCGTTCGTGGATCTTGTGCAATATATTTACACTGAGCGATGAAGCGTTCAAAAATCAGTTCGTGTTTATTAAAATACTCGGAATTTGTGTAGGGGATATTTACGAAAAGCAAAAAAAAAAACATATTTATACACATTTATCAATATTTCCGGATCATATAGGGAAAAAAAACCATTTTAATTCCATTCATCCTGGCTTTTAATACTTGACACGATTTTTTTCAAATTACCTTACGCAACCGTGTGAATATCTTGCAGCGCGTCATTAAAATAAACAATGCGAAAAGTCGATATTTCGATAGGTCGTCGTGAAAGGTCTCGAACTCGCACAGCCGTCGAAGGAATTAAAAAGAAAAATTCCAATCCCGCCGACGAGAAGCTCGTGAGCGCGTGCCTGTCTCCTGGACGGTGATAAGGCAAAGTGTAACGGGGGGTAATGGAGCGGCCGTATCGGTCCGTGGGATTTCCCTTCCTCCGAATCAAGAAGAAGGAGAAAAATTCAGCGGACTCGTACGTGTTCAATATGCACAGGTCCGCTCTCCCCAGAAGTGGGCTCGCCTTCTCACGCCCCCCCCTGCAAACACACTTATATGCGCGACTAGTCCTGCGCGCACACGCTGCGGGTGGGTATATTGCCGCAGAAATCACGTCGTCGCTGGTACATGTAGACAGGGGCTTGCCTCTTTGTGTTTTACAAGGGGCAGGGGGGGAGGTGGAGAGAGAGAGAGTGCGAGCTGACTCGACTGACCTATTTTGATGCATTGCAATATCAAAGAGTCCGCGCGAATCGAATAGACGTTTTATTTCAGCGCACGGGAATTAAAACAAAAGGAACAATTAAACGTACCCCAGCGCACCGAAACTTAATCCATTTTGCTCTCGTATTTATATATATACATGTGTATGTGTATGTATATATATATTATATATATAAATAAATTTCAACGGGGCCAGATCCGTACATCCACCGCCGACAGGTTCCATCCCGTCCGCGCGAACGGCCAACTCGATAATGCCTTTTTTCTGCTCTTGCCTTTTTTTCCATTAGTCAGTGACGGCCGGGAAGTTAGATTCGTTATCGAACTCGGGTGAGTTAATGCGGCCGAATTATCACGATAATTAGATCGAATCCAAGTCGCGGTCGAACGTGACTGACGCGATCGGAATTTTTATTTTCGGTTCCTTTAAAAGTGTGGGTTGCGTTAAAAGGCGCATTGAAACATTAAATTTCTTTCTATACAGGAAAAAAGTAAAAAACAATCAATTGTATTTTTTTTAATCATACGTCCGTGGCGCCGTGCAGTAGCTCACCCGCGTTTAAAAGCAATTAGAATTTATGTCCCGGTAAACTGGAAACTTTAAAAAAAAAATTCGCGCTTTGACCGAGTGAAAAATGAAAGTTGCTTGGCCGGGGCTTCGGAGAACACACGGCCGTAAATTGCGGCTTCGACCCCCGCTAAAATTTTTAGCGATCGCACCGAAAGCGTGTCAAAGTGCAGTCGTATCTCGAGGGTGTCGTGTATTCCCGTACTCGGACCTCCGAGAGGCAGCTGTAAGTACATTCCATTGTCGGCTCGGAACAAGGATGCGGATTAAGCCGACAGACGGATCGTTCGTTCTTGATTAATTGCTCGTCGAAGACTTAAGACACTCAAGTGACGTATGAACAAGGGCCATTACGCCGCGCGTGGCATTGCACTGCAACGAATCACTGACGCAGAGATTACGCGTCTGAACCTTTAAAAAAAAAAATGAAAGTTCGTTCGGCCTTTTTCGCGCGACGCGCTGAAAAAATAATCAGGACAGGACGGGCTTTGCCGTGAGATAAATAATAAAATGGCCTCTTTGCGGCCGGCTTCAATCGAATGTAGGACTCTTTTAAATGACTTTGTATACTTTCTTTTGATAAATATTTTGTTAACGCTGCATTTTTATTAACATCACGAAGAATTTAATTTACTACGACATGTGTATTTGTCAAAAATTTATTTCGTTGAAAGAAGAATACGAATACAGAGCTCATTGTAAAATATTTTTAAAATGTAAGTTGAGCAATAATTATGAGAAAAATCAATTGTTACTTAGTTTTAGAAAAAGTTATACAATTAATTTATTTTAAATTTAAGTTCATAACCCAATAAAATAAATAAATAACTACGTATTTCCGCAAAAACTAATAAGCGAAGAATGCAAAGATTTTGTTAGTTATTAAGTAGTATATATGTTAGTTTGTAAGTTTTTTTTGTACCAGACCTACAGTCGGGCAATTATTTTGCCTATAGTAGGATTACGATATAATACTGGTTTAAATAAATAAATAAATAAATAAATAAAATAATTTATCTTAAAAAACAAGGTCTAATTAATGTTTTGGCGGAGTGTACTCCGTAGCTAATTATTAAACCATAAAAGCTCATAATACTAAAGTGACTAACAGCTGAAATTTAAGAACCCGATAACTACTTTTATTTAGGTCACCCTGTAAAGATCACAATCTCATAAGTAAAATACTTTCAATAAATATTTGGTTGCAAGCTCTCGTGACTTTTTAATAACAGCGAAAACCCAGCTACAAGGCAAGGCAATTTCGCATAGCTTAAGCACTCCGTTACACAGTAACCCGGGCGAATTTCCATCTCAACACGGCCGTCTATCCTCCCTAGAAATTAACAGCGCTGCAAATTCACGGTAGCAGCTTCGTATCGGCGCAAGAAGCGAATTAAGTGTGTATAAATTAGCGGCGTGTCAAGGGCACCTCGGCGGCCGGCTCAGACCTTGAACATTAAACGAGCTTTCGCCGGCTTTACCACTGAAAACCGTCAGCAAATTAGCGGGCTTGTGTCCTCCATCGGCGTTCTGCATAAAACATTACACCTTCGGGGACCCCCCCTCCCCCGCTTAGTCCCACGTCGCAGCCACTCGCGCATCCAATCAAGGACTGCGTTAGTTACCCGGTGCATATGTTTGCGCCGAGGGGGGAGGGGAGGCGGCCGCGCAAAATGCGGATTTCAGATTGACCATTTGCTTACCAATTAAACGTAACTTGCCTCTCGCATCGGCTCGAAAGCCGTCGAAAGAGTAATCCGCGGGATCAATTTGATTGACGTTCGCAGGATGCTCTTTTCGATGCATCACGACGTTGAGAGCCCACCCCCCCCGCCCCCCCTCCCCCTCGGTGCACTCGCTCGATTTCCGAGGGTCACGTCCGAGCGCGAAATCCGCTGAAATTATTATTTCCCGTCGAATGCGCACCGAGCCTTTTTTTTCAAATTATTGTACAAGGCTTTTCCTCGACACGCGAAAATAATTTTGTTATTTCTAGTTCGAGTGGTGACGCCGGTGCACTCCTCTTGTAGAAACTAGATTGCCGACAAACTAAATTGATGGAAAAAAATAGTTTTAAATTTTGTTGGAAAAAGCTAAATTAACTGTAATTGAAATGTCATGTAACTCCACGAGAATTATTTCGTTTTCTCGGATTTCATTTATCATACTATTAACCGTCACATTTTATTTTTACTTTTTTTATTAATTTTCTTTAATAAAAGAAATCCATGATTAAAGTATGGTGATCCAATTTAGTTTTAATCTAGTTTTTTATATTATTGGACACTTAAATTAATATTTATTTTTTATAAATGATCATGTAATTTGATTATAAAGTAAGCTTTGATAGAGAAAATATTGAAATGCAATAATTCTTAATTGTTAAATGTTAATAAATAAATAAATAAATAAAGAGACTAAGGGAATAAAATCCTCTTATACTTAAAAAAAATGTAGTAAAAGAAAGTAATGAACCGTAACTTACCCAGCTAGAAAAGCATCTACTCTAATCTGTGAAGAATGCGCACTCCTCCAGCGATTGCCGGATGAATAAAAGACCAGCACGGATCGCTCAATGCCCGACAGATGCAATTTTTCGACGCAAGGAACGGAAAAAAATCAATTAGCGAGGGGGGGCTGCACGCCGCTATGCAGTATTAAGCCTTGGACCGGACAGCTTGACTGACTATATACACTGCAAATGATGCAGAAAATCGCCCTACTTTTGCTAGATCGCTCCACCTCGCCCGTCGAATTTATCTTCCGGCTTTCGCGGAAGACTTGCTCCGCGGCAATCTCGATGATACTTTTTCGCCAGAAGTGTATTTCACTCGCGCAGCGGCCAAGCGGCTTATTGTAAAAGCTGTCTATCAGCGACGGGGGGATCCATTTATTAATACCACCTATAGCCCAGGCCTTATCCGCCTCCGCGGGCGATCCGAATCCGGTCAGATTTCATTGGCGGGAGTGCGGGGCCCCGGGAATATTCCCTCTCACCTCGCAGCTCCCACGAAATCGCTGAGACCGCAAAACGTTTATTTTGACTAATATGCAAATTTAAGGATTCGCCGATCCAGCGCCCGATAAATTTCACCGGCCGCGTTTATAGGTCCCGGCCTGTACAGTACGTACGTCCGGGGGCATTAGTTAATGGATGAATAATTCATGGCGCCGCGGCCGGGAAAAATTTTCCTCGTAGAAATATTACACAAACGCCGGTACTAATTCAATATCAGCGTCCAGTACAAATCACGTTATCGCGGCTCCGATACACCAATCTCTCGCCGTCGTGAATTCACTGTGAAGACGTGCCAGGACTTGTGGCCCAATTCGCGCAGCGCCGATTTTAATGTTTGCGCCCGACCGGTGTCTTTTTTTCTTCAATCATTTCTTCGATGACAGCTATCCACGCGAGCCCCTCGAGGCGGGAGAAAATTTTTCATTCCGGTAATTGTGCGACTGTCAACGTGTAGCGGCGCTCCGATAACGCGGAAATTGCTCTTTAATGTAAAATGAATTCGTGCACTTTTTTGGAAGGCCTCATGCACTATGCATGCGCACGAAGAGCCTATCTATCAGCCGGCATATGCTCGAAAGTTCCCGGGGCTTATTACCCGCTATGGTACAAAAAGACTTTCGGAGCAAAATGCGAAATGCATGGACAATCTTGGCCTAATATTTCGTCAAGGTCTCATTTGCCGTGGCTGGCGCTCTTTTTTCCCCCCTGCAGCCTCATTCGAAATGCAAGCTCCGCCTCGCGGAATATCACGTGCGCATTATAATTTACCGCCCGGGACCCGCCTCGGGATTGCGACCGCGCAAAAAAAATACCGACGCACCGGGGAAAATATGCACCGCGCGGATTATTTTGCGATGCTTTAATTGACTATTTATTCAGCTAGACTTCGAGAAATTCATCGGGCGAACTCCCGCTCTCTCTCTCTCTCTCTTTTTTGCGGCTCCGCGAAAATGCAGCGGAAAAAGCGAACGTGATTAGTAAAAAATACGTAAGCTCTTAAGCTTCTCTGAGGCTTAAGCGCCCATTAAGTTAGAAGCTTTTCAAAAATGTCATCGTGAGGGGGTATTAAAATCTCTTTGAGAGACATTAAGATACAATGAGGCGAGCTAAGAGTTGACTGTTGAATTTTAAAAAGCGGAATCGAATCTCCAAAGGTTACCTTCCATTAGCGATATTGACGCGGTGAACTGTGTCGGTATTACATTTCCGAGCTGGTTCACTTGTGTACGTGTACTTTGCCTTGAATCTCATCAGAGGTAATGATCGATCAAATTGTATTTTTAATTTTATTTTTACGTTTTACACTGAATAAATTATTCCTTTTATCGGGAATTTTTCGTTTTATGGTCACCGCATATTTATAACAAAATTCAAAACAATAATTACAAATATAAAGAATAAATTTTTGTTTTATTTCTATGCCTGGCATATTGCAGTTTTAATTACAAACGGGCATATAGATACATTTTTTAAATGTATTTATGAGTCTTTATGTGATCATTATTTATTTAAAATACCTAAATATCAAATAAATAGAATTGTCCCTTAAAGTTTCAAAAAAGTTCTGTAACAGTTAAAAAAGCTTTTTTTTATATTATTTAAATTTATCTTCATTACGATTATTAAAAGTTTTTTAAGAATTAGAAAAATAAAAAGGGCAATTGCAATTAATATTTCTAAAAGCAAGCTCAAAATGAATAAGCACCGCAATAATCACTCTGCGTGTCAACAATCAAAGCTCTTTGATTACTAACCACTGGCACCGCCACGCCTCCCGGCAAATACTTCGATCCTCATAAATTCGGCATCACCCCCTCAATATCATGAAAATCCCACGGGCGCTAATGAAATCAGAGCGTGCTCTCGCTTTAATTAACATCAGCAGACGGTGCCGGATCAGAGGCGGCTCCGCGCGCGCGTCCGGTTTGTTTCGGGCCGGGCGCCATAACTCGCGCGCGCAACACGAGAAGACCCTTTGAGGGGCGGACCAACACGGGCGAACAATACCCTCCATCCGCGCAAAGGTGGCCTACATACGCGTCTCCCCCGGTGCAGCCGCGACGTCTCAACTTTTGCGTCCGATCTTCCGTCTCCCGAAGTCCTCGGCCTCTTCTCTCTTTCTCTCTCCTCTCCGCTTATCGAACTTCCTACCCAACTTCGACCGCAGAACTTGCCGTTTGCGCGCCCTCCTCTCCCGTTCCAACCTACTTTATTTTCAATTTTCGACACGAGCGCGAATATTTCCGGGGTGAAAAGGCCAGACGGGCCGAGGGAGACATTGCGTTAATTGCGCACCTGCGCCGTTTTCTCTATAATGACCTAATTAATTAAAGTTCATTATCGAGGCTCGGGTCGCCACTTCCTTTATCCCGGGGCGCTTGCCTTACTTCGCTGGCGCTTTTTTGCGCGCGTGGAGCAAATAACGCTACGTAATCACGCGGCGCGGCCTCGGCTTACAAAGGGCCGGGCGCGAGAGACTCGCGTAACTCTGGAAAAAGTTAAGTAACCCAGCGGCATCCCGAGTTTTATCAAAGAGTTCTTTAAATTCATTTCCGGCGCGAGAAGCAACTTGCCGGCGTCTTGAGCACCCCGGCTGTTGTTATTGTTACTTCCCTTTGCAGCGCGCCGAATAAACTTCGCTTTGTGCCGCAGTAGTGCAGATCCGCGTGCGGTCAGCCGGCGGTCTATACAGGCGGCTGCGGTCATTAAAATCATTTGAAATTGCTAACAGCTTTATCTAGCGATGCGAAAGTAATTGTTGGCGCTACAAAAGTTGGGAAATAATACGAAAGTTAATAATAATAAAGATGTGATGATGCATCGATGATGTTAAACTAATTACGAGATTATTAGCAAAACGAACAGGCTGAGTAATTCACTTTTCTTCGTAATGTTTTGAGTGTTTATAGGGAAGCCGCGCAATTTGTTT
The DNA here is from genome assembly GCA_035586675.1 of Eurytoma californica. Taxonomy (NCBI): domain Eukaryota; kingdom Metazoa; phylum Arthropoda; class Insecta; order Hymenoptera; family Eurytomidae; genus Eurytoma; species Eurytoma californica. The sequence goes on from JAXIUT010000048.1 coordinate 9,667,281, forward strand.
GGTCTATTGAATTACTGCATTAATTGGCTTAACTCAATATAAGTTGGAAATTTCACCGGCGGAAATAAGCTCATTATGTTTTGGTTTTCCTGAAAAGAAAGGTGAAATTTCTTCCTCAGGGGATCAGTCAACTAGGAGTTTCTCCTCTTAAATGTGTGTTATCATAATTAACTAGACTTCTTCCCGGCGCTTTCACTTACAGGCGAAGCATTTAGAAAAAAAATAAAGGAAAAAAAGAGAGAGAGAGCAGAATAGCGCTCGCACGAATACAGAGAAGTAATGCGAAGAAACTAATTTATGTGAAAATCCCGAGAGGCAGGTACAACACAGCGCGAAGGCGTCTCGCGGCATTTTTTCGCCGAGGCGGAACGGGAAAAGGGTTGGTGAATTAACTCCGGCTCCGGCGGATCGCCACGGCTAGTCCCGTGCACCAACGTAAATTTCAATTAACGAAACAGTCAGGCGATCCCGCGGGAGCCGGCAGCTCGAAGGATCCGGAAAAAGGCCGGACGCTCGAAAATGACTCGTCGCTGGAGGAAGCGCCCATTGTCCCCGGCATTGTTTACGCGCGAATTTCAATTAATGGCCGACTAATGGACGCCGCTAATTTGTCGGTCCCTCGCGAAAATCGCACCGATAAATCAAACATACGCGCGCTCGTTATATTTTACTGTCGGAGGGAGGGGGGCAGTCCATTATTCCCGCTCGGATAAACATCGCGCGTGCCTTTTTACCCGGCGGCCCTGGTTTCGGAGGCGCCCCGGGCGGGGGAGGACGAGTCGGCACTGCGTATACCTGCGCCACTGCGGCAAAGGAGCCATTCGACAGCTGTAAAAGCTCTTCCGTTATATTTATGCATCTGTGTCAAGGCCGCTGCGATTTATCTCCGGCTGATGCGATCCGCTTCCGCGAAAGCCTGCGAGAAGCTCCGCGATGCAGCTCGCGTTCCTCCCATCCCCCGTCCCGCGACTCCCTTCTTTTCGTCTCAAGGAAAGGGATTTCGGCCGCCGCGCTGCGGATTTCCGACGGGATTATTAGCGCTGATTTGCTCGGTAAACGCTATTTTGTCGGGATGCGGAGAATTTGTCGTCTTAAGCAGAGGTAAAAAGAATTTCCAGCGCGGCGGATCAGTGGATTTGCCGGCGGACTATCGGCAATTTGGTTCTTTGTGGGATAAAATTAAAGGGTAGCGAGGAACACTTTGCGCTCATTTTTGGCTAAAAGTCGTAATATTCGCGCGGCGCAAAGATTTTAGCGCGGGAAATTGCTCTCGCTTTGAGCCGCGGCCGTAATTAGCAACGCCCATATTTCCGACCTTCGCCGCCGCGCACTCGAGTCAGAAATCACAAGGGCGCAAAAAAGCGGCCAGCCCTTCGCGTTAATTTTGACATTTTTTCGCGCCGACGTCGCTTTGCTCGAGAGTGTGAAAATTTGTAAAAAAAAAAAAAGAGAGAGACGGAGGGAAAAATAAAAACGGGCGCAATTACTTTCCCCCGTCAGCCTGCGCAAGCGGGCGGACGGGAGAAACTTTGCCCACTTGCCCGCGGAAAATTCTGCACACGATGCCTAAAGCTTGCATAATTTCCGAGTATGTATGTTAAATCACATCCGCGCACTCGCGCCGCCTGCCGGCTCGGCTGACCCCAAGCGCGCGCGACTTGCTTTGTAATCGCATTCAAGGAGGGATTCGAGTTGGCACGGGCACGCCCCGCTAAAGGTCGCCTCGCTCGGCTTGATTAAAACTGGCCGGCGAGCGGCGATATTTCGAACAATCGCCAAGTCGACGCGCATCCTTCCCGCGTCTCGCTCTAATCATTTGGGTTAATTGAACCAATTATTCGACTACCCATTCTCGGGGTGGGAATAATTTTATTCCCGAGAGCCTTTGAAAAAAGAATTTTTTTTTTTTTTCAGAAAAAAATATTTCCTTTTGCCAACGGAAGTGTTATAAATACCCGTGAAAATCTATACTCTATTTTTGAAGCCTCTCGTGCTAATTAAACGAAAATAAAAATAAAGCGTTTATTAAATGCGCACGTAATTGATGTAATCGATCGCTATCGGAAAGAAAATGCATTTTAGCTGCGTCGAAAAAAAAAGAGTTACTCGTGGTACGCGTCAAAATCACCCTTCTATTTATAGTCTCGATACTTTTCGAAAGCTTTGCATCTAAATGAGGAGTTATTGAAGCAAAAGGTACAGGGGGAGAGGGAATGGAGGTGTCGAGCAACGGGGCCAGGTGACAAGTTTCACCGAATAAACGCGGCCAATATTTTTCGCGCTATATCAAAACAATAAATCCTCTCGGACGTTGGTCGAGCTCTCTCTTCCTCTCTCTTTCTCCCTCGCAATTTTCGGTATAATCGATCGATTTAAGCGCATTTCCGCAACACCCCGGGTCCAATTTTTTTTTATTTCGCCAAATGGAAATCGCACTCCGCTCGAGTGAATTTTAATTCTAGACTAACCACTTCAACTCCGTGGCGGCCCGTGATCGATAAGTAAAATATTTGACGGGTCAGCGTCGTACCCGCGCGAGCGTAAATGAGCCCCAGCATTTTGACTCGCTCTAGTATTCCATTATAAGTTGAAGTGATAAACCAACTCGGGCGCGAAGTTCATTCGGAGAAATTTAGTAATCTATTCTTCTTCGCTGAGTTTCTCGCCGAGATTAAAAGTTGAATACTTCAAGGCGGACACGAGGGGTAGACTGGACGTCAAGGTGTTTTATTAAAAAATGTGTGCTGTCATATAAAAAAACACGGAGGGGTGGGTGAGAAGTTTTTAAACAGCTTCGTGGTCTGTGTCTCCCGTGCGATTTCTATTATTAACTGACAAACGAAACTTCGGCTCAGGGTATTGTTCGGATAAATATTTGAGACGACGGAGGATCTGATCCTCTGTCGTTAAGTTTTTTGTCGGTTATCTTGAAGCTCCGAATACGCGCAGTTAAGTCCAGATTTATAGGTACTTTTCAATCTCTTTTTCTGATTTTTAGTGTTATTTTATTTCTGAAACATTTTCAATTTCTTCTGAATTTCTGCAAGATACGGAGAAATGTAAAATTAAAACAGTTTTAAAAAGTAACCGCAAGTTTGATTCAGTCGAAACTTTCTTTTAAAACTTAATATTATATGCATTTTTTGAAAGAAAAATAAAGTAATTTATTTTTATTTTTATTTTATTTTTGTTTTTCTTTTTATCAAAGCCGCAAGTTTTATAACTCTCGCTTCTTTTCATCGTATCAAGCAGCGTAGGTCCAGTGCAGACTTATTTTCAAAAATTTTAATTAAAAGCAACAAACTTTTAATATTCACGCTAATTTCAAGCAGTGGAAGATATGAACTTAACGATCCAGAAAGCTATTAAATCCGAAAAACATGGTCCTCCATTGTGAGAGTACAGACTATATCGATAAGCGTCAAATAAATCTCTTAAAAATGCATTACATCGTTAAGCGAGAATGCAGATTACGGTGAACTTATCAGAAACAGCTGAATGGCTCTTTCTTATCTGTTAAAGTGGCAGAGCGTAGCCGAGCGAACCCTTTCCCTCCGTCGCCCCGGTAATAAATTATCGGTCGGCGGCTGGAGAGCCCGAGTGCCTCCCGCGCACAGAGCCGCCACCGGCAGGCACGTAGAGGGCTGTGTGTGTGTATCGATCATCGGGGCAAATTTTAACCGCTCCCCTCGAATTTCAGGCTCTACTCCAGGCGCAAGACGTGACGGGCCAGGAGGTGTACGGCGAGGACGCGAAGCGAGCCACGCCGCCGCCCATCTTCCCCTTCCTCAACGGCAGCGACGATCTGGAAGGTCAGAACGGCGACATTGAGCTCGAGAACGTCACGCGGGTCAGGCTCGTGCAGTTCCAGAAGAACACCGACGAGCCCATGGTAAGCGAATTAGAGCGCGTCGCCGGCCCGGCCGACCTTCGCTTTTTCTTTCCTTACACTCGACTCTTTTTTCTCTTTCGGCCTGCCCGAGGGGTTGAAGACGTCGGCCGGCTAATGATCCTGCGCGAAAATAATACCGGGTTGTCGGGGCTTGCCGTGCGTTAAAGATTACGGAAAGTTTGATTGATCAAGTTATATGGAGTTTCGGCGCCCGGATTAAGTTTTAAATTAATACTTAGAGCTGGTATTTAATAACTTACGACGCGGGCTAAACTTCGCGGGACATTGAAATTTCAAATTGAATGTAGCACCGGTTTCGCGGTGTTCAATTACTGTCGAACGTCGATTACATTTAGGCCCTTTTTTATTTCACTTCGATGCTTCTTCTTCTGTTTTAATTAAAATCCGTTATCTTTTCTCTCATAGGTATTTCAATTAATCTAATAATGCCTTATTTACCTTTTCAGGATTAAAAATTTTACTCAGGAAAATGGATTAATTAATTTTCAGTAAAAATTGTTACTTTTTAAAAAAATGTTTACATCGATGTTAATGAGTAGAAGTCAATGTATTGTAAAATGTGCGACGTTTCGGTAGCTAC
>JAXIUT010000048.1:9671873-9686969 GCA_035586675.1 Eurytoma californica
TTTTTGCAGCAAAGGTTGAAAACGTCAGTACAATTAAAACCGTTACCTTCTTCTTTGGTAGAAACAGATAAATCATCTACTACTCATTAACATCGATGTAAACATTTTTTTAAAACCAATCTACGATGAGTGATACAAGCATTAGTTTTGAAAAATTGTTACTTTTTTAAAAAAAAAAAACTTTATTTTGCTATTTTCTTGAGTAAAATTAAATGACAAACTAATAATCGAACTTCTAATGAAAATCCATGTTCAATACACTTTCCTCCGCAAGATAAATAATATCTGACGATTTTCAATTTCACACATTTAAGTTCCGTAAAACTTTTGTATTTTATCTCCACTTGGCCCCAGCTGAAAGTATGACGCAATAATTCACGAGCCATAAAGCGAGGAGCACGCCCACGCGGTATAAGCGACCCCGGCGGAATCCTCGAATGTTCTCAAAACCGTGCGGACTGATTCGATCATTGAATTTTATTTCCAGGGTATAACGCTGAAAATGAACGAAGACGGCAAGTGCATCGTCGCGAGAATAATGCACGGCGGCATGATTCACAGACAAGCGACTCTGCACGTCGGCGACGAGATCCGAGAAATCAACGGGATCGCGGTAGCAAATCAGTCGGTGAACGCCTTACAGAAGATTCTTGTAAGTTTTTCTTTCCTCTGAAAAAAAAGTCCTTTTTTTACGCCTTCCGCCACTTAACTGCGAGAAATTTTCTGCGATAGCCACGTTCATTACCTTTTCTCTGTTTCTGTACGAGCGAAACAATTAGGACGAAATAATGAACTTGTCGCCGCGGTTGTTTTTCATCAAACGCAACAAAGCAAGTGGAGAGATCACGAATGTCGCTCGAGCGAATGGAAATCAAGTTGCTCTCCCGCGAGCATCGGAAACGCTTCATCGCGGTGAAAAAGTGCCCCCCGTATAATGTTAAAGTAAAGCTAAACTTTTGCCTCTCCTTCTTTTCACTTTAGCCGGGCTCATTTATATTCCATTAGGAGCGAAAAGCGCTACTTAGGAAATGAAACGCTCGCTCTTATCAAAGACAATCTCACCTTTAACTCCGACAAAGTGGCTCCGCCGCGCGGACTTGGCTTTTTCGCCTCGCAGGTGGCGGTTTATCGCAGAAAATTTTTCTCCCCCGCCCCGTGGCTTCTACCAATCCCCACACCCCCCTCATCAATAACCCAAGCCACGCTAATAGAATCATTAATATTGAGTGGCTTTTTTCCCGGGGCGCGGTAAGGATTCCCCCGCGTGTGATAAAGCGACTTCGGCGAGCGGAGACGCGCCGGCGGCTGCCTCTCCGAAAACAAAAACTCGCGCCATTAAGCGCGAGTCGATTGCCGCCGGAGCGCGCGCGAGCTTCGAGGGGCGGCCCTCGATAAGAAGCCCGGAACTTTCCTGCCGCCCCTCCTTGGGAGCAACTTCGCCATCGAACTTATAACGAGAATAAAGTGTGCTGAAACTATAGAAAAATGTTGCTAATAAAATGGACTTGCGAGCGTCTTTCATTCCAGTCCTTTTATCCTCGTTTTTTTTATTTGCCTTTCAAGCACTGCTTCATTAACCATTCCACGTTGATCCGTGGAGTCGCATTTACGAAAAGTGAAAGAATTTCTTTGTGGGTCGTAGAAAGATTTTTTTCCCTTCGTGAGATCGATCAAGCGCAAACCGTTGAAAACGTCGGGAAATTGGTGTAATTTCAGTGCATCCGTGCATAAACAGGCGTGAGGAAGATTAAGTGATCGATGTGTTTGCCTCCGCGCAGTTTGCGGCACTCACGACAATGGGCTTACTAGATTATTTCTTTTACTAACGAGAAATTTCTGTTCTCTTATATTTATGCGGTTGGCGTAACCCAGAGTAATTAATGCAATAAGTATTACTCGCGGTGTCCATTAGAGACGTTCATGATGTAATTATTTAATGACGTAAATTATCTATCTACGACCTACAAAAATGTATTCTGTCACGAGGCCACTTTTTTTAATTATTTATGCTGAGATATGGGTAAAATCATTTCATGAAATATAGCTAAATAAAATGGATTAATGAGCTGTAAAAAATGCAGCAAGCCATGAATTAATTTCTATGAAAAGGTAATAATTGAAAGAAATTAATCATTTTCAAGCTCAATGTTATCTATCCTTTTTACTGGTAATAATTCTTTATTAATAAAATTTATTAATGCAGAATATTTTAGGTCCTTTAACATCCAATTTTCTTTTCCTTATTTGAATAAGCAATGTTATAAAATGAATAAATTTCTTTTAAAATGTTTAAAAGTGTTGGAAAAAATGTTAAGAGCCGCAAAATCGGCAAGTTACTAACGAAAGAAAAAAAAATGTTTGTCTGTTACAGCGAGAAGCACGCGGCTCAGTTACGTTCAAGATAGTACCGTCGTATAGGAGCGCACCACCTCCCTGCGAGGTACAAGTAAGCCCCAAAAACCAAGCCTACTCCCAATTTCACACCACCACAACCACCACTACCACCACTCTCACAACCAATGTCACGACTGCAAGCGCATCCACCTCGGTAGCGGCGAACCCCGGCGCGGGTGCCACCTCGAAATCCGTTAAAACGCAGACCCCCAAAGACTCGAAGCAGCAAAAGTCTCAGAAAGGGCCGAAGTTGAAAATCGGCGCCTCCTCCTCCAGCGAGAACACGCCGCGGCGCCGCCTCAACCCTCTCTCGGTCCTTCGCTCGCGGAAGTCAAAGAGCTAGAGAGACTTTATCTCCGACTGCCCTGTATTTTTTTTCCAAACCACTCCCCCCTAAACCCCCTCCCCTTTTACGCCAACTTCGCTCTGCGACAGTGCATTAGAGGAAGGCTTTCAAACTAATTAGTTCGTAGATAGATGTGTAGGTATTCGATCTCGGGGCTAGCGCGTTCGAGTCCGTGAATTGTGGTCACGCAGTGACGAGTGCCTGCGCAGAGTTTATACGTAGTTAGACACCAGTTTCTTTGAATGATCAACTTTTTTTTTTAAATAACAGCATGCCTAGATAAAGGAGACGTTGAAACCCCTGTAGATAGCCTTACTTACCGCAAGGAAAAACGAAAGTACACGACTCCGCGAGATTCTTCGGGAGGATCCAAAAAAAAGAGCCCTATTAGATTAGGAACGTCGGTGGTACTCACTCACCGGGTATGCGAGGGAGTGGAGGAAAAGGCTGTTTGCCCCGCGGAATTCGTTAGACCTCCGCGTGTTCCTCCGGCTTTTTTTTTCCTACGTTAACGTCACGCGAGGGCACGAGTGGCATTGAAGTTGCTTGCAAATCGTTGGGACGTTAATGGGCGGGGAGCGCGGCCGTGGGTTCCTTAACCCTCCTCGACCGGCCGGGACAACAAAGCGCACTCGACTTACAGGGCTCGAGGGTTTTTGAGCAATGGCCGGGTAAACGGGCGGAGGCACTGGTTTACGGGATCCGCCGAAGTGGGTCAGTTGGGGTTTAATTAAAAGACGGATTTTAAAGGAAATTAAAACTTAGACCCAAGGATGGAAAAGCCCGAGATTAAAGCGTTTTCGAGTTATTAAATTTTCATTGGATTACGTGTTTTCTCCACTGTCTATCTTATACTTACCTCCCCTTCTCTCTCTTTTATTTTTCGATCCCTTTACTACTTTTTTCTGTAAATTACATTCGCCGATGCACGCGAAGGAAGACCTGATTACTGTACATTTGAAAGGAAAAGGAAGGAGAGCGAGAGAAAAGAAAATCGATTTTCCCCGAAGGCAGCTCTTTGATTTACGTATTGATATAAAAATGCACCGAGCACACATCCAATACACTTTCATCCGTTTCTCATGATCCTCACAAAAGTTTACCCTATATATACAGTTGAAATGCCATCACATCGTTTTAAAACGAGCCTATATATATATAGAACGTTGCTTCAATTGTACAATGTACGAAGAGAGTGCATGGTATATAAAAGAGTTTTCATCCTTGTTTCTTTTTTTTTCAACTTAGGATTACGTTTATATGACAAATGATAAAAGCACGCCTCTGCTCGTTGATTGTCTGTCTCTTATACAAAAAGAATCCCCGAACGAAACCGCACGGCAAATGGAATTTCGCGCGCCCCGAAAGGCGAGCGGGTCGACTTTGCCGTGCGGTCGCGGTCGGGCCATCGGTAACAATTCCAGTCGTTCCCGCGCGACACCGAGTACTTTATCCGGCGGGAATTGACTACTGATTCTGTATTAGCTCGTCACTTGATTGTGTAAGAGGCTGTGCCAAACTTCACTAATGTAACAAATGCACTGAGTTTCGCTCCGATCGATAAACACTTATCTCTCTCTTTCCTTTTTTTCAATTTTCTTTTCCTCGTCTGCGTTTTGGCGACGGGTTTTCCGGGCCGTGACGTTCGAATGTGACTTTGTTGCAAGGAGAAGAAAGCCAAGCTTTTGTTACATTTGTTGTTTTTTAAGACCCTCGCCTGCATGACCGGTAAAATATCTTATGAATTCTAATTTTTTGCTTTTTTGTCGTTTGCTATTGTGCATCTTTTAATAGTCATGTTAAAATGTCTCTTCAATTTGCATTCTGCTGAATTATTCACATAATGTTACACTATTACAAAAAATAATGTAATGTGTCGAGTTGAAATTATCTTTGTGGTGAAAATGTATTATACACTTTTTATGTTATTATTGGATTTAATGTCTGTAGTTAATCACGTATTATAAAATATTATTTTTGAGATTTTTTTTCTTTTCAGTAAAAGTGAGATTTTAAATAATTTTTGTTTAATTGCGATTACTTTTTATTTCTTTTTTGTAAAATACAGGGGGAGAAAGTCGATTAGATAAAACGTTAGAAGCATCTGAATGATACATTACAGTATTGTTTTAATATGTACTACATGTGAAAAAAAAATCGATAATTCCATTTTAGCAAAGAGAAATTTTTAATTTTTTAATACCAAACCCATGCAGCTGAGGGTATAATTCGTGTATCTTATTTCTTTCACGTTTCTGTTGGCGTGTAAGGAAACAGGGTAGAGAAAGAATAATACATGTAGTGTCTAGTTTCCTTTGTTTTATTTGAAAGATACAAAAGGTAGAAGTTAAAAAGCTGATCTAATCATATATTTTACTATTATAGTCAAGCAACATGGCGAGATGATTTATAAATCAATTATGCATTACGTAGTTAATTATATTTACTTGTACATCATATAATCCAATTATAATTAAGATACCGATAAGTTTTATGTCGATCTGTTGTTGTGTTATGAAATGTCCCAAATTTGGCGATTCTGGAAACACGAGAAGAGAATAAAAAAGTAAGAGATAAAAAATGATATTCAATCTATATTACGATGTAAAATGTTTATATATAGTTGTGTATCAGAAATATGTGAATGTTACTTGATGACATAAAATTAACTGTAACAATGCTTGCATAATTAATTAATCGAGGTTTGTCTTAATAATTATTGTAAATCAACTAAATATTACATGCGATACCGCTAATTTTCTCTCTACATTTTAAAAAAAAAGTTGCTACATCTTCTAACTATTTATTATATTTAACCTTGATTATTTATTGTACAATTGTTCAAAGAGAATAACAATGAGATCGGAAAAATTTGAGACTGTGCGATTAAGATAAGACTGTAGTGAATTAAAGAAGATCGATAGGTTTTTATAAAAAGTTGATTGAATTATTTATTGACTAGAGTATACAGAACGAGATTTATTCTAAACTAGTGTTATTAAATGAAAGAATAACCTTATACAAAAGCGACAAAAACTATAATTTGTGTTTTTTGCTATGTTTGTAACGCAAGATCTAATAAAAGTAAAAGGACCGATGATGTATGTCTTCTTAAACACGAGCGAAAGTGGACGTCTCGAGCTACTCTTAAAAAAATAGCTAAAAAGTTTCCTTCAAACGATAAAGCTATAAATGCATCACTAGATCGCGTGCGAACAAAATAGCCGTGTTATTGCGATTACGTATTGTAAGAAGATAAAATAAAAGCATGAGCTGCTGAAAAAGTGACTTTGTCAAGACGTATCGCCTACAACTGACTCCTTCTTTAATTGCAATTATTGACCGATAGCTAAGATAACAAATGTACCATCGACTCTTATTTTTTTTTCTTTTTTTTTTAATTAATTATCCGCAGCATTATAGCGTAACCTGTTTCTTGCTATCACATTGTTTTTGTACACACTGTCTGCACGCCCTTGGCTGTGCATGAAAATTTAAGTAACAGACGAAACGATTTTGTTTGTATAATACTCAACTGATTTTTACGATCTAAGCTGTAGAGAGAGAAATGTTGAGAAACGAGTTCGATCCTCGAAATTGTCGAGATCGCAATAGACGTAGAGCACATGCAAACTTTTCGCGGGATTACGACGGCAAATCAGAGTCGACAGAATTCAACTGCTAACGATCGATCGTCGATCTTTATCTATGTGACTCTTTATTATTTCTCTTTTTATTTTCTTTATAAGTTTTTGTGTACATAGACTTAATTTCTCCTCTGTTCTTTAAAGAATATCAATGTCCACTTTTTTCTTATCCCCGAACTCACGTCCATTTTACTCAGTCAAGGCCTCCCTCGATCTTATTGTTGCAGTATGCCGGGATAAATTGGGTAATGTTACGTTTTCTGTGTTTTTTCTAATTCTCAGCCAAAAGAAGAAGTTTTTTTGTTTTAACATTGTTTTGTTTACTTTACCTCCTCAAAGAAAACAGATATTAATCAAAAATCCATTTTATTGTACATCATCGCACTGTCATCGCGATAAAGCACACGACTGTTGTGGCGAAGTCGTCCGGCGATACGGTGCTTCAGGAGAGAGACAAGTGAGTGAAAGAGAGAGGCTGAGAGAGAGAGAGAGTGAGAGAGAGAGACGGCCATATCTCGAGAACTTTGAATCGAAAGCACACGTTTCGTCCGCATGACAAAGAATCGCAACAGGACGTGCGACAATAGCAGCAGTCAGTCCACCAGACGAGTTGTCAATAGCGTACCTGTTTACTAACTGTGTAGAAAATTGTCTCACTACTACCCCCGCCCTGTGTCAACCTTGTTATTGATACCATTTTTAGTTATCTCTTTTTTTTCCACTTTTCTTTGTGTACCCCACCTTTTTTGTACAGAACTATTTTCAGCGCCGGACCACCAGATCGTACCGACGTGACGTTTCTCTTTTTGTTTTCATTGTTTCAAAGTTTACTTTGGGTAATGATGTCAAAAAGCTTGCTTTTCTGCTTACTTTATGATTACTTTTACGGCGAAATTTAAGGTTTCTACGGTATGTAAGATACTTATTGCCCTTTAAGACTGACCTGGAAACTTTAAATCTCAAACGAGTTTTATTGCTGAACGGCTTTCTATTGAACTAATCTCGGAAAATGGTAGATCGTATTGTCCAGTGCACGCTGTTCCTTTATCAAAGAAACTAAAAAAAAGCTCTTATCTCGTAAATAAAAGTAAAGTTCACTTTCGATCCTCCTGTACAGTAAGAGTAAACTAATGTAAAAATCGTGCAATTCACTCTTTTGTTTGTTCATTTACGTGTCTTGACTCAGCTGAGTCAATTTATCGTTCACTCTGTATCACCATTTCTCGTAATTAATTATTGTGTCGTGAAGTAAAAAAAATAATAAGTATGCATGAAATTGTGCGTGGTGAAGTCGTTAAATGGTGATAGTTCGTAGATGTGGATTTTCAATGTATTCCGCGTCCCGGCGAGCAAAGCAAAACAAAAAAAAAAAAAGAAAAGGGAGTGTCGATAACGGAGTGTACACGATAAAGCACGAGTGGCGTAAGGGATAGTGCATTACTTTGTAGGAGGCGCACCTAGAGCTTAATGCATCCGATGCCGAATTAGCGTTGCACTCCAGTACGATCCGTTAATGCATCGAGCCCCCCGGGTGGCTCGTGGTTTCGGCCGCGAATCTGTAAATCACTAGACGATAACCAATTTGGTACCGCCAGCATTAGTTTTGCCGACCTTCTTTTTAGACATTGTTATAATTTTTTTTTTCTTGATTTCTTCCTCCTCACGCCGCATCGTAGCGTATTGCCTTTGCATGCGTCTCGGAGCGCGCGCATCGAGCCACCTACCACCAAATGTCCTTGAAAAGTGGATTGCGTGACGAATGGAACGCTAAGTCTTAACGTAATTTACTTATTACCTTTTTAATTTAATTGAGTTTTGTTTGTCAACATGTTTGTACGCCGAGGTTTGATCTTTTGTTTTGTTTTTTTTTAAGAAAAGCCCTTGTTCTTTTAACTTTTATTTTAAAAATTAATTTTCTTGTCAATTTAAATTAAAAAAAAATGATACATCTGACAAGCGTCTAAAAAAACGAAATTAATAATCGTCTCCTTTTTTCTGTTTCTTCAACACTCTAGTTGTTCAGGATTAGGCCTCTGCCAGTTTTAGTAAGTACCACCACTTGATCTGGTGTGATTGGACTGCTGTAGTTAGAAGGCTATGCGTTTTCTCTTTTATATCCTTTGTTTCGTACTTTTGTTACCTTTTGTTTCTGTTTCCTTGTAAACCGATATACTTTCTTTTTGTTCACACATCTCTCTCAAACCAACTCGGCAAAAGTTTAGGCTGTATCATCAAATGACCATCAACTAGCGATTTGACAAAAATATGTTATATATTTATCATCTCTATCAATAGATAACACGCGCTCATCCATCAACTAGGTTTTTTCTTCCTTCTTTCCCCCATTTTCTCTCACTCTTGAACCTGTCGCTCCCCTCGCTCTCACACCGCTGCATTTTCTCTAGCCCTTATATTCACTCGGTACACTTTCCATCTCTGATTCTCCTTAGATTGTTATTTCATTTGTTTTTTTTCCTCTTTTTGTTTTTTTTTTTTTTTTTTTCTCATTTGCCGCATTCAATTTAGTTTACTTACGTTTACTTTGTTTTTGTCGTTATTGTTTGATGTTTGAACCATCAGTGGCATGCGTCTTGTGTATCGGCGTTGTTAACCGAAAATAAAATAAACCTCATAGCGACAATTAAACTATGGCATACTAGAATTACTATCTGCCATGTATTGCGCAAGCATTGAATTATGACGATCCTAAGCTTCTTATGTGCAAAGGAATGTGCCGATGTATGCGTATGTTTAACATTTTGTTTACCCTTATACATTTGTTCGAACTTCAATTAGCAGCATATACGAGTACATAGTTTACATTGATCACACACAATTATGTCATAGCCGCACTTATACGATCGATAAACCTCGATTGCAATCGGTAACCTTCATCGTCAATTTGTTTAATTAACGTTAAATTTCATTAAATACAAATGTGTATTCTAAATTCGCCAACGCAGAAATATCCGCAATATTGCAAGGCAAATATGTGATTAAATTAATTACCGGGGAACTGTAATGTAAACTGTATGGAAACCGACGATATATAAGCACGTCGGTATAATAATTTTACGAAATTACCACTTATTTATTAAGATAAAAGAAACCGCACTTCGCATGCAACAGGCTTTGTATCATTGTCTCTGCATTTCGAATAAAAATTTACCGTTTGTCGAATCTGCCGACTTAATTGATAAATTGATGAAAAAAAGAACATAACAATGCAGGAATCCAATTACAATCGAGGCGATATACAAGTAGTACACAAAAAAGAACCTCACGAGATACTCAGCTCCCGCAGTTCATTTCCGTAATTAAACACACAAGGAAAGGAACTTAACCGCCTCTGTAAATAAACCACGCGCGCACGCGAGTAGAATCCCCGTGAGTCCAGCGCACGCCCACACATACACACACTCGCCGAGAAAGCGCTACGCTGGCTAAATAAAAAAAAAAAAAAAACACACACACACTTGTACACGTGAATGTTGCTCGCTGCGCAGCTCGTGCAACTAGCCCGGAGCGCCGCTAAAGCTACCCCTGTGCTTGCAGATATTCGTCCGCGCGCAATTCGACTACGACCCGCTGGAGGACGAGCTGATACCCTGCGCCCAGGCCGGCATCTCCTTCAAGATCGGCGACATACTGCAGATCATCAGCAAGGACGACCACCACTGGTGGCAGGCGCGCAAGGACCAGGCGGGCGGCTCCGCCGGGCTCATACCCTCGCCCGAGCTGCAGGAGTGGCGGATCGCCTGCATGGCCATGGAGAAGAACAAGCAGGAGCAGGGTGAGTCGCTGCTTTTCTTTTTCTCGCCGCCGAAACTTTCGTGGATTTCTTTTATTGGAATTTTAATGGGATTTCCCCTAGCAGATATTTTTAAATGTAAAAAAATGTAATAAAAAGTAGCAATTCGTAAAACAGTATAGAAAAGTGTAAAATAAAGTAAGGAAGTGTAAACAAGTGTACTATTATGTTGGATTTCGAACATTTTTACGTTTTCTCACACCGATTTTTACATTTTATTACGATTAATAGTATTTTATTACAATTTTTTATGTTATTTTACATTTATTTATGTTTTACTTACATTTATTTTTGTTTTACATTTATTTATGGTTTACTTTTTAAAAAAAATTCTTTATATGAAAATTTTTTTAAAAATATTTTATGTAATGCAAATTAATGCAAAAAAAAAGTAGAAATAAGTAATAAAATATAAAATTACGTATCAAAATATAAATAAATGTAGAAAATTGTAAATCATCGCTGCTTTTTATTACAAATAATTAAAAATCCAAAAATTTGGTAAATGTAGGTAACTGTAATAAAATGCAAAAAAAAGGTAAAAAAAAAGTATAAAGATGTAAAAAAAAATAATGAAATGTAAAAGACGTTCGAAATCCAACATAAAGGTACGATATCTTACAAATTCGTACTGACTCTTATGCTGTTTCAACACTTTGTTACATTTTTCTACATTTTAAATTTCCGCTAGGGTCTTTCATTAAATTCAAAAGTCAATTATAAAATCAATTTGTAAAAAACGTAAGATAGATAAACATACCTCAGGGTAAATTTTGTAATTTATTCGTACCGATAAGAGAAAAAAGTGCTGCATTTTTTGTCTAATCTCACTCTCGCCTTCAGCTCGGGCAAGCGGCGGCGCTGCGAACTATAGTGGGGCTGGGGAAAGAATGCATCACTTGTTTCCCGGTTCGGCGGGGATAAAGTACGAACTTTACGATGGGGTATGTAAAATAGTACATTTCGTCACGGGGGCGGAAGGGGATTATGTCGAAAAGTCGAATGAGGGAAAAATCCTCTTCCGCTCCAGTCGCGAACTGCATTTTTCACCTCGAGAGCCGGAAAATTGCATTGAACATGCGATTTGGAGGTTAGAGTGGTGAAAAAGAATTTTCTTGTAAATATGAAGTAAATGAGTGCGGGCTATCTTTTCGTGTACTTTCAAAGTGGGTACATGAAACGTGAAAAAGAAACCTTCACCTAAAAAAATAAGGCTTAAAATTCTCGATGAATATTCCACGAGCTTTTTCTGTAATACAATATTTTTCGAGAAAACATTTTCCAAGTTTAATCAGTTAAGTAATATTGCGCAACTTCATTGAACCTAAGCAAACCAACGTCAGAAGTACACGCGTTTAATCCAGATTTTCGCGACTACATGAAACGTGCCTTGATACGCCCGAGTAAGGAGGACCATATAATAGTGATCATTGAATGGCCCACCTCTGAAACAAAAAAGCAAAAGCTGGATAATGGGTACTCCAAAATCCCATCTTCGTAAAGTCGCGGCGAAAAATTAAGTAACGACCTTTTTGCCCGCGCAACGAGGGAAACTCATTATTTCTCGCCACGGCGTTATGAACGGGAAAATTTCGAACAGGGAAAGTGTTCAGCGTCTAGGTCAAGTGGGATATACTGAAATTGCATAACTTTTGCGAGTCAGCGCTCCAAACATTTTCCGACGCTAACTCGCACGAGTTACACTTTCGAGTGGGCAGCTCGCTTGGCCGAGTGACTCGCCGATGAAAATAATAACGGAGTGGAAGGAGGAGGACAGTGCGGTTCCAGCAGATCGCACACATCGATTTCTGTTTTCTTTTTTTTTTCTTTTTTTTTTTTTTTGCTGACTGTCTTTTTTCATAACTTCCGGTCCGAGAAATAAACGAGAGCTCATTTTCATACTTTTGCTCGTCGCGTTTCAGAGTCACATGCTGCCGTTGACCTCCCCAATTTGATGAACTTTGTATACTAATAGTACATGTATAACCTGTGTAAGACTCGTCATTATGTCTTTATTATATGTGAATCGCAAAACGAATGCGCTCATTTGTCATTTTTTTTTGTGTATACAGATTCTTATATCGCCATGACCGACTGTACATATTATATACATTTGAGTGTTTGTTGTATGGAAAACTTTTATTTTTTCACGTGGAGCATGCCTTCTCTGTCGTAAATAATTAGTCCCGATTCGTGTATTCAATATTAACTGTATATCGTCTTATCATCTTTTTTTTTCAACCCTTACATACTCGATCGGTGTGTACAAACTCGACTGTAATCTTTGATGACTTATGAAAGATTCCTTGGGGATTGAACAAAAGAGAATCACGCGAAGTGTAGAGTGAAAAAAAATGAAGGAAAGGAAAATAGAGAGCCGGAATTACGTTGAATATTATTGTATGTTATGCCGCGCCGTAGACGCTGAAGGAGAGGGAGGCTGCTCGTCTCACACTGAAGGATGTGACGGCTCGACAGGTACGATTATTTTCTGCCTGCAGCTGTAGAGAATCTTTTACGACTCATACAGTAGTACAACGTGTGCGCAAGAATGTTGTAGATCAGCATGATTGATATAAGCGCAGATAACACCAAAGTGACACACGACACACGGACATACATTGAATTTCCTTAGCGCCTCGAACAAATTTTTCCTATTTCTCTTTGTTTTGCACGGAATTTTTCCGTCGAGTAATGAGCGATGGATATGCGTCTGGCAGCGACGCGTAAGTCGGTCGAGCTGCGCGGAGCGTTTGGACGAATGATTTCCGAGCTTTTTGTTTTCAACTTTTTTTTTTTGTATAGTGGCGCATGCACTGTGTAGTGAATTTATTTCCTTTTTTTGTATTGTGGATCGAAACATTTTTTGCCAAATCTTACTCAAACGTAACTGCAGCATTATTCGCATTCAATTTTCATAAAAATGGTAGTTTTTGTTGCGTTTCACTTTTTTCAGAATAAAATTAATAGTAGTAGGTAAATCACTTAGTCCGCAGCAACTAAACAAAATTTACTCCCCTAAACTCAGCGGCTGTCCCAAACATTTGCATGCTAGCGAAACCATCATTCATTACATTATTTCTCTCTAAATGTGAAAGACCGATAATCACTCTATTTCAACTGAAATAAATTTAAAACGTATCGCATCGGGTGAACATTCTCTCATTCAAATTTAGAGATTTTATTACATTTAGTCTAGACCGTAGATACCACCTCCCAGGGAATAAAAAAAAACAATGTACTTCCGCAATCCACGTATATATAGTTCGTGCGAACTATTAAGTCGAAATTCTCACTGCACACTGTGACCTGCTGGAACGTGAACCATCACAGATGCCTTTGAACGAAATCACTGACGCCTCTTATTAGTACGAAAAGAATAAAAGCTTTTACTATTTTCTTCTAGTACATTAAATAAAACAACAGCTAACACGAAAAAATGTGATTAAAAATACAACGCCTCTGGGTAAGGACCTGGACAAAGTAAAAAAATGAATCCATAAAGTGACATGGCTTTTATAAAATAGAAGGCTTAAATAAAAACCATTGGTTATAAGTACGTGGCCAATAATCGAAATGACCGTTAAAAATATTTGCACAATGAGTTTTATATTGCGTAGCTTGTAGATGATTTAAATTATTTCATTCCTCACACTCTTAGCTCAAGCGTAAAGTCACTGAATAAATAAAAAGTAGAGATGTAACATTAAATAATCGGAGGACGAAAGACTCTTTAAATTTACTTCGAAAGAGTTGACCACCGGCGAGCGTGGACTGAAATTGACTAATTTGTTTATTGTGATTTTTCAGTTAATTGCTCAATTTTCGGCCGCAAGAAGAAGCAATACAAGGACAAATATCTTGCAAAGCACAACGCGGTATTCGATCAATTAGATCTGGTTACATACGAGGAGGTCGTCAAACTTCCTTGTGAGTCTCAGCTTCATCATCGATTGGATATACAGATGTAAGAAAGAAGGATTTCACTAAAGAATTTTCGTCTTTTGCAGATTCTGCCTTTCAGCGTAAAACTTTAGTGCTACTCGGAGCACACGGCGTCGGGCGGAGGCACATCAAAAATACAATCATTGCCAAGCACCCCGACAAATATGCGTATCCTATTCCACGTGAGTGCATTGCCCTGTCGATGAATAATCGATAGTAATGAAAACATTTATGAAATTACCGAATTTCCATTCACAGATACAACGAGACCGCCGCGTAACGACGAAGAAAACGGGAGGAATTATTACTTTGTATCCCACGAGGAAATGATGGCGGACATCGCCGCTAACGAGTATCTCGAATACGGTTTGTATCGCCGAAGAATTGCAATAAATTAAGTTCAACAACATTGTAAATGGAAGAATTGCTCTAATAAATAAAAAAAAAACATCGCAGGAACTCACGAGGACGCCATGTACGGCACGAAAATCGAGACGATCAGGAAGATTCTGGAGGAGGGGAGACTGGCGATCCTCGACATCGAGCCGCACTCCTTGAAAGTGCTCCGCACAGCCGAGTTCGCGCCTTACGTCGTCTTCATTGCAGCTCCGGCACTGCAAAACCTTGCGGACGTGAGTGCTTTTTCTCTTAGCTAGTTTTAATCCCTCCCCGAGAGCTTTAAGAACAACTGCTGCTCCGCTTTATTGGATTTTCTTTTAATTTTCCGTCGTTGTATCCGATTTTCAATAGTTTGACAAATTTAAAATCGTTAATGACTAAACTAACAATAAGTGGTTGTTAATAAGTACATTTTAATTACACTACTCTCTAAAGTTGAATTAGTGGAAATTCCACTAATTTTTTTAGTGAACCGATTTTCCATTAATCAATTAGTAAAATTCACTATTAATTAGTAGAACTTCACTAATTGAAATAGTAAACAAAATTTCTAC
>JAXIUT010000048.1:9691197-9703123 GCA_035586675.1 Eurytoma californica
GGATATGCCTATATAAGACATCAAATCTACAAAAATCAACATAAATTCACGTACATCCATGTATATCCACGTAAATGCCAATACGCCTACAGGGGTACTTGGGTTATTGGGTTATTGGTTAAATCCCCGTATTTTACGTGATTTTTGTGCGAATAGACCCACCGAAAAAGAAGGAATGTTCCATAGGTATGCACCGGTCAGGCAAGGATACAGATGCATCGGGTGCCTGGCTCGAAATGAAATTCGGTCGGACGAAAGGTAAGAGAATCTGCGGTACGGCTGTTTGTATCCGCGAGTGACCGTGAAGTGGCACTTTGTCGCGTCTACTTAGCTCGGAGGCACGAGGCGGGCGCACTTAAAGAAAAGCAGAATCGATGGCGCGGATATAGATTGGTCGAGTGTCCGCGATGCTTTTAGCGAAGAGGGAAGAGCTCGCGACGACTGCCGCTCCTCCAGATCTACCGTCCCGGGCTCCTTTGCAAGGGTAAACAATGGATTCATCTGCATTTACAAGGTGGGGGGTATTGCGAGCCGCCTGTATACAGGAGCGGAACGACTGACATTTACTAGCCCCCCCAACCCGAGTTTCCAGCGACGACGGCCGCGAGGACGGGCTCAACTGATAACGATCTTAATGGAATCTTATTATCTGACGTCAAGACGATAAACTACTTTGATCTACTACCAATTAAATGCGCCACGGCTTTATTGTAATCCGATGAAGAACCCGTAATGCTGTCTGCTCTATTGTCAAAACAGAAATGCGCAACAGACTTGCTTCAACCGAACTCTTTCTTGAATTTGCGACACACATAATTTTTGCAGACTTTTTTCCCACTGGTACTCATCGGCAGATTTTTTTGGAGACGATATTTGTCTAGTTTAATATAGACGATAAGCGATCAGCTTGTCGATTTTCCGATCGTCAAAGTAACCGTGACGAAAGAAAAAGGAGTATACACTCGGTGTGTATCGGATTTAAAAGTGACGAACGTATTAGCTGAAAGCTACGATACAATGAATGCGACGTCGCGCTAGCGACGAGTCAACTGCGCGTTCGCCATTCGAAGGGAAATCGTGACTCGTGCGCGTTGAATATGCGACCTACATTAACTTAGCTTTGATCATTCAGCACGAAATTATTACTTTGGTAATTCTAGCCCCAAAGTACCATTATTTTTAAATTACTTTGCGCCCTGATTGCGAGTTTCCAATTAAAACTTCCACCCCATTCTATCTATTTCGAAATCAAGGTAATTACAGTGCTTCGGACCGTAATGGTTTCAGTTTAGAGGATTTCATATTTCGCCAAAATAATTTAATCTGAGTTGCTAGTTTTTTCAATACATGTAATAGATATAGGTATCTATAAATTATATTTTACCGGATGCAGGATCCAGTAATCAGCCAAAACTTTGGCATAGAAAAGTTATTAATCATACAAATCAAAGTCATTTTTTTCTATTGACCGTCTTCTTTATTTGTATAAAACTTCTTTCAATAATGTTTACAGATGTGTCAATGTCGAAGTAACGAAATATAGTGCATTAAGTTACAAGGGTGTACCCGTAGATTCTCACACCCATAGGGAGGTAAAATAAAAATGCCTCAGATGCACATTTATCATCGATCGATTTGCGCTCTAACTGGGAGCACTCTTATTTTATCTCCCTCGGTGCGTAATCTGCTAGTTTCGCACGGGTCAACTGCGATGGGTGCGTGAAAGGCGTTTTTGCACACGAGACTTTTGCGCACGACTAAGAATGTGTAAAAATGTGGTGCCTTACTTTACACCCTAGGCACAAGCACCAGAAGTACTTACATGCACTACTTTTCCACACAGAGTTACATAAAATAATCTACAGCAGCTCAACGGAGGACTTGCACTTAATGTGTATTGCGATGGGCCCAAGTAGACGATAAGTTTATTGCCTTGGCTTGCGCAAGCGTAGCTTCGCGGAGTGTTACTCGAGGAAGACGGCTCGAGTTTCATGACAGAACAAACGGGCATGTCGTGTACACGTCTCCGCTGGGGCTCGCCCCTCCCCCGCCCCGTGTGTACCCGCTGCGGCTGCAACGCACGACGACCATTCTCCAACTTAATGAATGGGATACCGCCTCGGATACCGCGGAGGCAGCCCGACGGAGGCAAATGTCGTTGAGTCGCTACAGGTTTCTCACTCGCACGGATCTCCTTATTTCATTGTTACAGGTGTTTCCAGAACTTCCTCTGAGGTACAAAAGACGTCGGATGCAATGTAACACGCAGTGAGCGAACTTAATTGGAGCCCTACCGTTGCGGAGAAACTATCTCCGTAGTACCCCGGCCTCTTCTACTTTGCTCGGTGTATCAATTGATATAGCGAACATGGATTGCAATTGTGTTAGCAGTTCATTAAGTGGGACCTTTTATTTGCTTTAGGTACGTTTCGATGGGAACTTTTGACTAAATTTGAAAAAGTAAAACTAATACAGTAGGAGAGTTATGGCGTTTATTATGGCGCGAGAATATGCGCAATGTGCAGAAAGCCAAAGTAATCAGGACAGATACTTAAAATCTTTAAGGCCACAAATCTTTAAGGAATTATTTTCTTAAAAGGAGAAGGCTCTTGCAATTCAATAGGAAAATTGTTAACTCGCAATTTGGTAGAAAAAGGCGCTAACTACCCTAACAGCACAAGGTTGTTAAAGTTGTAATGACGTTCTAACAACGTTGTAATAACGTTGAAAATTTCCGCGGACATTTGTTGCGAATTGTTTGTGGAAGATGCTAACTCGCGCGCGGTCACGGGCTTATGGACATTCTTCTTCCCACGGACATTCTTCTTCCCAAAATGGAAATTCAGTGAGTAACTAACTTAATTTCTGGTAATAGCCCTAATAGGCGTAGGTATCGCTGGAATTTATAACTAGGGGACACCGAACTAGAGATCCTAATATATGGTTCATCAATATCTAATACCTATGTAGCCGGCTTTAGTAAAATGACACCCGCGCAGTTCACTCATAATCTTCTTGACAACTAATGCACTCACTATATTAATTACCCTCTTGCACGACTTCTGCATTATCATATACCGTGAAATCAGCTTTCTCTTCCATCGATGTTTCAGTCATGGAGAGCTTTTATACGATGCAAACTTTCAGGCGGAATGTTATTATGTAGACGACTGAGAAGGCACGTCCGGTTAGGCATTTTTTCAATAAATAAATCTATTCTCCTTTGTTCTATACAACTATGGGGGAAAATTTAATTAAGTCACCCGAAATTAAATGTCCTAGTCTTTTCTTGCCTTAGTCGCATATGTACCATGTGTTTGTCGTTGATAAATAATCTATAGGATATCGTGTTGATAAATTAGGAAGTAGAAATAGAAGTAGTATATAAAGCTTATATTTGGCTACCTATTGTTCGGAACTCTCGACCACTCCTCGAGTTCCTTCCGAAAGGAAACAAAGGACGACATCATCGAGGATTAAAATAAACCACGCATCTCCGAATTCTCTAAACAACCTTTCGCGGGCGGTCATGAAATCATCGGCCGCCCACCACGGACCCTTTTTTGCTCATTACCCGAGAAAGCGCATATGCGCTGCAATTTACCGGCTTAGCTCTTATAAATTATTGTTCTAAGCTTTATCCCTGGCCCTCTTTTACTCTCTCGTGCCGGCTCCAACAGGATTTGGGCACATGCAAAAAAAAACGGGAAATACCGAGCGGATGCTCGGTTCGGCGCCTCGGACACTTCACTTCTTCTTCGTACGTCTCTCGTGTCGGATCGACAAGGCTCTCCAAGACAGATTCTCCGGTGTGCGCGTAGCCTTCTACCGTACTTGCAGTACTCTGACGTTCGCGCCGTGTCGCTTTATCCTGTTGCTCGTGCTCCGTGTGTGTTGTGCGATTATTAAGAACGTGTGCGTAAGGACGACGCATCCAAGACCGCTGGACGAGGCAAAGTGTGTCTCGCGGAGATCACCACTGCGTTGATCTCCGAGGCGGCTCCCGAGGCGGTGCCAAGAATTACAAGGCTTGGGCCCCAGGAGGTGACGCGGTGAGGCCGCTCCCATTCCTAAGACGTTAGGACTGCGTCACCCCAGAGTGTTGCTGCGGAGCCGTCTTCCACGAATTCTCGGCCCCGGTAGCAGTGGGTGCTACCGCCGGGCCCCCTTACGCACCGTGCGATCGATCTGGCCAGTATCACCGTAATCTTAGGTAAGATAGCTCTCTATATAACCAATTGAATGCATTCAATCGTCACGGTATATTATATATTCATTTAATTAGTATTTTGTAATTATACCTAACCTTATTAATATTGTATTGTTTACGGCTTTTTCCTCCACCTTCTGTGGGGGTTTTTTTATTCCTTGTCAATAAATCTTAACTGTATTTGTATTAGTAAAATTGATCTATTTCTGATTTATTTATGTAACTACACACTATCCCTCTACTCCCCTTTTTCTTTTCCTGTTAATTGTAAAGACTTGGTAATAATATCAACACCTATATTAATTAAATGATCTTGACGGATGCCGAGGGCTCTTTTCTATGGAGATGGTGCAATTTATTTTTGTTTTACTATATTTACGCCTTAAATACAAAAAGTCCATAGGTAATTAGAAACTGAGGGTCTGCAATTACCTTTATCCATTGATTAACTAGGAAAGCACATGACTTTCGGTTCACGGATTTTGTAGCGATTTTGCTCTCGCATTTTATTATTTGATGGTAACTCAACTCTCATAAAACTTAAAAATTCTTCCAGTAAAGGAAACTACAATAGAGGAAAAAAGAGGCTTTAATATTTTGAGGCTTTACGTTAAAAAAATCTTCTATTGCATATGATGTAAATATGTTAAATTTATTACACATTGGAAAAGAAAATCTTCAATTTTTATTAATATTTTTGAGCAGTTATTTTCAATATTGGCTATACAACAGTGCAAACATTGTTAAATCCTACTGAGATTGTTTCATCGACCGGATCGATCTATATCAGAATATAGATATATTTTTATGGATATAGCCTGAGGTGACATTCAGTATTTTATGGGAATTTTGTGCGAATAGACCCACCGATCTTTTTCTGCTCTTCGAATTTAGCTTCATTGTAACGTTTAGTTTATTTGCGCAAGAAACTGTTTATTCAACTGCTTTATATTAAAGGCCACGCTATCAGACCACAGGCAACTAGCGCTGTAGCCGCGCGGCATATTTACATTAACATACCGTATCACGTAGTGACCGATTCATTTTTTATTCTGGTTTATATTCCTGCAACTTTTATGACGAGTTGAGTAATGATTCTTAGAATGCTTGCGTTACCATCGTTCACACGATGAAAACAATTTCACTGAACATGGTGCAATTTTAAAAGAGATATCCGAAAATGAAATTATTTTTATTGCTTTTTTCTTCTTTAGTTATTGTTTACATTTCGCGCGAAGCAGGGAGTCCAAATACGACAGGCGAAAGACAGTGTAGCGCAAGTTAAATTTTACAAGTCTATATGAATGTGTTATTGAACTCAGAGAAATTTACAATCAAGGTGGTGAATAGGCATGGGAGAAGATTGACATGGACAGGAGTGCCTTTTCCTCGCCCACGGTCATTTTAGATATGATCTTTGGCGGCGGCGCGGCCATGACCGCAAAAAGCGAAACGGAAAGGACATGGTCTTGCTAGAAGAGCTTTAGGCTCAAAGGCAAGAAGGATTCGGTCGAGCAGTGCTTATCTTGCTGCAGTTCCGGCTTTCAAATTTTAATTCAGCAGAGGGTATTAGGTATGTTGCAATATTCCGATCTGCTTGCAGCGACAGCAAGGGTCAGGGCGAAAGTATAAAGTGCTGCGGTAATAAAGATGTGAGGTAAGAATTCACCGATAGGAATATAATGGAAGTCTACGTCGATAAAGGTATGGTTGACGAACAGAAAATCGTCTTCGCCTACGGGAGTAACCGAAAACCCGGCAGTCGGTTAGTGCGTGTAAGTTTATTCGTGTTGCCGGGATGAAAAGAGTAATCCATTTTTAATGTTTATGCGACGTTCAATCGTCGTAAACAGTAGATTGAAATTTTTAAATTTAGATATGTGAGTCTACGTTAGACATCCAAGTCACCCTTTTGCATCAAAATCTGCCAGCAACTTCTAAAATAACAAATGGAAGGAGCCCCCTATATTTAATTTAACAACTTTTCGGCTCTTAAAAAATATCGTTTAGTTTCTCGGTAAAAAGTTGTTAAAGATCAGAAAAATGAGAATTTTGAGAATTATTTATACATGCTGTATATACCAACCTGTAGATTGTTGAGCGTGAAAGAGAATTTCGCCGGTGGTACCGAGTACGGTGCGCTGCAATTTGCTTTCAGAGTTTCCCCTGGCTCATAACGCAAGCGTTCCGATGCGATAACAGGTTTACCCTTGGGTATAGCTGAAACATAATAATGCGAGCGTTGGGGGACGAGTCTCAATGGAAGCGAGATGGGCGAATTCGGAGTAGTATCGAATCACTGCAGTTCTCAAATTTGGGCAAAGACTGTGTCACGTTTTCGCTTCGCGGTCACGATAATTACATCATTTTCCATTTAACCACCAGGACTTATGCAATTTCCAAGCGGAGTTGATTTAATTAAAGTACTGTCAACGCGCAACGCTAAAAAAACACGAAATGAGAAATAGGAGGGTTGCGACTTGCCGGAGGAGCGATATTGAAAAGACTGGTCTTGTTGCTCTTCGCCCCGTTTACGCGCCGTCGGTTGAAGGGAGACAGGAGGATAGACTGCGGTGAAATACGTATTATCCGCACAAGAGACGCATTTTGTAAACTCCCCAAAGGCGCGCGCGCGCTATCGGACCCACATTGTTGCACCCCTAGCGATATTACGTAAGTTCATAACATTTTTGATGATTTATTTTTTTATAGTCGTTAGAGAAAATAGCCGCGCGTATCACACACCCTGCGTACGATTTAATTTAAACGTGACGTAAGACAACCTGAAATTGCGTGTTAAGGTTTTTTCGGTGTTCTTTTATTTTATATTTTCAAAGAATTCACATTGTTTCCAAGGTCCACATCTTCTAAATAATTTAATGAATGACGCAACAAAAAAGCTCTGCATTATCAAAACCAGTTGTATTACCGAATCACATTGGTGAGATAATTTAAAGCGTGTCTTATTTTACTCCGCGTATTATGCCGATTAAGCACTGCTTGTCCTGTATCAAGTATTCAACTTCAGCAATGCGTGCTACGAAAGATTGTGATACAGTGATGCAATATGAAAAGGAGCACTTTTTAATACAGCTAAACTGTTCAGCATTTACTTATATTTGTTATTGTGCTTTGGTAAGTTTATCTTAATTATAGGGCTCACTCGAGGCTTAAAATAAAACAATACTCACAAATAACGGTGAGGGTTTTTGTGCTGCTCGCCGTACTGAAGGTTGGCGTGTCCGTTGTTACTTCGCAGCTAATATTCCCGTTGAGAGGAAAATCCACATTTGTTATAGTCACTTGACTTTCATTTGAATTGTTTGGCTGGGCAGAAATGCAAAATTCGAAATTGATGAATTCTGTGTTATTAATAATTTGAATAAGTTTAGAGTTTTAGTTTATGAAATCAGCATTTTCCGTGTATGTGAATTGTATGGAAAATGAAAAAAATTTCGTATATGCATAACTGCCATTAATAATTTATTATTGATCACAAAAACTAGTTAATCATTCAATCAAATTTTAACTTAAGTTTGATTTCTCTGAAGAGGCGTCAATAACCGAATTTTCTTGAGGCAATGTGAAAGGGCATGCAGATTAGGTAATGTTAAATGAATAGCAACGTTTGAGTGCAGGCTTCGCAATGAATGCGTTCGTGGATTCAATTGCATACCTTTTATTGAATCTCGAAGTATCACATAACAAACTTATCCTCTAGAAACATGTAGTAGAATGTAATAATTGAATAATTCTTCATTTGTTTTTCCAATCATAAACTATAATGCTGTTTTTTCAATTGTGGGAATTTGAAAAACGTACTTTTTATTGTACGTATAAAGCTTATAAAACACGTTTGTATTATATAGTCGAAAAGACTATTCTTAACAAAAAACAAATACCATTGTTTAGTATTTATATTAAATTCTTTCTTCGGAAAATTGTAAAAATACAGAATAAAATTTCGAAATATGGCGATGTTTACGGAAACAAATCTTCAAAATTGATAGTGTTTTAGATTAAAATATCCTTTAGAAGTCTTAAAAAAAGTAAATAAATAAACGAACTAACAAAAAAGCTTTTCATTAGGTACTTACATCGACTTTTATCCAGGTGTTATTGAATATTTTAATGGTTGGCTTTTCATTGGGCGAATATCTATAAAATTCTGTATTACCGCGGTACCACTTGAGTGAGTAAAGTATCTGACCCTCGAGTTCGTAGTAGCACCGTAGCGTAGCCTCATGACCGTGTTCCACTAACTCCGGACTCACCTCCAATCTGACATTCTTCAAACCCTTCGCACCTGCTAGTCCGGGCAAATAAGAATAAAAATTAGGAACGCAACAATCATGACTGCAACCCAGCAGTTTCTCATTACTTTACTCTTTTTTTTATCAACCAAGCACGCTCTTCTTCTTTATTGCAACAACCCGTTACATACTTTCTATCACGAACAAATGATGTAGCTTTTTTCAGATTCAATATGCAAATTCTTACTTCACATTCGACATGTTAAAATAGTTCATTTTCTAGTTAAATGGGCAAATCTATGTTTAAGCTTATTCATTAATTATATGCAGGTATATTATCCCATTTTAAAAGATCCTTCTAGATAAGTCTCAGGGACTCCATTATGTGAAAAAACCTTAAAGGTAAACTTTGTATATTTTAAAGGAGGAAACACAATGGCGATCTTGATCATGAAGTTATTTTCGCAGGATTAAAGGTCAACTGCTTTTTTTTAATAGACATTTTTCATTGCAGATTCGCAAAGAGGGGGACATTTTACACTCAGAAATATCAATGATTATGGAGTACATTTTTCTTCTGAAATTCGTAGGAAGGTTGACAAACTTGTGGACAATGAGATATTTTGATATTGTGTTTTGGGAGGTCAGGGTTCGAATCTCAGAGCGTGCACCTCTGCATTTTTTAACCAAGTGCTAATCGTTCATCACATCCTGGCGACATAGCGAACAGTAACGTCCAGGTTGAGTATCGGTTAGTGGTGCTAACACTTGGGTGGATAGGCGGTCGGTTACACCAGTGGGTGGTAATACCAACTGCTCCTGACGCAAAAAACAGAGTCCATTAAGGACTGCTCAGAGAATAGTGGTTGGTTCTGATTTCTAGGAAGGTGGATAAAAAAAATCTATTTTTGGATATTGATTAGTGCCTCAGGCAAAAATAATAGATATAGATATTATACAAAAAGGTATATTGCTGATTTTTAATCTAAACTGTAATCAGTATTATATTTCACTATAAAGCAATTTTTTCTCTGTTCCTTTTTTCCTTGAAGAATAATTTATGAGTGTTCTAGAAAACTGTGTAAATAAAATTGAAAGACAATACGTAACAAGAGTAAAAGCAGTGACGATTCGAGCGAGCAAACATGCAAAAAAAGAAGAGTTTGCAAGGGACGAGCTGATCGGTCCGCGTTGAGTCAATAGTTGTTTATTTTTCCAAGGAAAATCCATCGTAGCGATCATCTTGGGTTGCGCGTCGTCGTGCGGTTTCTTACTATCCTCCAAGCCGAGACAGCAGCGTGATTCCGCGCGCGCCCATCTTCCTCGACCTTTATTGCGCGCAAAGAGTCGAGCGCATGTAGCCATACGTGTAGAGTCAAGTGGACTCTCGAGAAACAACGAGGCGAAAAAGCGGCGAAACCGCATGTTCGAGAAGAAAAAGAGACAGGAACAAAGAAAAGGAGGTGAGAGGGAGAAAGGATAAAGGCGGCAAAGAAAGATAAAACGAAGAGACGAGGCGGGCACGAGTGCGAGGGACCAAGTTGGAGAAACTAGCCGCGGCCCACGATTATCTGTCCCCCTTTTCATTTCACCGTTGAAAAGGAATCCACGCTCAAGTTTTCCGCGGTTTCCCTTTGAGAGCTTCAAATTGGTCCAGTGCATACATACGCCTGTACGTGCTCTTGGATATGCGCAGGAAAGCATAAAGTTTTGCTTTTGCCCGCTTGTCTTTCGCCGGATCTCTTTGGAAGAGTATCCTCCGCATTACTCAACCTTTTTTATTTTCGCCATTCCATGGATGGGTTTAGAATTACGCGGGAGTAACGAATTTAGTCACCCCATCCTGCTGTTTTATTTTAAAAGAATATATATTATATATATTATGTTTTTTTAATTACTCTTTTTTACTTCTTTTCTTCTTGTTTATTAACTGTGAAAGAAACTCAATTAGCTGAATTTACTTTAGCCGTAAAAAATTCGGGCTGCGGTTCAAATGGATAACGTTTCTTTTCCAACCGCGAATAGCTATCTATACGGTATATGCGAATCCACTCGTTTGTTCGTCCGATAAATAAAATTATTGGCGACTTTGCGTATTTTTTTGAACATTACCGTTAAAACACGACTGTAGAGGAAAATTTTTTAATTTTTCATTTTTTTTCTTCAATGATTATTTATATATGTATCAAAAGCTTTAGTTGATTATTTTTATTTACCTACCCTATTTAGGTACTGTAAAGTTAAACTACTATATTTTACATTTCTTTCTTTTAGTAAATTGAAGGATGTAAAAATAAAAAACATCTTTACCCCGATGTTTTCTTTTTGTTGCTTTTTCGTAGTTTTTTTTGCTTACCGCCACATCCATCATTTGCAAGGTGTAACGTTTAGTGTTTTATTCCCGGGAGAGGAATTCAACACGTTAACAGTTTATAAATGATTTTTTATTTTATTAAATTAAAATGATTTTGTGATCTGATTAACCAACTACCTGAATTCCCGCCGGATAGCGGAATTCAAACTTGCACTGGAGGGAGAGAGAGGTTTCTTAAATAATTAGTTTTGTTCTATAATTTCGGAAATGACTTAAACAATATTTATTGAGTATCTAAGTGTTGCTGCTATTTACAAAATAAGAATGTGAGTATGCGTGTACGTATGTGTGTGATGAGCGAAAATTGTAACATATTTTGATTGGAATATAAGAACAAGAATATAATGATTGAAAAATAATTACAAAGGAAACGGAATGCGCGGCACCTCTCGCGGCATGTGACTCGGGACTGCTTAGCCTGTGAAGCGGGACTTTGCTGCTCGCGGCTTTACCTCGCTTCCTGACAATTTTATATCTCGCTCGCATAAGTCCGCCACTACTGCCGCTGTCCTTTCCGCTGCCGCTCGTGGTCACCTGGCCATCTTGCTGCTCCTTGTTTTGATTATTTTGGAGAAAAGTGAATTTATAGAAAATTATAAAATTTAAGCGGAATGCCGATTTCCGTAACTTGAAAATCTAATTTTTAAAACAAGTGATTTATTCTAATTTCTAAGTTAAAATAAACTGCCCTCCAGCACGCACGCTTGATTCGGTGATCCGAGAGAGACTACGGGTCGTCCCCGAAGGGTCTCCCTGCGTAGCCTAGCCGGAAGGTCCTCCTGACCCATATACGCGGCGCTAAATGGCCCGCGGAAAATTACCCGATGTTTCGGCGACAGGACGTATAGCTCGCGTGAGCCTCGCGCTGTCCGCGGTATCACCGTCTCTTTCTCGAGCTTTAGCCGCGGCGCGCCTCTCCCCCTTCGCGCCTTCGCTGTGCCTTCGTCGCGTCTCGCGACGCGTTACGACGCTGCGGTGGTGACTCGCCGCGCGCTCGCTGGTGTGCGTGTGTAGGTGTGCGCGCAGCTGAGGGATTGCGCTGCGTTGCCGCGTTCTGGAGCTGCTGGGCGAAAAGCGTGCTGGGCGATG
>JAXIUT010000048.1:9729290-9739579 GCA_035586675.1 Eurytoma californica
TGATTGCATATATTCAGGGGCTAGCTGGTATGGCCCGCGCGCGGAAATCGTTATTGGATCCGGCCCTTCAATTAATGGAATAATTTATTCGGGATTTATTTACGCGAGATGAAAGCTCTGTCATAAACTTTAATAATGTTTTATAATTTTTTATAATTTTATTAATACTGTAAATGAAAAGGTAATTATTTTGTGCATTTACTGTTTATTACAAAAAAAAACTTGCACATCTATGCCGATAATAAAATAATAATAATAACAACAACAATAATAGTAATAAAAACGAACATCTCATTAAAAAAATTACTTTTTATTCGAATCGCTTGACTGGTTTGAACGTATTCGCATCCCTAGAGGCTCTTCGCAATCTCTTAAATCTACGTTGATCCCATCGGAAATCGAAAGATGTCTGGCATATTAAAATACATTTACATTTTCTACCTGACTTTTATATTAATTTCTTTTTTTTCTTCTTTTTAGAATAATTTATTAAGGAAATGTTTTAACATTACAGTACAGATATTTAATTACAAATATGTACAGCACGATAAAAGAAATTTCATATCTAAAATAAATAGTGGAAAAGTAAATCCACGAAGGACTATTGATCAATAAAAATATAATGAACAATCGAGTTACACGTTCTCCGCAATGCCTTCCGCCACTAAATCTTATTTGACGAATCGCAATTTCCTTTCAGAGCCGGAATCCTATGCAGCGCACAAGAGCAATGAGAAAACTATTTTTTCTAAAACTAAATGAGTTTTCCTGCTAAAAGAGTCGCGATCGTAATTGCTCATAAGCACGAAACGTCGTTACCGATCGCAAGCGCCAAGTTATTTCAAGCGGCCAGTTTCTTCCATCACGATTCCGGCTTTGAATGCAACTTAATTAAAGTCCGGCGAACCAAAATAAAAAATTGAAGTAAACAGCGTCGTTATGAAACAGAAAGTAGATATATGTAATACAATAAATAAAGCAGGTTATAGATTTTTATTGTACATATCGTGAAAATTAATAATCTTCCTAATAAATTCCTAATAATTGAAATTAGTTTCCCCCTCCCGTTAAAGCTCCGCAAGGACTTGCACTAGATCGGCCATTCCGGTCGGTTACAAAAATATACCGAAGGCATTGCGAAATAGTAGGGGAGAGCGGGGCATAGAGGACCGCGCTCACAATTTTTTAGAGCAGTATTGCGGGTCACCTGTTCATCCAAATTTGATCTGCAACACCTAAACTTAAAATATAATTGGTATCCCTTAGGAAAATAAACTACTTGAAAAACTATTTACAAAACTACTGACTAAAGTACTGCTGAATCACTGATAAACCACTGATGGCTCACTTAATACCAATAGTAAATTGGCAACTACTAGTTAACTACTGGCTAGTAACTATAGGGGAACTACAAGTAAACTACTTAGGAATACTTGAAAATGTAGTCAATAGTTGGACAGTAGTTGCCAATTTACTACTGGAATCAAGTAGTGCATCAGTAGTTTTTAGTAGTTTTTAGTAATATTGCAGTAGTTCTAGTCCAGTAGTTTATTTTCGTAAGGGATGGTACCTCAAGTTTAGGGGTTGCAGATTAAATTTGGATGAACACGTAGCCAACAATACGCCTCTAAAAAATCGTATTCGTGGCCCACTAAGCCCCGCTCTCCCCTAAGTATAATAATAGTAGTAGTATTAGCAGTTTAATACTGTTCGATCCATGCCTCTTGCGCTGTAACAATAATCCATGCATTTGACCGGCTCTGCACCGCGAGCCGCACCGGCTACTCAGCGGAGAGTCGCGGGGTTAAGCGGCTAAAATCGGTGAGGTTGCGGACACGCACAATTTCATTCAACGCACAATGAATATTATTGATTTGGCCACAGACTATACGGAAAATGAATGCTCTTATGGGAAAAGTGCTTACCTTGCACTGCCTTACAAAATCGGTGGTACAATATACGACAACAAACGTGGTTCCACCGCGCGAAAAAAACTAAACGAAGAAAAGGTGGGCCGATCGCGATGCAAAGGTAAAATCGCGACGCGCCCAGGCTCCAGAATGGGACGTTCTCTGCAGGCCAGAAAGTCGCAGCGCTCCATTTACTCCGGGGTGCCGACGTTCACCCACCTCGCCACCGCTTATTGGTCGCTCTTATCGTCACAGAAGGCCTGTAATCGCCCCGGGAGCACCTCGTTTTCCTCGACCTCCTCACGTCTTCCTGAAAACTGGAAGCAATGAGTGCCCTGGTCGAATTCCACCCATTTCTGGAATTCCAAGCCAAGCGCGAAGTTCAAACGGCGAATACGTTGTTGATTGAACACGAAGCGCTATATCTTGGAAACGTAGGCTCGTTCTTCGTGCAGGATTCACTCGACGAGGAAATCAAATAAAAATGGAGGCAACAAAAAATACTCATCTTTGATTGTTGACGATGATGCTACTACCTACAGGCTTGCTTCCGATTAAATTCTCTGTCAAGGTCCTGATCGGTACAGGGTTGTTCGCCTACGTACTACGCTGCGTTCGAAGGGAAAAGATGGCCCTGACGCGGACCTGATTGTTGCAAAATAGAATTTTTCCGCTGTCGCTGTTGCGGAAAAATTTTATTTTTGCAAAGGAAATCGAACGCGAGGCGGAGAGATTTTGTATCGTAAATACAACGCAAATATTATTTATAAATTCGCGAAGTTTTCCGCAAATTCGGTCCACTTTACAAGTTTAACGTAGCTCTGGCAATTTTTTATTTTAGTTAAGCAAAGCACAGACGCTTGCGTTAGCTCGGCGCTCTCAGCTTAATTGCTTATCAAATATCAATCTGTCGGGTATTAAAAATTGATGAACAGCCCTTCTCCAGTTAGCCCAAGTTCACGGATTGCCTGCACAGGTACACGGAAGCCCGACCGGGCTGAGCAACGAAATAACCGGCGGCTCCTATCGTCGTCGTATCATGACCTCCTCGACAGCAGCAGCCGCGGTTAAACGAGAGATTATACACGTCGACTGCACCATATTTCCTCTGCTCTTGTCGTCCGATGGAAATGCGCGAATGCGAATTTCAAAACCCGGTGCTTTTTCCTTTTGAAGATAATCTCCCGCTCAATTTTGGTGTAGTATCTCGGTGTTCCCGAGGACTCGCTCGCGACTCGGCGGAAGACAAATTGGAAAGGCTTCTTTTCGTAATCGCTGAAGCTCTGCGGACTCCATGCAATTACTAACAATAAGAGCTCCTTTTATTTTTTATCAGTTTTAAATTAATAACTAAATTCAAATCAAATTAATCCATCTAAAGCACGGATTACATATGTAGATTGACCCAGGAATTGAATAACTTAATTTCGGACCTTTGCGACGTTTGGCCCGGACTCGACCCGCGACTTTATCATTCACTAGAAAAAAAATTGAAAGAGGCTGACCGTAGCGAGGGAAATCCTTACAACAGAACAACAAAAAAGGCAATGACGCGAAAGCGAAAAAAAATTGAATGAGGCGAGATGAATGGAAAGAGAAGAAATCAAGAAAATTAATGTTAGCACACAAAGGGGAGAGAGCAAGGCGAACAAAAAAAAAAGGGGGGAGAGAAAGGCCAGAAGGCAGAGTGGGAGAAACAGAAATGATACGAGAGAGAAGGGCGCAGCTGAGGGCGGGCCTAAAAAGTGATAGAAGGTGATGGAATTAAGCGGAAAGTGGCTGCAGAGAGCCGAGAGGAAGGCGAGGGTTGGGGAAAAGGGGCGAGGAAGCTCGAGCTCGTGTTGTTCGGGGGCGCCGGTAGCTCCGCGCCGAGACGGGTGGAAAGGGGGCGGCGGCGGCGGCGGCAGCCCAGACGAGAGAATCAGAAATGACGGAAGGAAACTAACGCTTCGGGGCACACGCTCCGCTGCGCGAACGCGAGCGAGGCCGGGAGAAAGACGATTTATAGTGGGATAGGGGAATGGAGTGGAGTACGTCGCTGGCGCCATATAACCATCACTCATTTTGTCAATAGCGCGCACCTACACAATGGCCCGGCGGCCCTTCCTCCCGGCGCGAGCCCGAAAGCAAAGTGCGCGACTGCCGTGCACGCACGCGCGCACCCGGAGTTAACATTTTATTCTTTTGCGCGTGGCGACTGCGGTTTCGAGCGCGCCGACGGCGGCACCGCGCTCACGCGATTGTAACGATACGCGCATTGATAGCCGGGACGGATACGTGGATAACAGAAGCGAAGGGAGCGTATGTTGCTGACTGATGGCGAGCGATACGCGAAACTGTGCAAATGTTATTCTGCGCGAGCTTGCTTTCTTTTCTTCTCTCCGTTCGCGAGCACTGCGCGATTTCGAAGCGCGAATATTTTTGCATGGGACCGGGGTAAAAACGGGTACTTCTTGGAAATTGTTTATTCAAAAGTGGATAAAAAATAATAATAACAGGAAATACTATAAGAATTCTTTTTAGTCTTAAGTTTTGTTCTTTTTAATTGTTTTTGTAGGATTTACGCTTGACCGGAATAAATTCTTGCGGAACATTTTCAAGAGCACATAGCGACATGAAAACGTTGTTTGACGAAGAAATATTTCATTCGTAATTATAAATTAAGGTTTTTTTTATAAAAAATTCAATGAAAAATTAAATAGTACCCTACTTTTACCCCAAATGTCTAAAAAAAAGTAATTATTCTTGTTTTTACAATCAAAAGTAAGATTGAGAAATGGAAGTACCCGTAATTATTATAAAATAAATAGTAAGATTACTTACTGGAAGAATATGTTCATCTCATGATGATTGCGCGCACTGCAATTGTTACGATGAACACAGCCTTGCGAACTAAAAAATATTTGAGCTCTTCTAAAGTTAACACGAGGCTATGGTTTACACGCCGATCATATACAAAATAATAATAGGAACCTTCTCAAAGAAATATCACAGTAATAACATAGAAATTGACAATTACGGTTTTTATACCCTAGTATTGCCTATGACATTATACAAATGTGAAAAAAAACTTTGCTCCGGTGTATTTAAAATTTTACTTCAGTTTAATGGTCCACTCTATTTAAACTAATATTCCAATATTCTCAAAATTACATGTTATGGTACTTGCAAAAGCAACATTTCTAATGTTCTTGAATTATTTTACGTAAAGCTGCATACCTAGTCCAGCGATTAATTTGCATCTCGGTATAGAAGAGCGAACTTAGTGCGCTAGCAATGTATGGAATTATCGTACATCATTTAGTTTATTATGCAAGTTGAAGATATATGCAAGCTCGGAGCTTGCAAGAATTCATGAAAGCATAACA
The DNA here is from genome assembly GCA_035586675.1 of Eurytoma californica. Classification (NCBI taxonomy): domain Eukaryota; kingdom Metazoa; phylum Arthropoda; class Insecta; order Hymenoptera; family Eurytomidae; genus Eurytoma; species Eurytoma californica. The sequence continues at coordinate 9,734,569 of JAXIUT010000048.1, forward strand.
GAGATGCGGTGTTACAAACGCTCGTAACGTCAAATCTTCTGCAGTAATCCACAGCACAACTAAATGCTGGAGGCATTTGCTGGATTACGACGCTTGTTGAGCGTGAACTGAAGTATTACGGTATCTCCTTTTGCAGACCCGCACAGTTAATGTTGGGACAAATTTGCAAAAAGAGATCGGCACGTAAATATCGAATAAACTCGATATAAAAGAACTAATTAGTTGAATGAACTGAAAAGTATGGTCACAGGTAAATTTTTAACTTTTATTTTTCGATCAATTTTATATATAGGGGAGAGCGGGGCATAGTGGGCCACGCATACGATTTTTTAGAAGCGTATTCTGGGCCACCTGTTCATCCAAATTTAATCTGCAACCCCTAAACTTGAGGTATCGTACCAATTATATGTTAAGTTTAGGGGTTGCAGATAAAATTTGGATGAACAGATGACCCGCAGTACTGCTCTAAAAAATTGTGTGCGCGGCCCACTATGCCCCGCTCTCCCCTATGTATATTTTTAATAAATGGACTTTCAGCAAATATTATTTTTGTTCATTTTTTAAACAAGAAATTAGTCTAAGAAATTAAATTAATTTAAATAAGAATTACTCTGAAAGTAATACATCTAAAAGCCAGTCTTTTCTTCTATTTAAAGCTGAATAATTAGTGAAATACCATTTCAATTAGTGAAATTTATGTAGTGATAAGCAGAGAAATGTCAAATTTGATATTATTACGCAATTTATAATATCCGATAAAAAGAGTATACAATATTCGCTTTTACATTAGCGGCTGCCATTCTTACACCTATTTACCTTTTTCCGTGAACTGCTACCGAACCAAGCCGAAAGAGCGATGTTTATCGTAACGAGCGCGCACTTTGCTCGCGTTTATAATTGAAAGAGCTACTTGCAGTCAAGTTGATTGCTTATTGCGGGCTGGCGCGCACGATTGGGAGGCGATAGCGCCCGAATGCAAGCCGCGCATTTCAGCGACTTATCGCCGATGGTGAATACAGCCGCCGGCGCATCGAGCGAGATGGCAGCCCGCGGGAGAGGGGGTAACCCTGCAGGCAGTTTGCGCGCTTTGTATTGAATGCACGCTAATATCAAGCTGCCCGGCCTTCATCAACCTTGATGACCGCAGCCCGTACCAATCCTACAACAGACATTATAACAATATCACGGCTTTGAGGATTTCACCGGAGCGTGTTCCAACTCAACGCCCTCGGAAGCAGTCGAACCCTCTAGACGAGTCTTCGACATCCACATATAATAATAAAATCCATTTCGCTCTCTTCGAATGGACTCGAGTGACTTTATATATCTGTATCTGTACCATATATAATCATAATCTAGGATAACGCGTTCGTAATTTTTTGTAACTTCTAAAATTTAATCAAACGCAGTGATTAATTATAATTTGTAAAAATCTTCAATTACATTCATTCGCTTTACCCTTTAAAAATTTATCTGCATCTGTGACAGATCTGTATAACATCAAATTTCGTAGTTAGAAAACACAATGCTGAATAACAAGTTCGTCATTTTTCCAGGGTTTTGATTCGATGGAATTTTTAGTACGAGAACTAGGAGTCATTTTTATTACGGACATTGGAAAAACAAGCACGAACAGGCGACGCCTTTTACCATTACTTCCGAAACGAAAAAACTTTATATTTATGGGCCATGAAAGGGGTCGGATGATCAGCCAGCTGATGAAAGTGTATATATGTCTGCAAAAGAGGCAGTTTTTAATAGCGATTGCTTCGTGCATTTCTCAATTTAAAAGACCATAAACCGTCCGTTTCTCGTGCTCTTCCTGCTATCTCGTTTTACGATCGCGTTGCCACGGGAGAGAGCATAGAGTGCGAAGGTACTCAAGCATATCCTCGCACTCGATGCCTAGATTAAATATTATTTTTAACTCTTTTTCAAGGTCGCATATTTTCTATAATTATAATAAAAACAATGATTATTTGCTAAGTCTTAGTGATGACGTGGTAGGTATCCTTACAACACTTTCTAGACGGAATGATAATTATGAAAACGTGTCCCGGCCTATATATAATACAATCAGCATTTTACGATGATGTGCGTTTTCTAATTGTGAGTGCGTAAATTATAATAGGTTTATATAACCTTATTTCTCAAAAATTGCCAATACGTCTAATAGGTCTTCATGATAAAGCTATATAATTTTGGCGCCATGCAATCGGATATACTAATGACCCAATCAAATCGCGTTTTTAAATGCTTCACAACATCCTCCCATAATTTTTTTTAGTAGAAATCTATAACTTCTAAAAAAATCTCCAACAACATTTAATAATACCATAAAAAATGTATATATTGAAAATTTTACAATAGTAAATTGTGGAGTTTATCAATGGATTTCTCTCCATGAACTAGTGTGTCTTTAAACAATTACTAATTGAGTATACTTTTCTTTTGATGAGATTCTGATGAAAGTTGGACTTTTTAATCTTGGAACGAATGACATTTTTGCACCATCCTGCCTGGGTTTCGTATATGCAGGCGATGCTCCAGTAAATGAGCGAAGGTAGAAGCTCCGCTGTGTTGTACATGTTATATATGCGGGTGAACGGCAAATCCCACGTGAATTAAATGCGCGCGAGCGAGCGACCCAAGAAATTGATTACCCGGGGGGAGACTGTCACGTGACATTTCCCACGCAACACGCAAAGAGAGAGAAAAAGTACTTAAAAGCTCTAAAATATTATCCAACTCGTTTCTGTCCACGCGCACTCGTTTACCAGTAAAGGTAAATTTGTAAGGGTAGGAGGAAAAAAATGTGACTCTCTCGCACTGGGTTCTCTCGTCCCCCTTAGTATTAAATTATAAAATAAAGTACCAAGCGTAAAATTGCGACTCCGACTGACTAATTAATTCGTACGCTTAGGTACGCGTAACTGGTGATCGATGCTTAAAGTGCTCTTAGCGATGACTCTAATATTACCTTTCACATGGCGGCAGTTCAGGTTGACTGATTCATTTACTTCTTTTTTGAATCGTGTATATATATTGTAGCGATCAACACATAACAAATAAGTAAAACAACTATTTATAATGAAAATCTTTTAATCGCGAGGTTAAACGTATTTACAAAACGAAGTCCGAACCTCAACTGACTAACAAAACATTCGCCAAGCGACAAATTCACATCGTACAGAAGAATATAAATGAACGTAGAATGCCAATATATATATATCGATATCTACATTCCTTTCTAAATATAGATGTCTGTAACCACAACTGTACACAGAGATTTATAGACAATACAGATTTATAGATGTTACAGAGATTTTTGTTTATTCCAAAAAATGTTTTACTTGTTCTCTATGTCGTGTTCATTTTTTTGACAGGTGAAATGAAGTTTGCAATAAACCCGGAATTAACAATGTACTGATGCTTGTTTTTGAACGATCTGCACTGTTCAGCTGCTAAACTAAACTAAAAATCCTCGAAAGAGAAATCGCAACATTTTTCGTTTAGAACCGCGGATGAAAATCGATACGCACAAGGACGGCCGACAATGCAGCGTGGTTTTTACCGATGTGGATCACGTCGCGGGCGCCCCGGGCGCCTACGTATGTGCGGCTCTCGAGGAAAGTAAAATTTCATCGAGCCTCCCGGGGCCCTCGGGTTATGAAAATTTCCACGAGGCACGCAACTCCCTCTCCCCACCCCTCTGCACTCCGCCCTGTTTATTGTTACCCCATTGCACCCTGGCCGCTGCTGCACCTCCGGCGAAAATATTCTAACTTTCAGGTGTTCGGGGCGCGATGAATGCGCCTGGAGTGAATATGCGATGGATCAAACATCGAGCCTTCCCTTTTACCCCCCGAACTGATGAATTGACTTCCATCGTAGTGGAGCTGCGCTCTTTTAACAAGTTCTCCAGAGCTTCGTGAAAATTCTGTGTTCTGAGAGAAGGTATTCTTTGATGCTTTTGAAAATATTTGTTTGACATCTAGAATGATTTTTTTAAATTTTTAGTTCGCAGTGCTAAGATTGGTTAAGGGATGTCGTCTGATAAAACGATTGGTTCACGACCACTCGATAGCGGAATGGATGTTACCGCAGCTAAGTACCCGTTCGTAGAGCAATTGCGACTTTAAAACACTTACTTTAAAGAGGTAACTTTGAGAATGCTTGAAATATTTGTAAACGGAAAACGCTAACTTTTTATATTTTTAAAAAATCCACGTCAATCAAGTAATGACGACAAGATGAGTTTGTGCATAGAGATGAAAAGAAAGGGACATATCCTCAAACTCGTGAGAGATATCAAAGTGAGATGAAAGAGACAGTAAGGGAATACATTATATATTTACTGTCAAAAACTCTGCCAGCCTTATGCGCTCTCATAAGTCTAAATTACTTCCTCATACCTTTCCTTAGCTCTCCAAAATATACACTCTCCAAATCTTAGTACGTGTAAAGTATAAATTTATAATTTTTTATATTATCGGTTCTGGATTTCTGATAATTCGCAGACTTTATAAATCAAATGAATGAGGAAATGAAAAATCGAGATGAGCAGTGAATTAAAAAATTTGCGCCTATTACATTAGTTGCGATTTTTTAAGACTTCTTCAAACCAATAGCATCCAATTAATGGAATTGACTTTCAAGTAGCAGCATTCATAATCGTGTGTACACTCATATTTTGAATTGGCCTTGAATTGGCCTTGAATCGTCCAACTAATTTCATCAATTTAATACAAAAAATTAATGAGATTTTTGCATTTATTAAGAAAGTCTTTGTTACGGATCGCAACGAAAGGCTAGGACCAAAATTACTTGCTCCGCATCTGGCAAGCAGAAGCGTCAGTACTTGCGCGGGGAAAGGACCACCGTACGAAAAGGCCCCGGTATTTTAAATTTTTTTGCTTCCTCCTAGAGGAAGTTTTGTGATAGTAAAAAAAAAGTTTCTCTAAAAACATTTTAGAAGTTTGTTTCATGGTGTTTTGTATCAAATTATGAT
>JAXIUT010000048.1:9739679-9752293 GCA_035586675.1 Eurytoma californica
GGCCCTATTAAATTACACACCTCTTATTTTAACTTGTGCCTTTTTATTGCATTATTTCACTGACAGGCCCTTATCCCAATCCTGTCATAAATTTAATTGATTCGATATAATTAATAATTAAGTGATTTAATTATTAATTATAATTTGAACACATAATAATTAAAAATTTTAATTTTAATTATTAATTATTAAGTGAAAATTCATTTGTAAAAGTTAATAATCTCTTATTAGCAAGTTGCAATTACTAATTAAGTTTTTTAATTTAATTGATTCGATATAATTAATAATTAAGTGATTTAATTATTGATTATAATCCGAACACGTAATAATTAAAAATTTTATTTTGCTAATAAGAGATTATTAACTATTATAAATGAATTTTTACTTAATAATTAATAATTAAAATTAAAATGTTTAATTATTATTATTTTAATAATTATTATAAATTTTTAATAATTAAAAGTAGAGATTACATTTATATAGAGGGTCATATCTAATACTCAAATTGGAGCATTTAAAAATTCGCTGCGCTCTCACACGGCATCTTACTAAGTCTTATTATTAAGTTTTCGTTTTACATTTTTTTTTTGTAAATTTTCTTTTTTGGAAATCAATTTTTATATAGGAAAAAGCGGGCCATAACGAGCCATGGGGCAATGTGAAGTTTGGGGGATAGTGGGACACCCTGTTAAATATGTTGCATTTAGTGTTGAAAATATTTATTACCAAGTTTCATTCAAATTAAAGCATTTTAAAAGATTATCATTGTTACATTGTAATATTACTATATACAAAAATTATATAGTAATAATAATAATTATATAATATATAGTAATTAATAATTATTGTAATAATAATTAATAATTAATAATTAATAATTATATAGTATTACTGCAATGTAATAATGACAATGTTTCAAAATCCTTTAATTTGAATGAAACTTAAATAATTGTTTTTCATGCCAAATGCAACATATTAATTGGGTGGACCACTATGCCCCGAAGGTTCACACTGTTCCCACTTTCCCCTACTTTTTATATAATGGCCCGTTTAATGTTATGAAATAAATAAATATGCTGTTATCTGCCTTTGGAGGCACATATCAACTCGATAGTTGACTTTTCACCGCGTTATGGATAAAATCATTCAATTTTTAATTATTCGAGTTGCAGTTGATAATTGAACAATTTAATTACTAATTAGTAATTATTCATATTGTAATAGATAGTTAAATACTGCAATAACTAATTAAAAATGGGATAATAAATTAAAAAGTAACTCTACAATCCTATTAGTCAATAGTTTTTTATTTATTTTTTACGTAATTTTTATTAATTCTTTAAATCAGAATTATCATCACTATATATTACTACTCGATAATTTTTATTCTTTATTGAGATTATTGAGATTCGCAATTGGGATTAGAAATTTTAACTTGCAATTTATAGCATTCGTCTAAAATAACGGCAGTATAAAATATCATCTTGATTAATGAACACTTTTTATGAAATTAAAAGTCTGATAAGTATATTATTCAAGAAATTGAAAGAGAACGAAGGAAAGCGCGACACCAGTACCCAAAGAAAATTGAAACTAAAAAATTTCGCAAGAGTGCTTCTCGGTTAAATAATTAATCCACGCAGTGTTGGTCTTGCAGGTGATGCATGTCCCTGAGATTCTCCTAAATAATTCGGCGCGACATTTGCGAGATTTCCCCGGGGCGACTTCGATCGATTAACCCAACAACGCGCGTCGTTAATAATAGGTAAAGAAAAAAAAAGAAGAAAAAGAAAAGAGCGAAGGAGCAGTGCAGCGCGCATTGGCGCTTTAATTCCAGCGCAAGTAGTAAAAGCCGGGGTGCGCTCAGACCCAATGTTGGCAAAGGCGATGGCGAACCTCTCAAGTTTGTTTGGCGAGATCGGCCGTTAGTCGGCTCCTCGCTACTTCTTTGCAGCCCGCCTGCCCCGCATCCGGTAACCGGACGTTACCAATTCCAGGCTCCTAGCCGCGCTCCTCTCTCGCTCCGTTCCTCTCTCCCTCGCAAGCACTCGAACAAGGGGGAAAAGCGTATAACTATAATCACAGTAATATATCTCGAGCGGGCGTGTATATTCAGTCGGACGCGCGCTGCGGAGCTTCCTGGCGGCCCCGGGGCTGTAACTCGCCCGACGAAATCGTTAAACCGAACGACGCACCAGCCGTACAATTGGAATTCCTCCAGCCGTATTATTCCATCTAATGCGGCGCTGCCTTTATAACGTACCAGTCATACAAAGGCTGCGCCCGCCGGACGCTAAGAGATGCTTCCTCCGACAATGGCCGCGAGTCGATCTCACTTTTAAAGCGATATCCAGGCGCCCGCGCGAGCAACGAGCCCCCCGAATGTTTTCCAATGAAAAGCTCATTTAAGAAACGCAAACTTCGCGCACTACGTTCCGCCTCGTTTCGCCTTTTTCTTCGATTATTAGATCGCCGGGGCTCGCGTGGCCACCGGCCGACCGTACACGGGGGAATTGAAAAATTCTTTCCTCTGACCTATTTGAATTGTAAAGCGCGCGTCCGCGCACCGATTCTCGCTTCCTCGCTCGGTGACTGTCGAATTTACTCGAAATTAACATTTCGCTTGTAATGCCAGCTCGAATGCTCAGAGTGAAGACAAGGCGCAAATCGCTGGATCAACATCCCCTTACTTCGAGGGGAATTTACGAGGACGCCAAAAAGCAGGTTCCCTCTGGGATAATATTCACTTATGATAGCTTGGGAATTCGTAATATTTCCAAAACTCCAGCTCAACCGCGAATGAGCTTTGTATCTCCGAGTCTTCAACGCGAAATTTTGAACACTGAAGGATATAAGCAGAGTCATTCGCTACCACTCAATCATACCTAGCATTTTGGTCTGCAGCGAAGAAGTGATTGATTATCTTTTATTGCAAAAAACTTTGCTTTAAAATGAACTTTAACAGTATTGTGTAATACTCAAAATCATAACTTTAATGTGATTTTTCAGCCTACCTTGCATAAAATCATGTTCGAAATTAGTGATTATTCAACTTACGCAAATGTTTGCTCCTGCTCCGCTCGAGCAAGTAACATCACACGATTTAAATAATTTATTTAATTTCGAAACAGTGTCGAAATAGGATACTGTCAACTAGGGTGTAAAAGTGGCTCTTTTCAGCCCGAGTGTAAAGTTTGTAATACGACGCAATATTTCACAAAGTTTTTTCCTCACCAGTAAAAAAAAAATCATAAATACGATATAAAAAAAGTATATTTAAGGAGATACTTATGTAATGCAATGTACGTATTACTCTGGTAAATAAATAAATTAAATGCCGGAAAAAAACAACTTGCTCAAAAACGTCTTGTAGTTTTTATTTATCTTCGCTAATTGCAGAATTTCCTCGATACAAATACTTATTAAGTGGATAAGTTGTGAGCTGCTCAATCAAGAAGAAAATTCTTTTAAAGTAATCATCAGTGTATTAACCTATTTGCCTGGGAGCCCAAAACTGATGAACGGACTGTGTAGCCATTAACAATTTTCGAAAGCTCCGTCTTTTTTCAACTAGCCTGTCGCCCCGGCCTCCATAACGGGAATCGCCGAAAAGTAAGATTGATCGCACCTCCCTTTTTCGCCGATCCTCCGCGTAAAGTAGCTGAGATACAGGCGGGAAAGAGAAAAGTTGTCCACGAACTAATGCGGCAATGATGCGAGCGGCGCGATGCATGCGCCCGGATATTCCGCAGAGCACCGTGAATTTCAGGCGAGCGCGGGAGAAAAAGAAAGACGAACTGTCAATATCAGATGAAACGCGCAGGGAATGAGCGAACTTTCCTCCTTAGTGAAAGTATCAATATTTTTCGTCAGGCTGCGTATATATAATAAATGAGAACTTCAGTTGTTTTTTTATTATTTCTTATACATTTTCATGTCCTCTCTTAAAAAAACGATAGCAGGATGTTTTGAAGCCTCGAAAAAAAGAGATTTGATTGGATAATTGGATAATGGTTATAAACATCCAGTGGCGCCAAAATTCAAAATGTTTTAAAATTAATTTTATATTTTACTTTAACTTTAATTAATTTTGGTTTATTTAAATAGAGTACAGAGTAGTGAATTAAATATAAAGTTTTTAAATTTTCTAATTGCACTTTAAATTCTTATATTAAATAACTTCGTTAATAAATCCTGGTTAAATAGTTTTTAATCTCAAAAATGAAAAGCAACATGTAGCCTGTCATTTAGTCTAATATGTTTTGAATATAAATTAAGAAGAATTACTGCCCTTCTGAAATAAAAAGAATTTATTGATAATTAAGTATTTTTCTGAACTTTTTTGAAATTTATGAAAAAGAAAGAGAAAGTAATTCTGGATTTTGCTAGTTAGTTTTAATCTTTCAGAACTGCGACTACTCCCTGATATAAGATGAGTAGTATTATTTGTTAAGTAAAATTAAATAATACTTTTATTAATTATATCTCATCATTATTTTATCAAGAAACGTAAGTAGCTTGATTGACATATACAGCCTCATTATTTTGTCAATAAAAATATTGTAACGCAAGAGATAATAGCGGCTGTAATTACAGTGTTTGAAAATTGTGGATGAAATGAGTTACTGGCCAGGACAGTGTTCACCATCCGGGTTACGGATTTCTAACACCGAATAATGAAACAAACCACTTTCAGGTTGATGTCATAGGACTTTATTTGCCAGATATAGCTTGTTTTGTTAATATTGCTAGTATATCTGTGCACCCGATATTTTAGCTTTGCATATATGAACAATGCTAATGCCTTTAGTTTATGCATTAAGCAAAAGCTCATGAGAACGAATCAGGAGTAGATTATTTTATTATGTGTTACCACAAAACAATTTCCAAAGTATCGTACATATCGGTGTGGGCAATAAGAAGATTGAATGATAATAAAGTTATGCAAACTTTTTCAAATTCTTTATTCATGTTACAGTGTATTCCATGACACACGTAAAGCCTTGATAAAAACAATTCTCCACACTTAAAAAGTTTTACTCTTACTAAAGTAATATTTCATAAACATTAATTTATCTTTGATAACAAATCAATAACGTATTATGATTTATAGCATAAAGGTAATTTTCAGTTCTAAAATCCCTCAGATTTTACCGATGCTTAATGTAATCCTATATTTACATCCCCTTCGAAGTCTTCTACGTGCGGATGAAAAAAATATGTAAATGTATTAAAAGTTTTATATCTTTGCGAAAGATTATCGTGGCGCAAAAATTCCAACTTAAAGTAGGAGCTAACATCAGGCCATAAATCTTACAGAAACACAGGTGGATCGTGGATGTATGTATCTATTCGCGCATTTTGGATGATGGTAACAGTCTGTAAAATATTTTTCGATCTTTTAGATGAAGAGATAAGAAACCATAATGGAAAATTAGCGTTTGAATTGAGCGTTGTACTCTCGAATAAAATTACCTGAATGCGGAACAGTATCGCTCGTGCCGAATAATAAATTACACGGGAGGTACCGGCTATTCTGTCAATTACATTTTCGCTGGGTATATATGGATTTACGTCCAATCCAAATTTTCAGGCGACAGCGATCGGCATTTTCAATTAGTACCGTTAAGCAATTAAATGTTAATGATTGAGTAACTTCACGCGTGCATTTTTTCGAATAATTGGTTCGACTAATTAAAGATTAGACCATTTTAGGTGCACAGTTCAAAATGTTTAATTATAAACATAATATTTGTGTTTGTGATTTAATGAATACAAACTGGACATGATTTTATGGCAAACAATTGCGTTAAGTATTTGTTAAAGTACGAAACAATTAAGTAGTAAACTGCACAAGGATTGTGTTTATTTCTTAACGTATAAAATTTATTTATAATATTTCTTATTTTTTGTTTTTAATAAGACATATATTTTTATTAAATACGAGCATTTTTCTAATCCATTATTTCCTAACAGTTTTTATAAATAAACAACCACCCCTAAAATATTACTCTGGGATATGGCCCTGAGCGTGCGAGCCTCCTTAAAATAATTTTTGTGTAATTTTTGATCGAATAAAACGACATTTCTAAACGGTAAACACAATAACATATTAATCATAACTGATAATTAATGTCAATCAAAACTTTGCAAACAGTTTCTTTCAACCTTCAAATTCGGGAATGGATAGAATTTGCAGCGAATATAACGAGGAATAAATTCCTCGCGAGTCATTCAATCTCGAGAGGAATCCCTTAGTTTATCGCTGAGTGAATCCGCGTGCGTTATACTTATAATTGCTTCGCGAATCGGCAAATGGGAAGGAGCGCGCCAGCTGATATTTATCAGCGTCGAGCGTTCAAGCGATAATGGATGTCGCCACTCGTCTGTTTTTGCCGGATAGCTTCGCGCGATCCTCAGCAAAAAGCTCGGGGCGCTTCTTCCGCGCGCGCAGAAAGTATTCAATCGTCCTTGCATCCGATGTGCAAAGCTCGAGAACTCGGCTCTCTTCTCTCCCCTTTGCCTCGTCCCAAAACAATTTCCACTCGACAAAACCTAACCCCCGCCGCTCGCCGAGGCGAAAGTTCCTTGGCTCGCGATACTAGCGCGAAGTAAACCAATTAACAGTTCGCGAGTTTGGGGAATCTGGAACTTAGCTCTCGCCCCGGCCAGGCCCGCTCCGCCACCCGCTATACTCCCCTCCCCCTTCTGACGCCGGTTTCTTCTGCCAAATCGTAAGCCCCACTTTCTTTTTCCGTCGTCCCGCGCATTCCCGTACGTTCCCGCTTCCATTGTTGTTCTTTTGCCCCGTCCAGTGCACCTCACCCCGCCTTATATACTTTTGTCACTGACTTTCTTTTTGCGGATATGGGCTTTTGCCTTCGGCTCGGTTTACTCCTTTGTTGGCTGTACACGCACGAAGAACAAACGATTTTCGGATTTTCGCGATGTTACCCGCAAACCAAGACTAACTTTTTTCAATAATTATTTATCTAGTCGCTTAAATTTAACTTTTTTCTTTGCGAAAGTAAGATACTTTTTAAAGGAAAAAAGAGAGCGAATGGAAATGAAAGATATACTGATTATTCCATGGATGTTAAGGGGATGTCGTAGCAAAAGTTTAACTAACAATAAGTTGCCGCCACGGCAGGAGGGAGCTCGCGTCAAGTGAATGCGATGCCACGACGTCCTATTCAGAACACATTGTGGCCGAGTCGGTGCACTTGCGCATGCGCATATGGCGTCGTGGCATCGCATTCACATCGCGCAGCAGTTCCAACTTTACGGAATAATTAATTATTTTTCCATATCAAGAGTTGACTATACGCCTTTCCTACAACCGTGGCTATGGCGGTCAACTCTTCCTTTTGGATAAAATACTATTTTATAATCACAAAGCGATGAATACTAACATCACTTCACCTGACGCGAGCGCCCTCCTGTCGTGGCGGCAATTTAGTTAAACTTTTGCTACGACATTCCCTTAAATACTAAGTTCCTGCATTACTGTATTGTGGTTAAGAAACGTGGAGCAAATTATTAAAGTTTTTTTAATTAAAATTAATAATATACACGTACACATTCATAAGTAAGTATAGTAATTTCCTTTGTATAACGTGACCGTTAATTTGTTTAACTGACATGTGCTACATCCTCCGATTCCTTGGAATTTTATTTAAAAACTGTGCCACGTTAATGTATCAATTAATTTAATTAAAAAATATATAATTACTTTATTGTTTTATTTGTTTTATCAAATGTTACTTATCGCTTGTTAAAATAAGATAATAATTAAGTCCATCTATTAAATAATGAAAAAGTAATACCAGTAATAACAGTAACTATTCTGTCGGTTCCCAGATGCTTGTATTATATGTATAAATTCGAGATCTGAATTTTACCATTTCCGGGAAAGCCATGCTATTTAATGAAAAAACTGTGGAGACTAGGCAAATCAATTAAAAATTTACGTCAGGGAAAAGTTGAGTTCGCAAAAACCTTGGTTAGGATCGGATAGAGGCTGGGCGAGTTGCGAACTGGGGCGACAGTTGCACGGTATATCTATAATTCAGCCTTATTTACGCATTTATAACGAAAATAAGGCTCCTACATGGAGTGAGAAATGGGAGCGAAGCAGAGCCACACCGTAAGGGCAAATGTAGTTTGCCGTACGTGGCCGGATGGTTCCTTTGTATAGGGAACGACCAAACGTTCCTACGCGTCGTAAGTTACATCCGCCTTCCAGTCGCGGGAGTAAAAGTGCTCTATTGAAGGAATAATTTGGTACTACCGATGCTCCATATCGCCCCCCATTTATACTCACTAGCGCAAAAACATGACCGAAGCGCGAGGTTAAAACGTCGACGGGTTACAGGACAGACTCCCGTGCCAACGCTTTTAATTACTTTCTGTTTACTTCGCAGGGTCGCAAACGCGACGCTCCAAACTTCGCCGTCACTTTCTCGCGCAAAGAATATAATAACGGTATAATAACGTCGATGCTTTATGCTACTCGAAACTGCTACTTTGACGCTTGCCATTAGGACAGTGGCACGCCCTTCGCTTTTATTGCATATTACTTTTACCGCTATATTCTAATTTTGGAAGGCCCGCGGTGTATGCGCATACAAGACTATGATTTTCGGGCTTTCTAGTGATCCAACGGTTACGATACTAACGCGTACGTAGTAAATTTTCTTATGAAGGGTGGCATTTTACCAATAGGGCTTGACACATCCAATTTTTAATTTTTTGAACCACAGTTGGTAAATAATGTTGCCTCAACCATAACTGATTCGTGATGATTGATTTTGAGCGTGGTCACAAAATGGTAACATCTCCCACAAAACTGTATGCTTAAAATAAAAAAAAATCAACAGAAGAAAATTAAATATTTATACATTCGATATACTTATACTAATATTTTGGCTTTCTTCATACTTTGACATAAGAAAATCTCGTTCAAAGTTTTATTCAATTCCTAGGTCCAAACCCTTTATACTCTCCTAATTCATCTATGAGTAATGTAATGTATACAGTCTAACCAAAATGGCATTCAGCTTAATTTACATTCCTTTTTCCAAAGTGTCAAATTGGTAAAAGCTGTAGTAAAAGCGAAAGCATTGTAAAAGAATGAATATTTTGCGTTAGCGGAGTTCGTAATAGCAAACAAGAAGCGAGAAAGAAGCATCACTGTCATGCAACTCTAGTGCAAAAAACGCTCGCACCTTTATGCCCGGACATTTTAAAAATTTTTGCTCCACTTCTTTTCCACTTTCTAGAACGTTGGCGCGCTCATACATCAATCAAATCCATAACCTATTCACGTCATGCATGTTTATTAAAATATATTGGGAAGTTGTTCGATTAAAGTTTGCCCTGCGCGTAAAATGCGAATACGTCGACGGTGCGTGATCGAGAGACGCAAGACCACTCTTGCGGCCTGGTTAAAGTGCGATCTATTTTCAATTTTTCCTTCTCTCCGTATTTCGTGCCGATCCCTCGCAGGAAGCTTTTCGACAATTTCTGCATTTCCGTTGCAGTGCGCCCACACTGGGGCGATGAGGGCCGCGGCCCGCGAGAGTCGATTTAAATTTTCGGCGTGTCATGTTTTCGGCGTGTGTCGGCCTACTAAATGATGCGCTCCGGATGGGCTAAAAATCCGGGATATTTTTATTATGATTTCGAGTAAAAGTAAATCCTTGTTAATGCTATTAGAGATTTTTTTTAATTGCAATTCGTTATTTGGGATTGTAGATATGTTTGACAAATAATTTTCGATTATACCTTGCATTATTTAACTGCACTTAATTAATGTGGCAATATTTAACAATAGTTCTTTGAATACAATATTGATTTTCTGAATATATATGCATCTTGCAATATTTAGACCAATCCTTTGGAAATATAATACAATAGCTCAAGAAGTTAACTTCTTATTCATGATACAGTAATGTTAAGTCGTATATGGAACATTCAAGCAAGCATTCAAGGAATAGTACGGGATAGGGGATATATTCTTTTAAATTCTTAAAAATGAAATCGGCCAACAAAATTAAAAGGTTGATGGTACAGACAAGACTCATGTTTTACAAGTGCCAAGAAATGCGGAAATCGTCTTCAGTTTTAACGAGTTGTGAACTATTAATACTATTTGAAATATTGAAACTACAGCAGAAGAGTAGAGACAGTTCTAACGGACTAGAGCCTTCTTCATTTATTCGGTATGATGGTGAATATTAATTTGGACATCCACTAAAGTTTATCTCGGGATATCTACATTAAAAATTCACGATGGGCGATGGAGAAAGCGATAAAGTGAGAGGGGAGAGAATACGCGAGGGAGCGAGTTAATCCTTACCTCGTCACAAATATCAGCCGGCAGTGTAGTTATGCCGAGGACAAATTTCCTTTTCCGTCGCGATTTTCGGGGATCGCGCTTGGCGCCTCTTTAAAGCCGCGCTGTCTAACGGCGAGAAAGAGATCTCGGCACTCAGACTAATGAAAACAGCGTCTTAATTTTCCGAGGAATGTCTCCGTTAGCTCTGCTAATCTGGAAGGCCGATGGCCGCTTTCGTTCCTCTCGCTTTCTCCCCCCCCCCCCCACCTCTTTCTTGCTGTCGGGGCGTTAACGACGAATAATCACCAGGTCGACTCCTCGAACAATTTCGTTATTGCACGATTACGATGTCCTTACAAGTAGCGGGTAACTTAAGAGGCGCTCCAGTGTGAAAACAAACTTAATTCGTATCATATTTTTCTACGACTTCTCTTAAGTTGTTTTTTTAACACCAAAATAACTGTTTACAATAATTCATTATCAGAAAAGATTAATTGCTTCTCGAGGAATAAGTAAATCAGGAATTTAATTTAATTTTTTTAGAAACCTATCACTTTCAACATATTAATTCAATCGTTATTTAATAGTATAGATAATGTTTCGTTCAGTGAGAAAAAATTTAATGCAGATTTGATGTTGCGGAAAAATTAATCAAATTTTTCAACCGAACTATTTTAGTAAATGGATTTTTCCTCATGTCTTGCTGACTTTGTCGCATCTATTTACTCTTAAACTTGAATATTTATTACCTTGCAAACTTCGATCGTGTTTCCCTCAATCTTTTTTCACCAAGTACAAAATTTTTTAGTTCACATAACTTTTAGATTTATACGACGATATAGAGATTGCAGTTATTTATTTTTCATGATAAAATGCAGCTTCTGATCGCCACTACATTTAAGTTAGCGAACAACTTTTCTTTCTTTATAACAGAATAACTTACGCAATCTAATATGTAAATTTATTTATCTTATATATAAATTCATTTATTTATTAGTTGACTGGTCCATTATGAATAGAATACAGGTGTAGGGAAAAAATAACAAAAATACGCATCCGAAACTTGTAACACTACTGGTAAAAGATGAAAAAATGAAAAATGGAATCGATATTGGCAGGATCAACAAAGATTCCATCCATTTACCACTATTGGAGATTAAAAAGTTTCTCTGATAAGTTTTACAGATTGAACTGTAATAAAATTACCGAGTGGCTTAAAAAATAAATAAATAAAGAGGGGAAGCGAGTGGAACCATCGAAATCGAAGTTGATCTCACACGCCTAAGCCGTAGTCGTTATCGCACCAGACTTAAGGTGTAATTGTGGATCTGCCAAATTGCACCGTTAATCACTTCATCGTTCTGAGCGTTTAATTCCACGCTCGCGCGGACACAAACACGCACAGGCTCGTTCCATCTCGTTCGCTTATGCGTCGTTCATGCAAATTCGATTACGTCCAGGCGCGTCTGTATGCTCCCACCGCTTCTCTCTCTTCTCCCCCGCTGTTCCGGCATGTTTATTTTTCCTTCGATTTTTCCACAACTCAGATCCCCGAATTCGCTACTGCGAATTAGTCTGATAATCCATTGATGATTAATAAACAATTCGCCGTGTGATAATTGCCTCCTATTACAGGCTCACGGTGGTCCGCTTCTTCCCCCTCTCACACCACCCTCCCCGCAGCAACGTCCATGTGCCGATGGTATGGTTTGCTTCGTCAGGCATTGTCCCCCCTCGCCTCTGAACGTTTGATTATAATTATCGAACAATTACTAAGCCAAATTAGAAGCTAACCAGCCAAATTAAGTTCAATTCCTATGTAATATACTCTGATGAGGTATTTTTTCATAGCTCAAGATTCTGCTTCTTGAAACCTCTGCACTATTCTTCCGTGCATCAAGCTCCTCTTTTTTTAATTATTTTGTGCTTTTACGTTATTTATTTTCACTACCCTGGTGGATAATTAGCCATAAGTTGAGCAGAACTGATTAATTTAGATTATGATTCAAAAATGATTAATTGGCCAATTTATGGTTAATTTTCTATCCTGAGTAGTCTATTCGAGGTAGTTTCAATTAAAATTTTGTTATAACAATCAACGGGAGTAAATCCCTTAATACTTTGTTTAACAATAACTTAAATTATTCAACCCTAGATGGTATAAACTAGAGTTAAATTGCGTAACATTACTTTTTTAATTTTGTTTATTCGACTCTAACGGATCATAGCAGACGATTATAAATTTTCCCCTTTTATGACAACGTTTCGGATGTCT
>JAXIUT010000048.1:9778688-9789813 GCA_035586675.1 Eurytoma californica
TTATGATCGCCAATTCAAAAAATTAAGGCAAGAAAGACGAACGCATAGGATGCTCAAGATGAATAATGAGAAAAATCCTGAATGAATATGCAAAGGGCGAAAGTTCTATTTGTACGCTAGGCGTAATAAGCAATTATAATAATTGACGTAAAAGGCCATTTATTAGTAAAAAGGCCGAGAGATAAAGGGAAAGAGTACTACGGAAAAGATTTGAAATGTCAAAGAGTGCACCGCTCGCCGGGGATAAGTAAAAGCGGACGGGGCAGGCGTTACTTTTTCACTTTACTTTCATAACTGAAACTGTTGAATATTAATGCTAGCGAGCGCGCGAGCCCACGAATCCTTTTCTCGCCGGGCTCGGTAAATACGCCGGGCTCTTCAGAAACGAAAATGGGAAAATTATAAGAGCGACTGTGTAAATTGCGCTAAGACACCATTGATCCCTTTCACCGGAGTCATTCTTTTCACCGGGAGTCGGTTAAATCAATAGTGGATTCTTTAAGTAGTGCCATTGTAAGGATTAATTGCGTTTGCTTTTCAGTGGTTAAACTATCTCGGCCCCTCGACGGCTCGACCAAGCAATATTTGCCTGAGAAGCGATCGTACTCTATTAGAAGGGCAGTTCGCGTTGAGCTTGGCCTCTTATTTGATCTAACAATGAACTTCCGGATTAATGTCATTTTAATTCAATAATTCTATATTGATTCATTCCTGCCAGATGGTTAGTAAACACGACATTTATAGGTATGTTTTTATAAAAATACTCGGAAGCGCTGGCTAACGACGGTAAGGTTTGAAATTAGCGACAAATTATTTCTTTGACGATAAATAAAGTTTAGTACATTTTTTTCTGAACAGTAAAATAATAGTGAATAACTCGTTTTTGAATCATAAATTACTAACTATTTAAAAAAGAATAATAATATAATAAAACTTAAAATTAGTTTCTTACTTGTTAGATTCAAGATTAAACTGAAAGATTCATACCGATATATTGATTTGATTTAAAAATAAAAGTAGGTACCCGAAATTACCTATTGACTCATGACAGGATCTAAAATTTTGTAAAGAATTTAATTGTACTTTTAATGTTTAAAGAAACGTTGATAATTATAGCTCAATGTTGATGGCAGTAGTTCAAGTATTTCAAAATTAATTCGTCTTATTTCCAACGATTAAGACTACTCTACAGTACGAAATAGCCTCTAACAATCATATCTACTATATAAATGATTTTAACAAACTTTTCGGAAGACACCGAAGAACGATACGCGCGATAATTGATTGCTAAAAGCAAAATTCACTATTGAAGTGGACCAAATCCTCCGAGCAGAAAACGCAGGTGCTCAAAAACTATCGGCGCGCTTGTCGGGCCTCTCGGTGAGGGTAAGAGAATGAATTCCCGATAAAATCTCGGAGCCGTATCCCGCGCGGCAGCGCTGATGCACGCTAAGGAGGATCAAAGCGCTTGCTTTGTCAAGCAGTGCCAACTCCCTCGGCTTTTCTCCTTCGTTTTCTTCTCATCTCTCTTTTTTTCAACCCCCAAGCAGATGGATGAGACCCGTTTTTCTGGGCGCTGCGCAAAAAAAAAAAAAAAAAAAAAAAAAAAAAAAAAAAGAAGGGAAAGAAGACGACAGCCTTCCTTCGTCTTTTCCGCCGAGAAAGATGTCGTTTTATTACGACGGCGCCGAGGGCAAAGTCTGCGCCTGAGGCTGTAGTACCGCGGGCTTAATGTGCGGCCTGGATTTATCCAGCACGCGCGAGCAACGGTAATCAATCGTGCGCGAGATTCGCGCTCAAACTGCCGCTATATTTATCACGCCGAGCGCGAGCGAGCCGAGCCAGGCTTAATTTGCATGATTTATGTGCCTTCAAATCCAGATTATAACTCCGCACTTTTATATTGTTTAATTAATAGTAAACAATGCCTGCTTGAAAAATTACGGGTGTGCTCCCGACAAGACCCCGCGTGTACCAACTCTCGCATCGCTGCCTATTACCGCAGCGGTAATTTCTGCGACGATCCATTTGCGAATCAGCACGGAACAGTCGATCAATCGACAAAAATGTAATTAGACACTCGGCGAAAACGAGCCGATCGTAACTGCAATTGATATAATGCGCGATCGAATGATCGGCTTTGAAAAATTTTCCGAGCTGCGAAACGAATAAACGATCGCACCCCGACGTAGGCTGAAAATCCATTAAAGCGATGTTGACAGTCAACAAATTTTCCAGCTCGTCGCTTAGAGCCTTTTCATTTCCCGGGGAGATCGGCGCGCGGCGGCTATTTATCAGGCCGACCCTCATTAACCGCCCGCACCGCAAATAAAGCACTCGCCGAGGAATATCTTATCTGGGCTGCTTTTCGTCTTACCTCGGGAAACTATCCGCCCAGTTCAGAGGTATAAGCTCGCGCTCCTTTTCCCCCGATTCCGATCCGCTCCTTCGCTCTGCCGGCCTGTTTTTTCTCTCCGGCTTCGATGTGATCGATTACGCGAGTGTACGCGTATACGGCGCGGCCGGCCTAACAAGGCGCGCAGACCGAGCGCGAAACGAGCAAACGACTGAGATAACAAGAAGTCGTCCATAGGATGGAAATGTTCGGTGAGTCTTTGCGGTCGTTATAAACCATAACGACAGCGTCGTTTCGACCCGGCGACAAGAGTTTCAGATTTTCTCCCCGCGGCCGGAGCGCACTTCGCCTCCCGCGTCCTTTGTACGCTGCGGGAATTCAGGAGCGGCATGCGAGCGCGACCTCGACTTCTTTTCTTTTTTTTGCTCCCCTTTCGCCAGTTTTCCACATCTGACTTCAACGCGAACAATCCCCCGGGAGGTCAACGGCCACGGATAAACGAGTAACAAGTGTGTGTAGAACACCGCTATATTATTCGGCAGACGGTGTCCTGGAGCATTTTGATCCGCGCGAAAAGCTCAGGGAACCAAAAATATTTAATGAAACACGATGTCTTGAGTAAACTGTTTGCGGGAGTGATGATAAAAATGGAGGAAAGATGCGAATGGTCCCTGTAAATCTGAATTTCGACGATTTCATTAATTTCATGTCTGTATTAAGGAGTACCTCCATTACGCAGCTCATTAACCTAAATAATTTATCTAGTTCAAAAATCCAAAGGCAAACATAGTCTTTTATTTGAAATTCGCGCATATACTTAGCACCCGTGAAGCAGATGTGATGTTAATGTAGCTCCAACATACTGGCTTATTTGTCAGTTATATACATTTACAACATAAATTATTTGATTTCTATTCTTGCAAGCACTGATTGATAATATTTTAAACTTACTTATGTTTTTTTACAAAAAGTGCTTCTCAAAAGATCACATATTTCGTATTTTAAAAATTGTTCAAGCTCTGCTCAGTTGGGATCTTATATGGAAAATTCTATTATATCCATCAGATAGAATTTCGAAAAATAATACACATTTTTTTTTTTAATTTAATATTTATTAACGAAGATAGTACTTAGTAGTATGCCGATATACCTATTGCCTGTAAACAAGGTTAAATTGAAAAACGAAGAATACGTGTTTAACGATTGTTGTTTTTAAGTGTATTACTCTCTTAATAGTATATAACACTAACACAATTATTCTGATTTTTCGGGTTAACTATTCCTTGTTGTCTGTTATCTTTGGGCGAGCACCTACCAATCATTTAAATTTTCCAGAATAGCTACGTTGATTTAAATTTAAAAGAGAACCTTCGATAATACGAATTCAAAATGAGAATTTCTTGTCATTTGGATGTTAGCTATATTTATTTGTACTATAGCTCTCAATAATTTCTCTGATAATGTAGAAGAGTAAAAACTCACTCTTTCAGAAAAAACACAGCCACTCGAAACTCGATTGGCTGTGTTATCACTCGTTCCGAGTGGTTTTTCACTTTTCCACATTTTGAAGATTATGAGGGTTTAGAACTATTCCGAGCTTCAGAAGCTAAAAAGCAATATCTGCATGAAAATAACTTACGATATTACGGGAAGAGGCTCTGTTTGTAGCATATAAAAAAGTTGCAAATTGAAAACATTGTGAAAAATCTCTGAGATACATAGAAATTTATTTTAGATCCATATTTGATTTAAAAATTATCATTCAGAGTCTATGAGAGTAATAATTGCGAGAGCAATGTGGAGATATGGTAATGTCGCATCTGCTCCACGGACTCGACTATCTTTAACTAGATTTAGTTTATTCTGCTTGGTATATTCTTAATATGTGACACGATGTGGATGATGGTTAAGAATTAATTTTTAATTACTTTATTAAAAATCTATAAATTTCGAATACAAATGGAAGATCTGATAACAATAGTAATTTGCTGTAGCAAAGTTTTATAAAAAAACATTATCACGGTCATGTAAATGACAACGAATAAAACCGAGGGCACTGTACTAAATCAGTATTGGTACAAGCGCTGTTGCCACGTGTATTAACGTTAAATCATTGGCAGCCGGCCAACTTACTCCTGCAACCCGAATCTCCTGGCTGAAATGACAATCGTTTGCGAAGTGATTTTGCTAAAATCTGGCCTCCTTCGATTCATGCGCTAAATTTTCACCGTGCCCGGAAGGCAAAATTTACCGACTCATCATTTCCTGCATTCTTCCAGCTCTGCGAAATTGTAATCTCATCCGCATTCATTTGACACTCGGCTGATTCGCGAGTCACTACAACCGCGATCGTGATGCAGCTTTTGTTACATTTTGTAGTGGCGACTCCCCAACCTTAATTTTGGAAAATCCAAGTTTTCCAAAATTTGATGAGAATATCGAGTGACCATACTCATTCGAGACACCGTTTACGCGATAAAGGCATCTAAAGTGATTCCACTGCTGGAATACCAATTGCTCTGCGGATTCTACTGTAGACGGAAGCTGCGTAAGGTCAAGAATACATGCTTCTGGCATCGCGCTGCTCGCTTATAACGAGCAAAGTGATCGGGAAGACGCGCGATGATTTGGCGAGTCGATGATAATCGACGAAATGACTCCACGGTGAAGAAGTATGCGGGGGACGACGGCGGCGGTGCCGCGGATGTGATCGAAATGTGAATCGCCTTAACCAGCCGCGGAGTCAGCTAACCATTTCGAAGCGAACCACGTGCCGCCCGATTCCATATATTCCATTAATGCTTCTAGCTTCCTGGGTTGTCCTACCTGGACCCCCTCTCATCTCCTCGCTATAGCCTCTACTCTTTCTCGCAAACCGCGAATTTAGTACCGCTTGAATTGTAAAGACGATTATAACGATTCAAGAAAATTGCCATTAAATTTCATACCCGTAGTGTTATGCGGAGAAGTGGAAGCTTGGGAAGCAGACCGAGCCACCAGGGGATTCTGGAGTGGACATCATGTTTTTTTCATGCTCCGATATCGACTTGCAAAAGTCAATTTTACAGCTTATCTAGGCGCTTTACCTACACTCCAATTCTATTATATTTATACGCCGTGCGGCCTTGACGATTGTATTAAGTGCAGAGTAAAAAAACTTCAATATTTTCGATTATCTATTTCTTTTTCCAGGTCATTAAATTATATTTTTTATGACTCTTTAAAATGCAGTTTGTTTTTTTCCTAGAATAGAATTTTATTCAAATATTAACTATTCGTTCGCATAGTAACTGTCTTTTAGTATTTTTTACGAGATTCATTAATATTTTATGGGTGTAATTTGAATAGCCAATTGATTCTTAGCAAATGCGTTCATTTTTGTTTCAATTAAAAATGAAAAGACCATTTTTGAAAGAACTTATTATCATTATACTGAACTACTTCAGTCAAAAGTTTATTTCCTTGACTAATTTTAAATAAGTGTAAAAGTAGAAGTCTCGAACGTTCGTGGTGGAGGTATTAGTTAAGGTTGAAGTCAATGATCAAGACGAACCAGGTTGTGTTGCAATAAAAAAAATTGCCACATAACCTGGTTCGTCTTGATCATTGACTTCAACCTTAACTAATTTTAAATAAGCTTCCACCAAAGAAGGTGTAAATTGAATCCATTGATTGTAAAGCGGCATGTAAAATTTTTACTTTCTCTTATCATTGCAGATTTTTCAACTCTCATGAAAATACAAACTTTACGACTAATTTTAAAGTAGAGGTCTAAATTTTCTACTTTCGCTGTAAAAAACTGTACGCGACACTACGCAACTTTTACCCAGCACTTTATCCAACAAAATATTACTGCGCGCAGATTTTGAAAAATACATCTTATTTACGACGGCAGAAGGAATTTTATTCTCTCCGCTCGGAGCTCTTAGAAAATTGCGCATTTTCATCGAAGATTCGACGAATTCTGCAGTTAAAACTTCTCAACGTTCCCGTTTTACTACGCCGTTTCGAAAAAAAAAATAGTAATAGAAGTAAAGCGAGAGAATGCAGGCTGTCAACAAAGTATATATCCTCCGATGTAATTGAAATACCCGTATATCTGTGCACTTGTTCATTTCCCGTTATTTACGTCGCAAAGGGGGCGTCGCTTTCATTAACAGGAGTCTGCAAAATAATCAATTTCGCATTAACGCTCGCGATAACACCGTTTTTGTCTCTCGAAGCATTATAAAAACAGTCGCAGAAGAAATTAAAGGCAAACTTACAGTATTGCTGTGAAAATAATTAAGACATCAAGGAATGATGAAACTAAGAAAATATCCAACGCCAAGGATCAGTAGTTAATTTTCGATGTAAACGCAGCTAAATCGACTGCGGAAGATTAACCAAACGTTTTGGAAAGGATCCCGAATAAATCAAATATTAATATTGTCACGACAATAATATTGCCGACAAGGCAAAACTTTTTTTCGTTATTTTCGTTCATGCGTTCCGATTACGGGCCGTCGCTCAAACGTCAGTCGCGCCAAGACCAGCGGGCCGCCGCACAGTGGTCACAGTGGAGAAAAAAATGCTCAAAAATCCCGCTTCAACTTTCGAGATAAAAATTTGAAAAAATTCTGAAACATAATACAATTAGGAATCAAGATCCGGTGCACAAGAACATGATCTAAGTTCCTGGAAGTCGCTGCGAGCAACCAAATGAGTGAAAAAAATCATTTGAAAATTATTCTTGTAACAGTCATTGAGAAATTAATTTCTTATTGAAAAAATTCAAAAAAAGAGTTTTAAACATGTTTCTTTCTTTGAATTTTTTCAGTACGAAGAAATGAGCTTTTCAAAGGATGTTATATGAATAATTTTCAAATTATTTTTTTCACCCATTTGGTTGCTCGCAGCGACTTCCAGGAACTTAGATCGCATTCTTGTGTACCGGATCTTGATTACTAATTATAGTATCTATGTTTCAGAATTTTTTCAAATTTTTATCTCGAAAAACCAGTTAAAGCGGGATTATTGAGCATTTTTTTCTCGACTGGGACCACTGTGCACCGTCGAAAAATTCGTGGCAATCGGGAAATCTTAATCAGTTCACCTCAGATAAGGCACAGGTGGCTACGTCGCCGCTCGTCAAGGCGAGCGCCTCGTCGTCGCGCTTGGCAACCCGACAGATGTAGGCATACACAGGCGACACAGAAGATAAGCGGTGGGCGCGTCCCTCCGATCGCGGAGCTAAGCTCGAGATCATTTGTTGACGGAGGTCATCCGGCGTGCCAAGACCGGCTCGCTAATGACCCCCCGGGCCGGCGAGCCGAGCCACACTGCCACCGCTGCAGTGGCAATCGATCACGCCGCGGAGAGCCGCAGATCGAATCTCCCGCGATACAGGCCCGATCCTTTAATCTGCGGGATAATAAATACGAGAACGATTGCCGCCGCCGACGCCGATTCTTTATCCCCCACCGCCCTCCCCTCTTTTCTCGCTCTTTCCCGCTCCCCTCCGCGGAGAATTATGAGCCGCTTTGTTTGCCCGCTAGCCAAGGAAGGGGCGCCTCTTTTACCATTTTATGCGGCTGGTAGCTTATCGGCCGTTGACATTTTAATTTTCTTATCTCGTGGCGACCCGCTCGTTTTTATCTGCTTGTATAGCGTCTTCAAAATTAAAGTTGGGAAGGCAAAGATATTGCCGAGTTTACAGGCAGAATATTAGAGTCTTCGGTGACATTCAAAGTTCAAGTTTTTTTTTAATCCCAAAGGCGAATGAGGCAAATTGGACCTTTAGGATATTTTGTATTTTGGTAGTCGCGGAGACATTTTGCGGATGAAAAATGATGGTTTCACCTTTCTAATCCGCCGAGGGATGATAAAAATGCTTGCAAAGAGAAATTTTCAATTTAACGGATGATTTGCTTTTCGAGAGGTTTTTCGAGAGGAAAAACCATGAATGATTCGGCATGCTTTTAAAAAATATACGTTTTCTGACTATAAAACAACGTTTTAGTAATTATAACATTTTAAAAAAATTTAGTTAATTGCAACAGAAGCTATGACAATTCAAAACTTCCACAAAGAAAAGCACGTTTAGAAGATTATTGATTTTTTTAGATTTTTTTTTAGATAGATAATTCATTGACACTAAGAACAAAATATATAATAATCCTGTTAAACAGGTCATATATACCAGTAGTCTAGGAAAACAGGACATATAGAAGTATGCTATTTTTATCGCAGGAATCTCTCACAACTTTTTTCTTCAGTGGAATCCATGTGATATTTGCGGTGTAATATGGATTCGACAAAAATATTCCAGTCTTCGCGAACATATGCAGCGAATGATTTTAATTTAAAGAAACCAAAAAATAACCGCTGCCGATAGATTGGCTTCAATAAAAAAAGGTTATTTTAATAAATTAAGAAAAAAAGGTTTAAAATTGAGCTTGAGAAAGCTAACGGAACTCCTTTTCTTATTTTATTAAATGATAAATTCGTGCTATTTTTAATTTATACAAGCTAGAAACTCACGTACGGTCATTTAAAATTTATACCTAATACCTACAATATTCTTGATATATAAAGAAAACCCAAAGCGATGCATTAACATTCATTCTAGAAATCCTGAGATAAAGATGTCCAATTACATGTAGAAAAACGTGAATTGATGAAATACCATTGAAAACTGTAAAATAACAATTTTAACTTAATCGACGGTATCGCTACAAGTGCTAATAAATAGATGAGTAGATTTTCATAACTAGTCCTGTTACTCCGGCGGAGCACATGTGAAAAGGTGGGAATGGGATTAATCCGGGATTTTCGACACGCTCACGCAAGGAACGCAGGCGGGTCTCGCATTATTTCGAGTGTGGATAAACTCAATCCTCGTCGGCCGCACGCGCAGCTTACGCGCCTCCGCGAAGCGGGCGAGCGCGCGCCATAACAATGCGGCGGGGGAAAAGTTAGAGCCGCAGCTGCGTACGTGCGACGAGAGCGGCGCGCGCGAGATTTGTGTAAGTCGCCGCGCGCTGCCTGCAAAACTTGCCGCGCCTATACCGCCGGCTTTTCGCGCACGAGCTCGTGTGCGCCGCTAATTTTCTTGATTAATAAATTTTTTTCTTTTTATACTGGCAGAAACTGGGAATTTTTCACAATCCGAATTGATATAGTATTTCTCAAATTTCAACACCCCTCAACAGATACCATCATTTCTACCATCTTTAGAAGCCCTTTCACTGCATGACTCAAACATTCATAATAGTCCTATCATTGTAAGGGCATAAAAAACGATCCTCCCATAAAAAAAGCGCAATGCGCATCGAGAGAAGGAGAAAAGCCATTTTAGATTCCGATGAAGTATATTTGGTACGTGTCTATTTCTCAGTTGTAAAAGGCGCTTCTAATACCAACTCGTATTCTATATTAATCATCTAATTATCCTAGCTTTTTGTTTATTGCAGCAATGAGCTTTATTTTAATAAACATACTCTTGCATTTAAAGAACTTTTCCTTACTACCTAATTAAAATGTTATGCTTCAGGCAAATAAAGAGCATTTGTCATTCCGTTCGTCAGAAAAATTGTAATAGCTTCTCAATGACGTGTAGAATCTCAGTTTCCCACTCGGGGTCGAGTATAAATCGGAGCCGCTCGACACGCCTGCATCTAAGGATCCCAGGGCATAGTAATGAGGACAAATGAAGTGGCTAAATTATACGTGAATGTCCCTGAGGGGTGGCGGAGCGGGGAAGGGGGCGGCGAAGAGGGCTAGATAGCCGGCCGTGCGCTCATGAGTTATTCATGGGAGTCTATCATAGCCACTCCGTCCAGATTGTGAGATGAATCGAGCGCAGCGCCTCCTTTGCCTCGTCCACCCCCTTTTTTTGTTTGCACGACTCTCTCTAGGCGCTGATGCAACTTCGTTTATTCAGCTCCAGGCGTTCTCTATAGTACCCACGGCCCCCGTCGCTGCTCCTCCGTGCAACTAGACAAATACAGGTTATCTCCTCAGCACAAACTCGATCTTTGTTTTCCCCGGATAGTTCAATATTTTTTCAGGAGTGCCGATCGCGAACTATCCTCCATCGGTTTTCGCCCCCGCCGATTTCTCCGCCGCCCGCTGTTTGGCTCATCGGGTTGCGCCGGCGTTTAAGAACTTGCTCGAATTGATTGAACACTCGCAGTCCAACGTTTACCTTCGCTTCTTTGTTTTTTAGAGTCGGAAAAAACAACATTTTTAGTTGGATCTTTAGTCTACATTAACTTTTATTGCAGATTAATAATAGTTGATAAATAATTTTCGTTATGGCGCAAAATGAATCAAGGCTTATAGCGAGACGAAGGGTCAAAGGTATTGCAAAGCACAGCGAGGTCATGTGTGTTTATCGAGTTGCGAAAACTCATGATAATTCGAAATTGAAGAGTCTACTTCCAGGTTCGATTTATCCAAGAAAAACGGTAATGAAGAAGCCTAAATTTCGAATGATCAGATTTGCATTTATTTTGAGCTTCAACTTTAATATTTAAAATCCCAATATTGAATTAAAAACGTCTTTGTCAAATTATCAAAGTTAATTTGCTTAATCAATATGTTTAAATAAATTTTAATTGCATATCTGACACAGTACTGGATTTTCAAACAAATTAAATAATATATTTAAACGAAATAATTTAATAATATTAAGAGGTGGTAAGGACTTGAATGATCATACACGAACCAGTATAATTAATTCATTTATTAATTTTGCTGACGTTTCGACGCTGGAATGAGCGTCTT
>JAXIUT010000048.1:9800486-9813107 GCA_035586675.1 Eurytoma californica
AATAACTAGTGTCGTACGAGAGTCACACTACACTCGTATTCCTCCGTATTCCTCGGTGTGCCTTACGTGCAAGAGCCTGAAGACCTAACCTGCGCAGACTGACCGACAGAGCGCACTGATGCTCACAGACCCATGGCGAAAGTAAAAACATAGTCACGCAGTGTAACTGTCAGCTGGAAGGTAACAACGATGATCGTCAACTTTTATACATAAAATAGACGTATTTTCGCCCAGGGATAGAGAAAAATACTATTTCTTACATGGGAGTAAAATGGAAGTCTCGCACGTACGTGCGGAACTTCCATTTTCCCCCCTTGTAAGAAAATCTACTATTTTAAATTAGTCCCGCGTGAAAATATTATATTGACGCTTCTAACGAAGAAAAGCACATTTCAATTTACCGACGAAAAAAAGCACATGTCGTAGTTTCCCGCGAAGAAAAACGCATTTCGCGAATTCCCCACTAAGAAAAGCACATTACGTGATTTCCCGCGAAGAAAAGCACTTTTCATGAAATTCCAGTGAAAAAAAGTACATTTCGTGAGCTTCCCCCTTGAAGAACAGACTACTCAAAAACGTTAACGTTTTTAAACCATTTAATAAACATCCTTTTGAAAATTTGTGCTGTTAGACCCTCAAAAAAGCACATTTTGCGAGATTTTCGTTAAAAAAAACTTGAAAATTCCCAAATGTGTTTTTCTTCGCGGTGAAATCCGAAAAGTGCTTTTCTTCGTGGCAGATTTATGCAGGTATACATTTGTTATTAATAAATTTTAAAAATATTTAAGTTTACATTTTTTTCATATTTTGAGTTCTCGAGAATGGCTTTTTGTATTGACTTGAAATTGATTTTTTGAAGAAATTAGAGTCAATATTATAATTATATGAATAATGCATTATATCCGCCACAAAATTGTCTACAATTTAAAAAAAAATAGTTTTTCAAGTTTTACTAACAAATGATCCACAATACTCAAACTCAAATATATTATACTCTCGCCTATCCTTCACGCAACTATTTCGATCGCTGGCGACTCTTCCCAACGTGACTGTGACACGGATCCTAATCGTTCAACTTAGATCTGCCACCGAAACCGCAGCGTTTATTCGCGGAATCTGTCTCTAATAGAACGGTGCCTCGGGATACTGCCGACTACTACGAAACGTGCTCCATGCTTCTTCCTCACCCTTCTGTTTTCTGTCATGTACGGAATTCCTGATTCCTGATTCCTGTTAAGTACCATACGCTGATGCCGCTAATTATCACTCATTATCAATCACAATGAGGTGCAAAAAATAAATGAAAAAAAAAAAATTTTTAAAAGTCTTATCTCATTTTCTTTAGAGGACTCCTTTAAGATGACTCTGTTAACTCGTTCTGATTGAAAATGTCAAGTTTATGAACTAGTCACAAGTGTGTCGCTTGCACATTTAGGATTTTAGGTGAAGATTGCATAGACCGAAAATATGAAATTATAAGATATAAACCGAATATAGCTAGAACAAGGCAGCGATTATTCATATCCGTGCTAGATCAGAACAATTGATGCTTTTCATCAAGAAAGGCTTGTTTTCTTTGACATTTTAAGATAGACCAACAAAAACTGTTCAATTGATAATTTAATAAAGCGATACTATCATTTTTTATACTATATCTTGCGGTTTAGTTGAAATAAATCTCCTAAGTAATTAGTCTTTCTGGTCCATGGTGAGGCTGAACAAAATTCAAGTTTGAATTCAACAATGAAGTTTGACAATACAATGTTGGGTACTATTTTTGTATAATAGAGAGTCAAAAGTGAAATAAAAAAAAAATTCTTTGCCTTTTTTTCAATCGCTGAAACAGCATTTTTTGTTCGGAATTGCCGGAAAAAAATTAATTAGGCACACAAAAAAAACAAAAAAAAAATTTCTGTATTGCGGTGTTACTGTTACTATTATTGTTGTTATTTTAAGGGAAAATCATATCAAACGTAAATAAACTATAACTTCTTACAAAAATCTAATAGTTGTTCTCTAAAGAAATAAGTATTTACAGTCACAGAGTCACGCACGCGAACACTGCAAAGTGCTAAACAATAAAATTTAAATAACGTAAGGGAGAGGGAGTTTTTTTTCACAAAAGGGCCAAATTAGGGTTTTCCGGCGCGTAAAAACACGATGCACGAAGTTTGCTCGGTCGCTTCGCCCTCATCCCCCGGTTCTCAGACTCGCGGCGCATTATCCAGTGGTCCCGGTTTTCCCGAAATTACGCAATGGCGAGGCGAGAGAGAGACAGAGAGAGAGAGAGAAAAAAAAGGGGGGGGGGGCTGAGCGAGCACACGTTATTCGGACAAAAAGTGGGAACGCGGCGGGTAGCGCGGGAGGAATCCGCTTAATTGAAATCTGTTACGTAAATCATGCTTGAGCAATATAGCGGCGGCAGTAGTGCCGGGTAGCCCGCGAGTCTGGACACTTGGCTACTTAGCCGCATTGCGGGACACCAGCAGTTTCCTCCCGGCTGGCAAAGCGCACCGTCGCCGCTTCCGCTGCCTTCGACCCGTTTTAACTGTAAATCCTTGATTTAGTTCTGTGGTAACGACGGCCCGCTAGAGCTGGTGTCACGACGACCTCGCGGCCCACCATACTTACTTTGCATAATTTGTATTTATTGTTGACCATTAATCCTTCATCTCTATGGATTTTGTTTGCTCGTTCAGCTTAATCGTTCAGATCTATCGCTTTTAATTATTGTTGTTGAATATGGTCGGTATTTTTTCCACAACAAGTTTATTATCATGGCAAATTCACTTAAACTATAATCGAAAGAATTATATACATATGCAAATGACAATAATTCAGATATTATTATTTAGGCATAAAATTGAAATAATTAAGAAATTTGAAGATATATAACTAGAAGGTTAATAAAAATTAATCTCTTTCAAGACCCTAAAAAACGTAACTTAGAAACGAGAAAAATACTAAATAAAATCTCATTTTCGAAGGTCTCGCAGATCGATCCCACTGAATTCATTTATCTGCGCCTCGGTCCGATTGCATATCCAGTTTAAGGATTCTTGGTAATCTTTTTGTGGGACCGGGAAAGGGAGGCTCTCCCGCAGTCTACAAACTCGGCAATTTCTGTTTTCTTAAACCCTCTAGAACTTGTTGTTGTCACTAATTTTATTTTATTTTATGAAATTTTCAAAAGTTCACTTGCGCGTAAAAATCCGTCTATTTTCCATTAAATTTCTTTGAAAAATCTGAAAAAATTCAAGTTATTTTTTCAGCTCGAACAATAACGATCGCAGATTTCTGAAATCTCTATCAAACGACCTCAACAGAATACCCCGTACCGTAAAAATAAAAAGCGCGCGAGAGAAAATGAAGGTTTTGATAGGACCGGTCGCGGCCGCTTAATGCAGTTTAATAAGAGCGTTGTTCGGCGCTCCAAGGCGCTTACGCGCTTACATGAGCGGGAAATAAATGGCGCGGCGTATTCGAAGGGGTCGGTCCATTAAAAAGGAGAAAAACAGAAAAAAACAAGGGTATATACGCGAGGAGAGGAAGACGCGCTCGCAGCTCGGACGTTTTCGCGCGCGGCTTTTTATGCAAAGGCAGCATTTAATGTTATATTTACCCCGCTATACGTATAGCCATGTAAATTTCCCCGTTGATGAGAATGTACGGGCTCTCGGAAAACGTTTAACCTCTTTATACGGCCCTCCCGTGCCCTCTCCGCGCTCCTCTTCGGTATACATCGCCCGGCAATGACCAGCAGCGAACATTGAAAAATACGCCGGTCGAGAGTGAAAAAGTTTTCGCTTAACAAGATAGTCCAACGGAAAGTTTTTGCGTCCTAAAATCATGGCTCGCCCTGTTTTACTTTCGGGAAATTGCGCGATTTCATATGTGGCATCGCGCACACCGCAGGAGGCGCGGACGTGTCCGACGAGTGAGCTTATGAGGTCGGCTTGAGAAATGAGATTTTTCTCGATATTACGCCGCGAGAGACGGGGTGGGTTAAGTGGCTGCGCTCTCAGTTGATTAAGGCGAGACAAACGATGCTCCGAAGAAGAGAGCCAGTTAAATGAATGTGGAGCGGAGGGATTGACGGGGTCGCGGAGCCAATATAAGACTAACTTTTACGCAGTGCCTTGGGTCGTTTTTTTAATTGCGAAGATAATATGTTTGCTTTATCTTTGAAAAAAATGTTTTGAGGGTGATGAGAATGTTGGTGGTGAGAATGTGGGTGGCCCACCATGCCCCGATTTCCCATAAAAATAATAAATAAAAATGGATGTAGGATTTTTTGTTATAAAAATAGGCCATTTTGTTGCTTATACGCTATCCAGCCAAAAATACATTATTAGGTTCAATACAATGCGAATTGGATAAAGAAAATCAATTGTTTCACCAAGAATATCAACCCTCCGGGTAACCGAGTTGTGTGAAACTTTGGAAATTTGATTTCTGGTGTCGAATAATAAGCTGAAGTTGGAATCTCAGTTTTTGTTTAATTCGTACAACTAAGGATATTGCTGGCAATACTAAAAATATCGCATACTAGGTGTGCGAGCAATTTTATTAAAATATGCTATACCCTGGTGGAAAATAAAGCATGTTTTATAGTCAAGGTATTAATAATTAGCTAACTTTAATTAGCTAACGATTAGCTATTTTCTAGTTCTAAACTAGCTAATTTATAGTTAAAAATATATTTAAAGTATTCTCGGCTGCTGAAGACTATGTAAACAAAAATCAAAACCTAAAAACGTGCACTGTTAAGCTTTCTAATTGTAAGCTACTTCAATTACCTAACTCGATCAATTATTGTTTAAATTTAATAAACTTAAATAAATAGTCAAAAAATTATTGTAAAATTGATTATTATTTACACTGAGAGGAAAATTTAATTTTGTCTAATTTATAATATTTTATTAAGCATACATATTAGCTATATTATAGGCAGAATTCGTGTCGTTTTTAACGATTTTATAGTTTATATTTATAGCTATAAGTTTAGCATATCGTAAAAAATTATATGCTATATTTTTCCACCAGGATATCTATTAAAAGAAAGTGGTGTATTTCATTATTACCAGCACTAGAAATAAATTCATAAAGTTTCATACAAAATCGGTGAACCGGAGCATTGACACTTTCCTTGTAAAACATTCGCATTCTATTACAATAGTCATTATTATTAATATACGAGTTGATAGTAAGAAATTGAAATGCTAATTTCTGTTGGAAAAACTGACAACGATTATATTTAAATTATCTTTTCTAAGTCACTGAAACTTTAACTTTAATGTAATCAGTCCCGACAAACTTCTAAACTCGGAAAAATTAAAAAGTTAATGTAGCTTAAACCGCAGTCGCCGGTAATTTCTAAATGCATCTTGGCGAAACTTCTGCTCGGCCGAAATCTCCATCCAGCATAATCGCACGACATTTGCTGTCTGCCACGAGCGAGCATTCACTTCATTATTTCGCGCGCGGATGAAAAACAACGCGTCGGGCCTTTCATTATTTTTGGCCGCGCAACTCGAGTGTCCAAATGAAGTGCTAACGAGACAGACGCGCTTAGAAAGCCAAGGAAGAAAAAGTAAGCGGAGAAAAAAGCGGAAAGACACGAGGCATTACAAGTTTAAAAATCGCGGAGAGCCAATTATCCGGCAATCACGCCTCGGCCTAAAATATGGCGCCTTCCCACGGCGGTGAAATTGGACGGGATCCCATTCCCTCTCTATTGTCGCTCTCCTCCTCGTCCGGGCGGAAGAAGAAGCGGAGGAGGCGGGCGCCCGTGCTCGGGGGAGAAGAATCTCGAGACGTGGAGGCAGGACGTGGTTAATTGAGAAAAATTGCCGGCACATCGTGTCCCTGGCGGAGCCCCCCGCCCGCCCCCCCGACATGGCCAGGTGTCGACGACGTTGTGGCATTAGTCGAGAACTAATTGCCCGGGCGAACCCCATCCAGCGTCGTGCGAAGACTCCTCGGCTCTCCTGTCGCTCCGGCTATACCGAGCCGGCTATACCGCGCCGGCTTCCCACTCCCCCTCCGGCTTTTAATGCATGGCCTCGCCGAGGGGATGCGATTTATCAGAATCAGAGCGGCCCGCAAGGCAGAGGGAGTTGCACGCGCCACTGTCTCCGTGTCTGTCTGTCACCGGCCTTATCTACTTGGCGACCACTTCAATTATGCGGGAGCGCGCTTAATAGTATTAGGATTATCGCAAATGGCGTGACAACGAGGCTCTGAAATATCGCCATCACACTCCCGGTATTTTCTTTAATCAGATTGATTTCTTGCGCGCGACGATTAAAGATGCACGAGAGATAAGCGATAGTGCGCGAAAAGCCTGAAGACAATTTCCTACTCGGAACGCCTAGATTCTTCTTTTGTATTTGTACTTTTTTCCATATGAACTATAATATTTTTTTATAATAGAACTTTCAGATTTTTTTATTCAAAAATTACCGTTCTATCGAGATTATTTTAATGTATGGAGTGTGATGATGAGTGATATCACAGTGATGATGTGTGTGTATGTGACCTTTTACACTAGACCACGTTAATAATATATTTGCACAGAAAGGACAGACTGTCAACATTGGAAAAATTAAAACAGTTTTTTGTAAAATTTACCATAGTTTCAAAATTTACCGAGAAATTAACAATTTTCCTACAGCTTTAACAAAATATTCCAACAAATGTCAGTCTGTATAGCAATAGAGCTTAGTTCTCAGTTTCCGATAAGTCACAAATTTATTCGACGTAACTTAATATTGAATTTATTTATAAAGTAACAAAATTTCTGCTTGAAACTGCACATTTTTCAAATTACAAAATTTCTTTACTTCATTCAAATGAGATTAGCAGTGATTTTTTTCTTCTTACAATTCTTTAGCAAATATTTCATGTTATAATTCGTTATGACATCGTTGTATCACAGATACAAGCATTTTTGTAAAAGTGATCGACAAAGGGGTGAATCGAGGGTGTTTGTGAGTTACTCTGCCAATCGGCCCTCAGCTCAACGTGAGCAAGAAAATCCGATTTATTGCGGGCTATGACGCCTACACCATTGATCGTAAATACGATGAAGCCTCGAGAGAGTATCAACCCTTCATTGACGCGAAGCGTCTACCGGTCGAAGGCTCGATTTTGTCGTCCGCACCCTGCCAGAAGAAAAATGCTCAAAGACTAGGCCAATCGGTGCACAATTTGTTGTGACTCCGCCCGCAATATGGTGCAATAACTTGCGGTAAGTCTCACCATTAACTTAAAGATGTAATATAAAATAATACGTAATACAAAATTTATTGGTTTAAAAAGTTCTATATTTGTTCCAAAGTTTGTATTAATCTGGTCTGTACACAAGAATGAAGGAAACAATAAACCAAGTAAAACAAAGTATAAAATGTCGGGGAAACCGCTTAATTCCTTAGCAAGGCAAATTGCCCTGATGCACACACATCGGCGCAGCGAGCCCTTTTAAGTACGGCGAAACCCCGCGCGAGCCCCGTGCACTCCGTCATAATCAAATCCAAAACGGAAAGCCAAGTAAAAGCCGCGCGGAAACATCAGAGGGAAGACTCTTAGAGTCCACGAGTAGGCGCGTTGCAATCCCGTCGCTTTTCCTTTGCCGAGTGAAGAAAGGAAAGGGGACAATAACTGCATTGCGCGTCCCTCGCAGCGCGAAACGAGCAGCCTTCGAGGCCCGCTGTACTTTTTTTCGTCCGGGGAGAGGAGAGATTTTTACAGCTCCGCGCGAGGCATTAAATATTTAACGGCCCGGGGGCCGCAGCGAGAGAAAGGCGAGCCGGGGTGGAAAAAGACGCGCCGGGGACGCGGGCGGTTAAGCGAGCGCGAAATAAGCGCGCGAAAATGGGATTGTTCCTTCGGACCGGATGGAGGGGGGCGAGCCCCCCTCGGAGCTATTCGACTCTTAGGGGCACACCGCCGCTACTCCTATTTTCTACCCTGTTTATTCGCCCGTATTTTTTTAACCGTGCTCCTTACAAGTAGCTATTATTCACCACTTTTCGGAGACTTTTTCAAATAATCTTATCTCGTTTTACCGGTGGAAAATATACCGGTAGTAAATGACCTGTAAACATACCAAAAAATCTTTGTTGGCTCATAAGTTGTATACAGTTAAATATGTGTATTGAAGTCTACGTATAAACTTGAATATGAAAAGTTGTATTTTCGAGTCAATAGACATTTTTTTAACTTACAGCCTCGCAAATTATCGGTCTTTTTCTCTTTTTTCACTTTTTTTTCAGTGTACACTCTAGGTTTTATGAAAGTAGAGTTATCGTCACATAATGATATTTTTTTTACGAAAAACAATGACAGGGACCATTTGAGTCGACAATTTTGAACAGTAGACCCTCATATTTTGGATTACTTCATATTTGCGCACTCCTTGTAATTAATCCAGACTTTAGTCCATATTATTTTACACATGATGCGAATCTTCTAGTAAATCTTTTCAAATCTCCACCACAGGCAGGCTAAGTACAAGGTTCTTACGTTGGTTTCATCGTCTCAGTACAGTAGTCAAACAGTAGTCAAAACATTATCAATCAATTTGCCAAATACTTTGTCAGAACCCAATTTTGTTAATAAAAATTTAATAGTATATTACGATACGTGTGACTTAAATAGTCCATTATTACACGGCGTGAGGTTAGCGCCCGAGCGAAGCGAGGGTGATAATTCACGCCGTGTAACGATGGGTTATTTAAGGCACAAGTATCGTACAACATTTTATAGCACTGCCTAACTTAAATCAGCACTTACGGTTCGTCTATCCGCCACTTACACTAGTTCAGTTTTGCACCGTGAGGTTAGGGCCCGAGCGCCAGCGAGGGTCATAACACGGTGCAAAAATGAACTGTTTAAGTCACGGATAGGCGTGACATAAGTGTTGATTTAAGTCACACAGTGCTATAAAGAAAATTTTCGTAATCTAATTCGATCAGTTTAACTATTGTCTGATTTGTAATTAATCTTATTTAGCGTTTTGTTCAACAAATATATTTAATAAAAATTTCCGAAATTCGTAAAGCTTTAAAGTACTAGTGTTAAATGATGGATTATTTTACACTGCAGTTTATAACTCTGCTTTGGATTACTTTAATCGCTCAAAATATTTTTTGGGTGATTTTCAAGAAAAGTGCACCGTTTTTTCGTGTAATTCCCCTGGTAATTAATACCTCTTTTTCAGTGGATAAGGATGACATCTCGAAATTTATAATTCTACTCCCAGTCTAAAGTGATTTAAATTTTACTTTTATAAAAAATTTCATTTTATAGGAGAATTTAAAATCTTAAACTTACAAAATAGCCATGGGAATTACACGAAAAAGTGTGCACTTTTCTTGAAAATCATCCATATAAGTAAATGTTAAACGTGATTAATATATTAGGGGACTATGCGTATGTTGTGGGTACCTTTACAAATCGCGAGGAAATAGTTTCGAACTATGCTTATTAATTGCGTGGTTCTGTTAACAAGTTGCTTTTCTAAAATTCCCTGCGGCTTTTCATTTTAAATTTGAAATATGCGATAATTAATTATTAAGTTGTTTTCACAGATTTTAAGGTAGGCTGACCCCCTTAAATTCGCGATTGAGTTTTCCCAAAATTAAAAAAAAATAAAATCTAGGAGTGAATTATTGTAAATAATAGTTCATAAATAATTACCTCATTTATACATAACTTTTGCTGAGATTAACTATCTACGGTGGAGCAAATCTTACAAATTTAAAACTTTTAGAATGAGCTATGTCGGTTTTTTTAAATATAGTCTTAGTAGTTTAATAATTCAAGACTCGTACCTCCAATGGAAGATGCGTTTACTTTTTTTAAATTAAAATTCTTCAAGTGAAAAAGCACTGGTGTTTATGAATACCTATATTAAAACAAAAGTGAATATTAAAAAACATTCGAATTGACCAGATAATTTTATATAACATTTTAATAGTTAACAAAATCAGTAAATAATAATAATAATAATATAAAACTTTGTAAGCTACGGCTTCGGGCACAAGAAGAAATCTTATTATCGCATGGAAAAAAAAGAGATCGCAGCTCGATGCGATCTTCGCCGAGATTCGCGCGACTTTCGAGAAACCGATGAGCCGTGCAACGTAACACTAAAGTCGACTCATCGCTTGCTAATCGGTCCGCTGTTACAAGGTGTGATCAGGCGGGATTAGCGTGCGGACTGCCGATGCAGGTCTGGGTTATCTTTTCCGCTCATCGGCAGCGCTCCAATCGATGGGGCTCATTCGATCCCCTCCACTATAAGCCCCGCGAAAGAGAGAGAGGGAGAGAGAGGGAGAGAGCAGATTTCTTTGTGCGATTCGCGAGCTGCAGAATTTGCTTTCAGGAATAGTTTTGCGCGGGCACCGGGGATAAGATCGGAGCTCTTTGGCTAGAAGCGAGGCGATAGAGCAGCGACGAGCCATTGTGCCGTGACGCACGCGCCAGCCAATGGGTAATTCCGAAAAGTGCCTTGCGCGGGGGTGTTTCTGACCTCGTGATAAAAAAAAACACACGACAAATAAAATAAGACACAGACTTTGACCCGAATTAAGAGATCTAAGCTCCGCAATGGTCCATCGAGACTCGAATTGGTCAGCAATACTTTTTTTATTGACATACAATATTAACTTCAAAATTTAAGATTATGGTGGCGTGGTAGATTATTTGGTTTTCTTTTAAATGTTTTAAAAAAAATTGCAATGCTATGAATCGTAGGTAATTCAGTAATTGAATTAGAAATATTTATTAACGCTATTACGTAGGGGAAAGCGGGGCAATGTGAACCTTTGGGGCATGGTGGGCCAGCCATTAAATATGTTACATTTGGTGTTATTACTATATATACAAAATTTTTATATATAGTAATACTGCAACGTAATAATGATAATCTTTCAAAATGCTTTAATTTGAATGAAACTTGTTAATAAATGTTTTTCACACCAAATACAACATATGGTG
This sequence comes from Eurytoma californica, assembly GCA_035586675.1. Classification (NCBI taxonomy): domain Eukaryota; kingdom Metazoa; phylum Arthropoda; class Insecta; order Hymenoptera; family Eurytomidae; genus Eurytoma; species Eurytoma californica. The sequence goes on from JAXIUT010000048.1 coordinate 9,811,491, forward strand.
GCCCACTATGCCCCGATGGTTCACATTGCCCCACGGCCCGCTATGCCCCGCTTTCCCCTATATGAAAAATATTCTTCAACCATTTTGATGTTAATTTAATCTTCAAAAAATTTAGCCGAATAAGAATTTTTTGTAGAATACATTATTTTTATGTAAAAATTTCCCTTTTGTTTTAATGGGTATGCTTTAAAAAAAAAATTCTCCATTAGTATGAAAGATGAAATATGAACAAAAAAGACAGTAGCGGACTAAATTAATGGATTCACAGTAAACCTGGAAACCATATGCATTATCGAGGCTGGCGAAGAAGTAGGGGGAATGGGATAGCGGGACCGGCGAAACGCCGATTTCGTATTTCTCGGCGTTGATTACCGTTCTCGAGTAACTCGCACATCGCTCGATAACAACGGCTCCTTTCTCGGATATCAAATCAATGGAATGGACTTTGGTCAAGGGGAGTTGGACTTCAAAGGACGTTATCCTCGCGCGGATCTTTTTCACCGGTGGGGTCCGCGGCCAGCTATTTTACGACGCTGTGAGCGCACTGCCAAGGAGGGGGGTGGTTCTTTGTCGAGTACGCGTAGAAGACGAATTTCGCGAATGTTGCATTAGCGGGTTTACGATCGAAAGGACCGCGCGACAAACGTAATGTACGTGATTCAATTTGCCAGGTCGTTAAAATCGACGAACGGTAGTTGAGCACGCCGCCCATTGTCATTGCCTGGTCTCTCTCTCTCTCTCTCTCTCTCTCTCTCTCTCTCTCTCTCTCTCTCTCTCTCTCTCTCTCTCTCTCTCTCTCTCTTTCTCTCACACTTGCTGTGCTAGCAACGAGGATGATTGCGCACACGAGCTAGGAACTACGCCTGCGCCCGAACGATTATTATCGTCAACCTACGTTTGCCTCGTGAGCCAACTTGAAAGCGACAAATTTTTTTGCTAGATTTTAATCAGCATCGGTGCGGGTAATTCCACCGTCGAGATTATGGGAGAATTAACGCTACCTGAAAGTGCGAACAAAATGTTTCTCACAATGACAGGTGGGTATTATGAACTTTTTGTTATGTGCATTCAGAGAAAGTTCTGGCGAAAATTCTGGGCAAATTAGTAGTGAAGCTCACCGTGAAAATTACGTGAAAAAAATTAATCGTAAGACAGTTTGCGTCACGTGATTTATCGGGAAAATCACTGTAATTTTTACTGAAATCTTAGATAATAAAAGTTACGGAAATTTTCCTGGAAAAATTACGGAGTTTTTCTTATACTATAATTACAGACCTTTGCCTGTCAAAAATTAATTAATAAAGCTCCACGTAATTTTTCCGTAAATTTAATTTCCCGTATTGCAAATTGTCTCACGAATCCACGATTACGTTTTCTCACGGAATTTTTACAGCGAGCTCTACCATGATTTTTACGAGTAAATGTAAAAATCACGTGTGTGTTTGTGTGTGGGCGTAGTATTCTATAACTCATGATTTCTTCGATCGATTTTAATAAGGTTGGGCTTATTTTCCTTGTTTTTTTTGTGGGATGAGCGGAAAAAAACTAATTTTTGGTTTCGATAATAGGTTTTTTTTTGCGATTTTTCAAATTTTGGAAAACAGTTTTTCGCGTTTT
>JAXIUT010000048.1:9835554-9849589 GCA_035586675.1 Eurytoma californica
AAAGCAGACGAACTCGGCGTGCCTTGCACGTTTTCGACTATCAATTACAAATTGGTCGCGAATTTTCGTCCCATTAGAAAGAAAAATAGTATACATTACACGGGACGAACGTGGATCATCATTCCCGGCGGATTGCTCGGCTTCGCCTCGGGGGGCAATCACTCCGCCGGGATGAATGATCCACGTTCATCCCTAGTAAAGTAATGTACTATTCTTAGTTCATTAATATTTCTGAGTGACTTTTTAGCAACAAAGACAATATCTGAAGAGGAGAAGCGGTAATGTTTAATCGAATTTGTCTTCCTTCGATTCATCTCTCCTTCTCAATAACGAATTGAAAAAAAAATGAAGTGATGAAAATGTAGTTATAAAAAATAGGAATGAATTAAAACTAAATTACTCAATCGCAATTTATAAATATGAAATGTAAATTTTTTATTAACACAGTAACTCGCTTATAAAGTCTTGAGCACATGTACGCATTAACCGGGGCAACGGCTTCACGTTGCATATACTGTAGTTTGCTCCAGTAGATACAATTAACGAGACTTGCGCTATGCATATAATTATGTGGTTTCTAGTTGCCTACACCTAGATAATAATGTACTTGCAAGCGAATAATTTTCAATTTTTTTTCGATCCAGGCAACATTACTAGGTTCCTTAATTAAATGCCTGAAGAAATACATTATTGTCCTGCAACCTGTAAAACAAATTAATGAATTTACAGCAGGGGCTGATAACTACACGTAAAAATATTCTGGAAAGACCGATACAATTTTCAGGCTGCTCTAACCACAGGCGGAAGCAGAAAATACACCCGGCGCTTAATGTGAAATAAACTGGACGAAAGAAAACAAGCGGCATTTCTAAATCATAACAGCAGCCGGCGGTCGCGGTCTCGCGACAAAGGCGAGGCGCGGCCGGCTTGTTGTGAAAAACAATATCTGCTGGGCTTTTAAAAGCTTTTATACGCGGCCGCGCGATTATATTGCCGAGGCTTTCCGGATATTAATACAATCAGTTTGCACCGGTGTACGTAAACAAACTGCACCCCGGTGGGCAAACACGAAGCGGGATTGCTTCTTCGCGACGTCCCACGTCCGCCCAGGGAGTAAGAATTTAAAACAACAATGGCCTCTCGCGTGTGTTTCTTGCCCCGAGAAATTGACGGACAAGCCGACCCTCTCGCCTTTTGTCATACCTCCTGCGGGCCCTTGGTAAACACGCGCTCAATGCACCGCGCAGAAAATTCCGGTGTTCCATCGAGGATCAATCGCCTTTGCAGGCACTCGTGAGGGTCGCGGGTGTATAAGATGGATATGCGTCCGGGTCGACGCCCGAAAAAAAACCACTTGAGGGGATGTACTATACTGTGACGGGGATGAAGGTTACCTAACGCTCGATGTAATTTACTTTGTGTTAAATCGCTCGGTTATCGAGTTAGGGATTGGTACTATTTCGGAGCGACTGCGAAAAAGTGGTGAGAAGACGAGACTCGTCGATAATCTTATTTGCTACGGTTGAACGAAGTTCGAACGCCGCAAAGTTCGCCTACTGATGGTTTTCTCGAATTAGCCGCGTTATTGGAAGAGTTTCAGTGAATCGTTGCGTTTTATACGCGAGCGGATTGAATTTCAAACCGGAGAACAACTGTAGAGCAATTAAGTTTTCATACGCTTTGTAGTGAATAAACATCAGTGAATTCATTTTGAAGATAATTAAATTTCTTTTCATCTTGCCAGAACGAAAAGTTTAATGATTCCCCTTTGATATTTGCGTATAAATGATAGTATATTATATAGGGGAGAGCGGGGTATAGTGAGCCACGCTAACGATGTTTTAGAATGATTTTGCGAGCCACCTTGTCGTATAATTTTGATCTGCAGCCCCTAAATTTGTGGTATTGCACCAAAAAAAAAAAAAAAAAATTAAAAAATAAACAGCGAGTAACTCAAGGAAAAATACTTCAGAATCAGGTGAGGTATTTTCAGCAAAAACACTTACTGCCTTAACTCTTAAAAAAACTAATTTTCTCCTCTTGCTGTGCAATGTACATATACAATACTCCGTGCGTAAAACGCCATTAATCGCACGCGAACGTAGCTCTAGTTATAAGTAGTATAACTAGCTAAATGACTGCACAACAATAAAACATCCCTTTAACATGCCTTTTGAATCATCGGCATAGTAATCATAATTCTTAACCCTTGCAACCTATAAAAATCGCTGCAGCGACACTAAGTGTTTGTTTGTCAAAACAATAAAGAGGGAGAAAATCACAGTCATTTGAGAGAGGGAAACACGGGTATATACGCCCCGGACGGACCCGCCGGGGCGTAACTCTGGAGCTTGATTAGGCTAGAACATGCTACGGCGCCGAAGCTCGAGTGCGAGAGCTTAATGTCCATTCGGTTATATCCACAGCTCCGAATTCGTATCCATTAAAGACAGTCGTTAGGTCGGGCCTAGTGCAGGTGGTAATCCATCCTATCCTGGTGCCCATTCTCACACTCCAGGAGCACTCCGCATGAGTATGCTCTCCCTCACACACACACACACACACACACACACACACACACACACACGCGCGCGCGCGCACACACATACACACACACACACACAGTCTCGAGAGAGACAGAGCTGGAGACAGCTTCCTCCCTCCCGCTTAGAGAGCTAGATACACGTTTACGGGGGGAGAGCCGCGATTGTTTATATATCTATCTCCGCGGATGGAGGCGGTTCGACCGTGTAAGTCACGTTCGCGCACATGCAGAGGGAGGCGTAGCGAAGCAGTTGACAAGACTTAATCGCACATTTGTTAGTTAACTATGCGCCAGCGCGATTATACCCATATCTTTGTCGGGAGCAACGCGAGCGGGGCGCAGAGTGCGGAGGGGACAAAAGAGTGCAAGCCTGGTCTCAGGTGCGCTTTACGATCTGTCGACGGTATATTTTCCTTTGTAAAATCAATAATCGCCCGTAAACAGCCTGTTTTATGCGGCCCGTAAAACTTTTATTAAATTCTTCCCTGCAGCCCCCCCCCCTCTTCCCGTATTTATTCATCGAGCCTTTTTTTGATAACGCACAACTCATTAATGCGGTCGTCTTTGAATTTTTCTATTTGCAGATGCACAGATGCCAATGCTGGCGGAGCCGATACAGAACGTCACGGTCAGCGTGGGTCGGGACGCTCTGCTGGCATGCGTCGTCGACAACCTGCGGAATTACAAGGTATTTTTCACGCTCAATTCCACCGGCTTGGGTTAATCAGCCGTGTCACTTGGTATACTCAATCCAGTGTTTTTCTTTTGCTTCTTTTTACAAGTCGAAGATTGAAGGTAAAGAATGACGAGATAAGTGTTTCGGTAAAAGAATAAGTATTGGGGTTAAATTGAAATAAATTTTTGGTGCACGCTGATGTTTCAGTTGTTGAATATTTTATTATTATAATTTTTTTCTCTCATTAATTGTCAGTAAAGTTTCAAGCAGTTCTATTTAGAGTTGCGAAAGGTAATAAAATACTCTTCATTTGTTTATTATTGCTTTTTAATTTCTCGTTTAAATAATTAGAGTTTTTGTATATTCTTTTGCACTATCACGATAATATTTGGTTAAGGGGGGTTTATACCTTAGAGTTTTTTTACAGTAAAACTGACAAAAAAAAAAAAAAAAAAAAACCATAGAAAACTATTTATTTATAATTTATAATAAAAATACATTAAATTTCTGACAAATTTAGCCTACATAGAAGTCTCTAAACCTTTTTTATCATTACTTATAGTAAATTTAAAATTTGGCTTTGGTGTAACCTACAGGTCCAACCAAGTAATTAATTTTGATGAGGTTGGGCTTAAATTATTGGTAATTTATGTCATTTAGCCCTGATTATTATTTGAATATATAGTTGCAAAAGCTTAAAAATTAGTTCAATTTGTTAATTTTCATGAATTTAGGCAGTTTTTGAACTTTTTGACTTACTTGCTCAAATAATATCAATAATTTCAATAATTTCAACTTCTAATACTCTTCAGGCCCAAATTACATAAATTAGCAATAATTTAAGTCCAGTCTCATCAAAATTAATTACTCAATTTTTCATGTTTTCCAGAAAACAGCTTTCAAGTAAACACTATTATTGAGCAAGAAATAGTCACTTTTCTTGTCTGGAACTACTCCATCTTCTATAACATGAAACATAAAAACTATTTTAATTAAGTTTTAAAATTTTAAATTCATTATTGTCACTAGTACTTTAGGTATGAGTGAACAGTAGTTGAGTATCGAGGGAAAGGATTATCGATAGAGAAACAATAAAATCAAACTAGTCTTTAATAATAATCTATATAATCTGTATAAATTAAAAATAATCTACAAATAAAGTACACAGTTTTTACTCATTCCATCCACTTGACAAGTTTAACGCTGATTACCTCAAGCTTAGAATTCCTTATCAATAATACTTGGAGGCATTACTAAGTAGTATTCTTGAGATACTTAGCTTCATATGCTTTTTACGCTGCTTTATTCTGGATTCTAGACACTGCAGACACAGGACCTGCGACTAAAAAAAAACATTTATTTTACAACAAAGAATACACTGTCTCAAATGAAGTAAACTAATCTATTCTTTAAAAACAGATTATACTTATCTGATCATAGGTCCTGACAAGCTGTATATTTAACCTGTTGACTGTAAATTGCAGTAAATAAACAACTTAGACTGTACGGTTTAATCCTAAAACAGACACCGGTCTGCTTGCAGACGCTACAGACCTGAAGATCTTGAACTTATACCTGGATCGATATCCACCAAGAGTGAACATACTTGTCGAGGCCCGCGAAATTTAAGAGGTCGAAACCAATATTCATTATAAAAATTATTAATCATTAATAGGATTATTTGAATAAATTTATTTGATACAATTCTAAATATAAGAACTAAGAATTCATAAATGCGTATAAAAGCTTAATAAAGATTCCAAATAACAAGCTATATCTTTGACATTTTTTTACATATTTAGAATAACATGGACAATCAAAAAATCAAATAAAAAAAAATCGATTTTTTGATAATTTTATGGTATAAACCCTCCTTTTCCTACGCGAAAAAATTTTATAAAGATTATACAAAACGTGTTTTATAATAATTGGACAAACAAATTAAAAATTCTTTACACATATTTTTATTTTAAAATACAATTTTTATTTTTCATTTAAAATGCAATTTTATGAAATTTTAAAATTTTAGAGGGCAAAAACATGATGTACGTGTAGCATAAATAACTCTTTTGTTATAAAGTTCCATCAAATTTAATCATGAAAAATCTGTTTTATAGAAAATTTGTAACTTTATACGTCCATTTTTTTATAAAATACAGTTTATAAAGACTACATTTTTTCATGGCTGGGTATTTGTTTTTGCGATGTATTTACACAAAAGCAAATAACCTATTTTTAATTCTAATATTGATGTCACTCTTGACTCTATCTCTATTCCTCTCTTTAAAAAACGATGGCAGAATGTTGTGAAACATTTAAAAATGTAATTTGATTGATTCATGAGTATATCCGGTTGAAACCTCTCTTAAAAAAACGATCCTTTCTTAAAAAAACAATGGCAGTATGTTGTTCATGAGTATATCTAGTTGAATGGCGCCAAAATTCAAAAAGTTTTCTAATCTCAAAATTTATATTGGATCATAGGTTTCAGTAAATAAATAGGTTTGAGAAAATTTGTGCCCGCAAAGCGCGTTGGATCTCGCTAGTAAAATATAATTTCCATGAGATGACAAGCTTATACAAAGCTATATCCTTCAAGATAAGAATCTCATCATTTAAAAGCTTGTATCCAAATAGCTGCTTGCACAATCGAATAACAACTAATGATCTCTTGAACTTATTTTAGTCAAGTCGTAATAATAACGACATTGCAGGACCAAATACCATCGATTCGGATTGAAAAAAAAAATGATAATAAAATGAAATGCGGGACACGTGAAAAATCTTGGCGAAATGCTCCGAAGGGGTCCGCGCACTCGCCCAGCGCCCAGGTGCGAGTGGGAATTACAAGGGCGGGTCGCATTTGCCCGCGTCTTATTCGGCGTGCCTCGAATACCGAAGGATGCCGGGCGTACGTACACGAACAGCCGACGGCGAGGGAGACTCGCATATTGGAAGCGCGGCGTTGGGACTTTCGAATTCGATTTTCATCCGGGCGCGCTGGCAAGTCGATTCGCCGCGAGGATTGCACTTGAAATATCCTGCCGCTGAGATAAGAGCACTTTGGGACTCCATCGTCGCCGCCGCTCTGAATTCCCGCTCCTCGTGCGCCTTTTGGAACGTCGCCGAAATTTTCATAAAAGCATCCGAGGCAAAATTATTGTCTTTCGGCCGGGATTTACCGAGCGGAGTGGCTTCTGTTTTCCTTCGAAAAATATGTATGATGCGCTATAAGTCAAATATATTCTAAGTCGATGAAGCCAGTCAGCTTATCCTTGACAGTGCGTAACGTATTTAAAATGTAAAAAGACAATTGGGATGTTGCTCGAAAAATAAAATCAAATGTTATTCACTGCGCGTGATAGAATATCGAAAAATAGTAGATTCGTATTTTATCCATTTTCAATTTAATGATATTATTACAAACGATATAGCGATTCGAGAAGTCGCGATGATGTCACGTACTATAAATTGAAAAAAGAAAAAATACGTGTCATTATTTGTCTATATTCTATCTGACGATACTAAAGGAATTTTGTATGCAAAATCTCAATTTGTCTACTAAAGTATAACATTTGATTGTAGTACTTAACCGAAATTTTTTAAATCGTTTTTGTTAACAGAAATAAAGAAAAAATTTATCATTTATAATCTGTAAACAAAAAGTTTTGAAAACTTAAAAAATCACGTCATTAAAGTATTTTCAAAATGTGTGATTTAAAATTTATAAAATATTTATAATGTTAAAATTCTTTAATTTTTTAACTGACATTCCCACATTTTCAAAATGATTACATAAGGATTTTCTTTTAGTTTACAATGTAACGTTTAAAGCTTTTGAGGCAAACATTGTTACGTTTTAAAGATGTTTCATTCTCTCGAGTAGCTTTTGATTAAGTAACTTCCTGTTCATCTCTCGGGGGAATCCTTGAATAACATTACTTTTACCGTTATATTCTGCAGGTGGCATGGGTTCGAGTAGACACGCAGACAATACTGTCAATACACCACAATGTGATTACACAAAATCCACGAATATCGCTGTCATATACCGACCACCGGACTTGGTACCTGCACATAAAAAATGTGCAAGAAATCGATCGAGGATGGTACATGTGCCAGGTCAATACGGACCCGATGAGGAGTCGACAAGGATATCTTCAAGTCGTCGGTAAGCATATCAGTAAACAAACCCCGGTGCGCGATAAATTTAACTGCAAACAACAGATCCAATTTACCAGAGAAACTTATCGAACGAAAGTAAACTAGCGCTCTGATTGTCTTGTACGAAAAATAAATATTTGAAAATATATTGAAATACGCCTCGTTATTTATTCCTTAACTTTTCGAAAATACCATTATTGTACTGTTAGTTTATTGCTAGAAAAAATGTAAGAATAGAATTTATTTGTTGTGGAAATCGAGTACAGTTAAAATTGTAAAAAATAATTATATAAGTTGAAAACAATTGTTACGTAACTGTTGTTTCCGATGACAGTGCCGCCGTCTTTCATCACCAAGGAGACCAGTACCGACATGGTAGTGCGCGAATCATCGAACGTCACACTGACCTGTAAGGCGACAGGATACCCCGAACCCTACGTCATATGGCAGCGCGAGGATGGCCAAAGCATCAATTACAATGGGGAAAGCGGTAAGTCAATAGTCTGCCTCAAAAGTTTTTTGATAGTATTTACTAACCTTTTTTTCTTATTAAATCGTTTTTAATTCAGTTGAGTCATACAGTTTGTTATTAACGCAAACTGGTGTATTGGGCTTTGAGCTGGATATAAACCACATTTATAACATTATCCTAACATCCGTCTTATATTGTTCTCAGTTTACTAATTTATTAGACTGTCTTATACGGTTTTTATGTTCTTAAAAAAAATGTATTTAATGGATAATTGAAAAAAATCATACAAGAGTAATAAATTTTAAATTGAAACTTATAGGTACATGTTAATATAAATGTTTAATCAGAATCTAAAATAAATCTAAAAATTATACGGATGTATATACGAGGCAGCAGCAATCTTGTGAATTAGATCATTTTCTCTGTAATAATTATTAATACGATTTGTCATAACTTCAATTGATGTGATTTTCTTTTAAATTAAATTAATATTAAATAAATTTCATGTAGAATAGAAACAATGTACAAAACATCCTAATATTGTATATGTAGTTTACGAACCACTGTTAGATACAATCCTTACTTACATTATATATTTTTTCTCAATTTATAAAAAATAAGTGCTTTTTTCAACTTCACCAGTTAACTCGTTATAAATAAAAAAAGTGTTGGTTTTAATTTTACGGTGAATAAAATATTTTCATAGATTTGACGATTTTTGCGACGTAACACGGATCGAATGACAACATTTAAATTATGTAGTCAGTGGGAGAGCCGATTATTTATCATTGTACCGTCAAAAAACAACGTACTGCAAAGTGTTAACAAGTTTTATGGGCGGACTACCACTGCGAGAGAATCAAGCGAAAAAGAAGTGACTAGCGTGATAAATCAATTCGCATGACCGCCGCAGCGTAGGAAATGAGTCGCGCGTTAACGCTCCCGCAGCTTTCACGGCTAGAGCGTCTGACGGCCTGACTTCGTGACCTCAACATTCTCATTGTTAGTGTTAATGTATTATAGACGATCAATTATCAAACTAATGCGAGTGAAAATTACGTAGCTAGTGAATAAACCTGAATTGAAAAGGCCTTTTAAAAAAAAGAGAATACTCCATTCCAGGAAACCAAAGTAGTACAATAGTTTATTATTGCAAATTACAGTATTTAAAGCAATTCAATATTTATATATACAAAAAGCCCAAAAACAATGTCGTGAATAATTATACTGCTAAGTGCTAAGTAAGTCAGAAAAATTCTAAAAATAATATCACAATGCAAGGATTTAGAATGACTAGCTATCGCGAAGGTCTTGAACAACACTATTCTCGTCAGAAACGTAGAAAATATATATGTTGACACACAACACTCATGCTAATGAATTATCTTTACTCCAACAAGTTAAACGTACGTAGGAGAACAATAAATAAATAAACAAAAAAAAACGTATAATGAACAATAAATAATAAACAAAAAACCAAAATCAATATCATTTAGCATTAGTCGTACCAATACGCTACTCATTTCTAATTTCAAGGAGCAATGTATCATACTCTGACGATGAATTACGAAATGCACCTAACTGTACATTTAACTACAGACATTAATTTACCAGACATCCGCTTTGAAAAAGCGATCATTTTACCGAGTAATACCACCGCTGGGAAGAAATCGAGATTGCTTAGCATACCGCCCGTTTATTTCCGGCGCATTAAAGGCGCAGCGCGACGCAGCCGAAATCAATTTCTATAGGCCGAGCGATATTCATCTCTCGCTCCGTGCGATTCGCCCGCCTCGTCTTCATTGTGGCGGCCTGCATGCGAATTCAGCAGCCCCGGCGAGATACCCCCTACGTCTTTTCGATCGACCTACAAATCTTGAAGAATATCGTGCTCGTCGATTCAAATCGATGACCCAGCCTCGAATGACAATATCTTACTTTCGCGACGGTGAAATGAATTGTGCATTGTCGAGACTCCTGTTTGCTCGGTAAATCTTTTTCTTCGGCCCTCGAGCTGATTTTTTAACGAGCCGTGTAATGAGGCTGCTACCATTAATTTTCAAACCAGAAATTAAAAAGTCATTTTGTTTTGTAATGTGTAGAATTGGTGTGTTGGTACCTCACGAAATTACATTCATTTGTTAATCAGATGTGGAAATTTCAATTAGAAAAAAAACTACGAATAATAGATCAATCATTTGTACGTTATCTATAGACCACTAATCTGAAAACACCGTCGAATTTGGTTGAAAAGTGCTAACTCGCTATTCGATAGCGATAGTTTTCTCCAAACAAATAGTTAGCATCTCCTCTCTTCCAGCAGTCGATATATCAGATTAATTCTGTCAATCTTATTCAAAAATGCTTTCATTTACATTGATATCATGCTCTTCACAAGAGTAAGCTTTTGACATTGATTTTTATCAATCATGTCAGTTTGACACTCAATGAGTTCATCAGACATTCAATAGCGTATTCTTTCGCTAAGGTTTACTTTGTTAATGCTCTGTCTAGCTGATTTAATTATGATCGATGAGTTAAAAAGCAATTCACCTATCAAATTCAGTGAAATTCCAAATCAATTGAAAACAAAGCTTGCGCCGAACGCAAACTGTAAATAAACAGTGGCAAATTTCCCGGTTTCCTGCACGATCGTGCTTCTGCGTTAATAGCGAGTACGTAAACAGAGATAGGAACACGTACTATTATCGTTCACTCGGTTCCACAACCCGGCAAGGCGTGCTTTCGATTTAAACATAATTTATTGAGGCGACCATAGCCCATCAGGAGGCATTAGAGATACGTGCGCACTCGAGAAAGATAACACTATTCGCCCTCGATTGAAGGAAATATCGAGCAAGAGTCGTTTAAAGAGCGTCCCTTTTCCCTCTTTTTCAAAACCTTAGTGCATTACCGGCTCCGATGTTTTGCTCTCGAAAGAATAAGAGACTCTTCTACTTCCCGTGCTTGATAACCTCCAGACATTCTGGCTTTGGACTGGCCGCGCTGCCGGTGCCAGCTCGCGTCTTCGCCCCGAAGAAAAGTTCATTTTTCTTCTTCGTCGCCTCTTTCCCGTGGCCCTTATTCGCGCCTCGTAAAAACACCCGCGAAATGAAGCGAATAAAAGAATTGTCCGAATGCGAAAAAACTGCTGAAAAAAAAATGAGGGGTGAAAAGTCGGTAAAAGCTGGCCGAGGTGAAAATACGACGCCGTGGCTGGCAGGTAAAATGAGTCCGACGAGGGAGAAAAAAAAGGTCGGAGAAAAGGAGAAGAGAGCGCGGAAATCGAATGTGACGCGAGAGTCGCTGCGAGGCTCGCCTTCTTTCTCCAGAAGGCGCCTACATATATGAGTGTACGAAAGATTTAGTTTCCCTGAAAATGCCCCGAGTATCCGATGGTGCTCCGTCAAGCGGTAAAATGACTCCGTGGAGAAAGAAACCTACATTACGAGAAAAATGCCTGAAGATGTTTTTTTTGTATTGCTGTATTTCTCGATCCTTAAAACCTTCTTTAATGCGCTTAAGGTACATATTTTGTGTGCCCCTCGATACTTTATTTGTCTGTAAAACATTTTTTATTTCATTTATTACAATATTATAAAAGATATACCCCAGAAGTTTAGAAAGAGCATTAACATTCTGCAAATATACCTTTTAAATGATAATGTATTAGTAAAAATTTTATAATACACACTTCAAAGATAATTAGTAAAGATTATTTCATTTACTTTTTTTATCATCTTCGGTTTGCACTTTGTACTCGCCTTTGGCTTGTACTTCTCGCCTTGACTTGCATTGCAAACTCCGTTTCAGCGCGTTATTTTAATTTTGAAGTACGGCTGAAAACCTACAAATTTATAAAAACTACTTGTTTTTGAAAAAAAACTTACTGATCTATTTTACATGGTATTGCCACTCTGCTTTAATGAAGAGTGGCGCCTCGCGCTACTCGCGTGAGCGTTGCTAGAGCAACCTTATACTTTTCAATCATCCATAAAATTTTAATTTAGTCGTCATAACTAGTTATGCATAACGATTAATTAAAATGAGCTCTTTATGTATTAAAGTAAAATATTAAACAAAAGAAGTGTAATAATTTGTCACTTAGTAATTATTTTACCTTGAAATTTTAGTTTCAATATATAACTTTTCTCAAATTACATATTATTAAAACTAACGTGTATATTCAATTTAACGTTATATTCAATATCTATCAAAAATACAATTTAAACAAAAATAATTGGAATAATGGAAGCCATCCCTATTCACACTTCTAATTGATCATTTATTGTATTTATTAAAAAAGTTCTGCACGTTCTAAAAAAATTCTATACATTACTTTATTTTTCATTTTGTAAAAAATCCAATTATCCTGGAACTATTCTGAAAATGTCAGTGTTGTTTGCTATGTGCAGAGAGAAATTCTACAAATTAATTTACAGCCAATTCCGAGTTATCATTATCTTAGGAGACTACTTGAAGGACTGCATTGCTAATGTATAGTAATAATAAAGCATATAAGATCCAAAAATAAATGCAAATTTTAAATGGCACCAAAAGGAATTGCCACTCTTCTGCTTCATTCCCATGCGAAACTGTTCGTTCCAATGTTCTGGTACTAGGAATGAATTACGAATTTGAAAGTTTCAGTAGAACAACCCCGCAGTGGTCAGCCAACCTTTCGAGAACCATTACTATTGACGTTTCCAAGGAGGCTGGCGTTCTCGTTACGTCTCTCAAATTGATCCCGGGCAGATGCATGGTTTCTATAAGTATCGTTAATCTCCTACGGTTCGGTATAAATCAGACTCAAGATGTACTAAGGAGAGTCCGCGGTGCCAGATGTTGTCTTCCGAGGGGGCGAAAATACGAGAAAGTGCATCGGCGGCATAGCGATAGCATTGATTCGTAGCGACCTGATAAAACTATAAATGAACTCGGGGCGTTCGAAGCAGAAAATGAAGAGCGACGGTTACTGCATTTTCGTTGCGCGCCTCTGTCCATCCAGGTATATACACGACCCGCTCGCGCAATTGACCCAAGATAGATCACGACTCGGAGTTTATTTCGTGGACTTATTGCCTCGGCTTCAGTGCAGATTTCGCGAAATGAGAGGAGTCGCTCTCTGGATATGGCTCATTGGTAAATGCATCACCCCGTTCTCTAGAGAGCGGCGACTATTATTAAAGGCAAATTTGGATCGGTCTTCCTAGTTCAATAAATTATAGTCTCTATCGACAATTAAGAGAGACGCTCACCGAAATAAAGCGAGTAATAATAGTCGTTGGCGCTATTATCTGTGCGGAGGCTTTCATTAATATCGGACTTCCTCAATACATCGCTTGTCACCTACTTTTTATTCCGAGTCGACCTCCCGCGCGTTCCTCAGTCCGCACCCGTCGTCCAAATAAAGTTCCGCGCACCGAGCACGGCGGATATCTCGGAGATTCGACAGCTCGAGAATGCCACGTACGCGCGTCTCAAAAACTTGTTTACGTACGCGTGCGCTTCAGCGGTAGCGCCGGGGCCGCTTGATTAAAGCAGCTCTCCTCTTCGTTTGCCGAGCGCACAGTATTCAGCGTGTTTTTCATTCAGAAACCAAATCTTCGGAATAGGCTGCGCGCGTCATTCGCCCTCCTCCTTTTTTCTTCCTTTCTTTTTATAAATACGGGCTTGGAGCTACTAAAGCGGATTCATGCTGATGAATATTCCGCGGGTATTAGCAACTGGGCAAGCGTAAATATAGAGGTACAATTTTTATAATCGTATACCTTCTCGTTACCATGTATCTATCGTCGCGCTTTTTCGAGCGATTCATGCGGACTCGTTTTTGCATGATTCTAAAATTGGGGAGAGCGGGCCATAGTGAGCCACCAAATAATTAGGTTTACGCAGAAAAGTTTAAATTTGACAGTATGCTTTCGTTAGCTATACTGTAAAGAAAATGGTATGGATGCTGCAGCAATACCGTCCTTTGTGGCAACAGTATTGTAGTCATAAAAGGAAAATATTTGTTTTCATTTTAGAAGCTAAAGTGCAATTTAACTTTCGATTGGAGGTTGATATTCAATAATAAGGATACATCATTTTTAAAAAACAATTTATTTTACAGCCTAGCGGACCGAAAATACAACTTTCCGACCTATGCCGTTTTCGAAAGATTGTATTTTCGGCCTCC
>JAXIUT010000048.1:9891290-9903310 GCA_035586675.1 Eurytoma californica
CTGCAGAAATTCTACATAAAAATTTTCTGCAGATTTCCTGCAGAATTTGTGGAAATCTATGCATAAGTTGTGCAGAAATTCTGCAGAAATTCTGTAGAATTTATGCAGATATTTTTCATAAGGGAAATTTATAGTAAATGTTACTATGTAAATTTAATCTAAAGTATAATTTACTTTAACGGTAAATGTTTCCTATAAATTCTAGAGTCTCCCATATTCTACTAGAAAAGCCTCATTAAATGTCTACATTATTTTTTTCAGCACAAAAAGAAGCAAAGTTCGCAGTTCGCCACTCGCCGGCGTTGAGTTAGCGCGTTCCCGTCGACACAGTGCGCGCAGTCAATCGGCCGGGCGAAGCCGAAGAAGCGCGCCTGAGAATTAGCCGCGTGATTGCCGATGGTCGAACGTGCCGCGCTTGCTCCACCACCCCTATCCCCCGCCAGAAATTAATTAACGAAGCAATTTAACTTGATCGCCGGGGGGGGGGAGGCGTGCCCGCCTCGCGCCTGCAAAAACTCCGGGCGAAAATTCCCGGGGAAACTCGCCGACGGTCAATTCGCCGCGCGTACGCTTTCGTACGCGGCCCGCCGCGGGCTACGTTCAAGTTTCTCCCGATACAACTTCCAAGATTGCCTCGGCCTCGCCCGTAAGTATACGGGATCCCGGCATTTTCCGGAAACCGTGCCCTGGCTCCCGCCGTAATCGATGATCGCCGCGCGGGCCTCGCGCATAGTCATCCGTCAGGATTTGGGAGCGACGCGGCATCGCGAGATTGGCGCGCCGAGGGCGGCCAAGTTTTGCGGAACTCAGTTTTTCAGCGCCGCGCTGCGCGGGACCGAAGCGAGGAACCCCCGTCGGGACCTCGCGGACTTTCGGCGAAAGGGGACTTCTGTAAACGCCGTTTATGTAAGCGCTTCGATGGAATTTCTGCTTAATTTCGAGTGTTTTTCATGTGTTATGAAATTAAAAGTTTTGAACTACTTACGGTGGCTGCGGCGCTTTGTTTAAACCGGCCCTTCAGGATCGACATTGAAATTTAAAGCTTGTAGTTGATACAAGAAATATTATCATAATAAAGAAGAGTGGAGAATTAAAAAAACACTCTTTTTCAAAAAAAAGTCAAAGTACTGAACATTAGTGCTTTTTTATAAATTTTTATTTAGTGTTTTTTTAGAAAAACGCCGTAGCCACCGAGAAATTACAATGATTTAATTTCCTAACACTTCGAAATTTCAACATAAATCCTTTTGTGTCGAAACTTAAAGCTCTAATAATAAGTTTAAGTTGCACAAGAATACAGATTGAAATATGGCATTGAAATATTGAATTATTTTAAACCAATAAAAGTGAACATTAATCAAGGTACGACGTCTCGATTAGATTTCTTAAAAGTGGTACCAAAAATGTAACCGAATCGTGGTCACTTTAAGAAAGAATATTTTCGACAGAATCGCCCGATTCTTCTTGATTAATATTCACATTTGGTGTTCTTTTATAGCATTCTAAGCTCAAAATCGCAACTTTAATGCGAATTTTCGGCTCTCGGGCTATAAAATATTGTTCGAGACTGGCGCGTAAGTGATTATTCAACACGTGCAAACCGTCACACGTGGTAAATACAAATCTTCCACACCCGTGTCGAAAAGTACACTAAAAAAAAATTTATTGTTACTAAAGAAAACTTACTTGATTCAAGTAACATTTACTTCAATTAAAGTAATATTTACTTGAATCCACTGAAATTTACTTAAATAAAGTAAAATTTCTTTAGTAACAATTAGCTTTTTTTCAGTGATACTATGTAATAATTCACAATAAGATATTGCAGACGTAGACGTTCTGGAGGTTATTTGAGTATCTTTATTAACGTTTTATGCATTAAAAAAAATGTACAATAATACGTCCTGTGTAAGTATGCTTTTAAATTGTAAAATATGGCTTTAAAAATATCAACAGCAATGCATAGTGATAAATAAATCACGGTTAAATTTTGATTTTATTTAAAAGCATTTTATTCGTTTAATTTAAATTAAATTATAAGTACTCACACAACCGCATTCCGCTGAGTAATGGAAGTTTCAAGTCAAAGTTAAAAGTAGCATAAGTTTTAACGTAGTACCAAGCGCGCCAAATATTTTTGAAATTATTTGAATGAAAAATTAAGCGTAAAAGTGAGCAAATTGACCTAGCTCCTCCTCTGGGCGGAGTACTTTATACCCCTTCTGCTCTGGCACATTAGGAAAACTTTCTTTAGCTATTAACCATGAATAATATTAAATGCTCAAAAGTTTGAAAACTTAAAAAAAAGAACCTGGCAAAATTGCATTTTTCTCTCTTTTTTATTGCTCACAGCTGAGTCAACACATTTTAAGCTATTAAGCACCATGTTACGTTGCCGATACTAACGAAGCGTAGACTTACAAGACCTATTTACTGTTTTACTTTGTTAAAGGACGCATTTCGTTGCCCCATTACCAGGAACATTTGTTGTTTTGGTAACTAACATTATTGCCTTTTCCCCAGGTTAATTACTGAGGATATTAAAATAAATATTTATGGCTGCAGGTCGCCGCGAATTTCATTGGAAATTAATCTATTGTATGAGTGTAGTATTCGTTTCAATTTTTCCAAAATTAAAATAAATTGTGGTACATGTTTTCTCAAGCTACACTGTTATTTTACGGCCACCCAATATTAGTTTTGACCAGCGACTTGTTTGAGCGAGGTTCTCGTTGAAAAGTCATCTTTTTTCTTACCATGAGTACATGCCACGTAACCGAAGGAACAAAGCACCCGGCGTAAAGGAAAGTAAAATACGTCTGCCTCTATTTTCTCAATGAAGTTGTGAAAAAGTACAAAACCAGATCTTTGCAGTTCATTATCGAAGGTGTAATTAACGACAACTGCAACGGTATAGTGAATTAATTAACGATGAATTCTTTTTAAACAAATCTTTTTGCAGGCTGTCAAATCCTTGGAGGAAACCCAAAAGAATCTGGCAAACAGAAATTCCTGTAGGATATTTGCAGGATTCTTCAGGAATATCCTGCAGGATTCTTCAGGATAAATCCTGCAGGATATTTGCAAAAAAATTCTGTACGATTTCTGTATGATTTCTGTAGGTATTCTGCAGAAATCTTGCATACATCCTACTTAAATTTAACTTCATGCAGGATCTAAAAGACCTGCGAGAAAAATGTTTTCACACGGAGCGAACTTACACAAAGTTGTTGTTCGTGCTTTATACTTCCTTCAAACATGTACGCAATATGAAACATCAAAATGGCATAAATAGGCATAACCGCACAATTTCCCCATGCATTTCGTATCCAATAAAAAAAGATGATGTCGCGAAAACATCGGCGAACGAGGCGCCGCGGAATCAAGCGAGGGTCACGTTTAATCGAAGAACTGAAAATCTGCCCCGCCGGCGATCCGTCACGTCGGACACGCGTAGCGCCGTGTTTGCCCATCTCGCCGGGCGCGAAATTGCCGAACGCGCCGCTCTCTCGCGCGCCAGCAAACAATTAACTATTACTCCGGGTACTCACAGTGCACCGCGTCCAGGGCGAGCAGGTGGACCGCCACCGCCAGCGACAGTCCGAGCGTCCTCCTCATCGCGCTCTCCGCTCCCTATGTGCGTCCTCGGCTCCCGTCGGCCCTCTGGCCTCTTGCCCGACACTTTGGCACACACGCGCGCACTCGGGGTCCTCGCGGGGGCGGCTGGCGCGAGCGGAGAACTCGCGACGCTGTCCAGCTGCTGACTGGCAGCGGGGCTGCACGCGCTCGCGAGTTCGCGCGCGCTTCCTCGCGCACGCATGCGTCCGGGCACGTGTCGCGCGCGCGCACCCCCTCGCCGGGCCACCCCCGCGCGCGGGCCAATTTGTAGCCCGGGCTATTTTCGTGTCGTCGCGCTTTGTTTTTCCTCGACGGCGGCGGCGCCGAAAGGCCCGAGGCGCACGTCCGCGCGCCGCCACGGGCTAACGATGCATTCGACGACTTTACCGAGTTAAGCCGCGGCGGTTCATCATCGTCTCCTTCATCGTCTCGGTGTGTTTATTTTCCAACGAGCGATGGAGCCGAGTATAGATTTAAGCTGTTTCTCTTGTCGACTGATATTAGATCGAACAAAAGTGTTTAGAAATGCTGTATAAAGTACTTCGTACACGGTACATTCAATTACCATAACTATTTTAAGCCCTTAAGCTTTACTATTGGAATATTCTGTTCGATCGCAGTATTGTCGTGAAATATTTACAGCATTTTAAAATTAATTAGAATCTGGGTTACAGATTTTATAATTAATTTAATTAATTAAATAATTGTTCTTGAAAGTTACAGACAACTGAGAATTAAAAATTTAATTCTTAATTGTATTACATATTCGTAGGCAAATACTTGAACATCGCTGCTTCTTTGAGCATCGTTCAAACATTACTTATTTAGAATTAGGTAAGTAAATGTCTCAGACAATAAATGAAAATTTAATAACTCCGCCTACCTCTGCAAGATTTTCTCTAATAAATAAATAAAAATAAAAAAAATAATGAATAATTGAAAAATCTTGAGAGATTTTCCCTTGAAAATGTACGATATGCAAACGTCTACAAAATGACCCAGTAGCACAGTTCCCAGCGGGCCGACCAGCGCACTGTCCCCGCGGCCGTGGCGTTGCTAATAAAGCCTATATTCGTATGGGGCGCCGTCCGTGGAAATTCAAAAGTGGCGGGACTCGCGCTCCCTCGACCCATTATTTCCGTCCCCGGGACGCTATATAGCTGCCGGCCGCGGCGGAGCGCGGCGATGGATGACGGAGCGCGCGGGTGTCGCTGTATTACCATTCTCATCCCATGAATTGAATTAAAGGGAGCTCACCGCGGGAGGAATTGGCCCGGGGATTGCCGCCCGCGCGCCCCGAACTTTCCTTATCGGCGGCGGGGCGCAAAGCCTGCCGCTAATGCGCCGGCGCAATTAAGTTGATACGCGGCGATCCGCGCGCCCGGGGTATGTTAATGCCGGGGAACCGCCGCCGCCGGCTTAATAAGTGACGCGGACGTCGCGCTCGGCTTAAGAACTTTTCGAATTTCCTGCCGGTGGATTTGAATTTTTACGCCGCGGCGACCCTTTTAACGGCCGTCTTTTTTTTTCACGAACGCCCGCATGTAAATTCGCGCCTGCTTGAAGATTTAAATTTTACAGACGCTCCGAGCGGGCAACCTTACTGAAATCCAGGCCATTCTTCGTCGTTTTGAAAATAGCGGGGATTTTTAAGGCACTGGAGGGCGTTTTCGTAAAGTTCGCGTAATCGGGAAAAGTTAATTTAAGATGATTATTCTCCCGTTAATAATTTATTAGTCTTTATTTAGAAAACAAATTCTTGACTGAAATAAAAAATGCTGCTACATTTCTGCGTATGCTGACTATAAAGAAAATTTCGTCGACAAATTTGCTCTTCCGTTTTACTAGTTTCATTATTGAATTCCCTGGAGTAGCTGCGACAATTTTTGACATACTGGGGGCGATTTATCTGCAATTTTTTAACTTAAGAGATGCTTGCAATTTTCTAACTTATTAGGTTTATTTTCTGGAGAAAAAGAATGTAACATGCCATATTTGAAAAGGAAGAATAAGCTGAACGTCTCAAGGTGGGTTGTGCAATTTCAAAGGAGAGTGAAATTCGATAGTGAGTGCTACCGAGACATCGACGACTGCTGAAGACTCCTGACTTTTGAATTTAGAAACACTTGTCAGCAGCACGTTAAAATTTATGCGTAAATAATTGTCGTCTGTTATTTCAGATCACTGAAAAAGTATAAAAATCATAAAAGTTGCAATAAAGCTGTCAGGCTATAAAAAAGTATAT
This sequence comes from Eurytoma californica, assembly GCA_035586675.1. NCBI lineage: Eukaryota > Metazoa > Arthropoda > Insecta > Hymenoptera > Eurytomidae > Eurytoma > Eurytoma californica. The sequence continues at coordinate 9,897,154 of JAXIUT010000048.1, forward strand.
TATCTGATTATCGAAGTAGCGCTGCAGATGAGTTCGTCAATTTACGTTCGGAAAGAAAATTATTTTTTTGCAGAAGAAATGAACAATCGTTGCGGGCTATATTTATCAATCCAAGCATGAGAAGTCATTAAAAATTACCGCAATGGTTGAAAGGATCTTGCCGAAAGAGCTATTTCAAACTGATTTGCTGGAAACGAAACCAAATTATTTAAAATGATTGGCAAAAGCTCCACGACCACTCCTGTACCTGTACAATGCGACGGCCGCTTGAAAAGTTCAATGACTGTAATACGCGCTAGAGCAAGTCCATTTAAAAAAGTTCGCCCCCCCCCCCCCTCCCAGCCTCGGCCGGAGAAGAAATCGCGTTAAACGGCGATGGCATTCAATTAAAAGGCCAGACGCATTATTATACGAAAGTTCCTAAAGATTCGAATTTATTTTCCAATTCAGAAGAAGAGCGGGCGCAGTGGGCGGGTGGCGGTATAGCGGCAACCGCATCGCCGAATCAAACTGGGCTTTATCTCGGCTCCCACTATTTTCTCCGTTCTCCTTCATTTCCTTCCGCTCAACCCCCCCTTCACTCTTTCCTGCCGGCGCGCTCTGTCTCCCCGGTCGCCTACTTCTCGCGCGCTCCGCCGCCGCCGCCCACCCCCTCGCCCCCTCAAATACTCTCCCAATGCCTCGCGATCATTCATAAAACATGAGTCTCCATCAGGCAGTACTCCATAAATTTTCAAGCGGAGAAACCGGGGGTCGCTATTTTCCAAGAGTGCCTGAAACATTCCTGGTGCTCGAATCCTGGACGACGGTCCCGGCCGCGACAACGCCATCTAGACTCTACGGATCGATACAAAATAATTAAAAATGAAAGGGATGCAGCTGCTGGAGAGGGTTCGACTTGCAAAAAATTAAAATCTTCAATTAGGTCGCTGCTAATGTGCAATTGATTTGTCGATATCAAGCTAAGCTTTTGATTTCATTTCCGGTGCGGTGGATCAATTAACATGATTTACATTTCTCGTTCATCTGATATGCACACGAAACGGATCTTTTTATGCAGTCGTTGTGAAAAATAAGGTGTTTAATAAGGGAAGAAGCCCTGTAAAATTATCCATAAATTGTCCAGAATAGACAAATTTTGTTCAATTTATGGTTAATTTTTTTAAGGGGTCATCATAAACAAGCTAGTCCTCTTCCTAGCTGTACACAATTATTATTTAAAAAATGTTTTTAATAAAGGAAATTTGTTCAATAAGGGTATACTGCATTGTTACAATGATTTTATACATTAAAAAGCTAATACTATGGAGTAAAACGATCCTCTATAGTGATTGGCTAGACATTCTGATGCGTAATTAATATTTGATTACGATTTCATTTACTATAAGAAAAAAATCGTTAAAATTTCTACTTTATAGAAAGAAGCACAAAAAGGCACGCAATCTCGGTTTAAAAAAATCTGAAATATGCGCCGAGCAAAGAGGCGGAAAGTTCCTTAAAGGCTAGCGCGGCTCTTTTATTTCTCGCTCATCAGTCGCTATCAAGGCAAGCTCTTCAAAACATAATGCGGTATATGCGAGGCGGCGAGGGAGGGCAAAAGGAAAACGACGGCCCTTCCCGCTGTATATACATAGTAAGAGAGGCCGAGAGGGAGGAGGAGAAGAACGAGGGAATATTAAGAATACGCGGCTTTCGCGTCGACGAGGAAAAGCGACGTAAGTGCACTTTTGTTCTCCCGGCCGCGGGAAAAATCAAGACCGTCTGGTAATAAGGTACAATGCTCTGTTGCGGTGCGCGGCCGGGTCGGGGTGAAAAAAAGGAGGAAGATCATCAATTATCGCGAAGACCGCGGCGCCCCTATTATACGACCTTGCCGACGAGCCGGCGAAATATTATTCAGCATTAGGGCCGGGGGCTTCGGCGAAATTTCCATAAAACTCCTATATCTCGGGGGCGGCGCGCCGAGGGGGCGATCATGTCGAGATTTCGCGGCCACCTGAGCCGCCCGTCCGAGAGCCTCGGCGGATCGAGTTTGATGCTCCGCGATGGGCCCACCTGCCTTCGCTTTATTGCAGAATCTACCGAATTTAGTGGCCTCGACTTTGCGCTTTGCGCTCGCTTTTTTTAGGTCGACGACGCTTTAATTGCTTCCCGCGTTACTGTCGCTTCGCGCTATGACGTTGAGAAGATAAGCAAAAAGTTTCCGTTAATTAAAAGGACTTTTTAATTGAGGTTTCAAATTTATTAGATGCAATCAAACTGCAATTATAATTGGAAGCATTTTTAACATCGCTATCGGAATTGTGTACTTTAATGATTTTAGGGGATTTTCTTTTAAATACCCTACCCTCGGTATCTTTTACAATAAACTAGTTTTAATTATTCTTAACGTTTAAAAATCTCTAATTATCAGAAATCCGCCGATGAATAAAAGAATTAATTGCCTATCAATGCAAATTAAATGGCACTCGTTATTACTTGTAAAACAAACATTCCGGTGCATCGATCGAGGGTCAAGAAATTATTCGACAAACGAAAGAATCGGCATAATGAGGGAAAAAATTAAATTGCTCCGGCCGGGCGTCCCGAGAAGTTTATTCACCCAAAGAAAATGAGGAAGAGGTAAAGAAAGTAAGAGGGAGAGAGAGAAAGAGAGCGCGAGATGCAGCCGACGAAGAGCGAAACAAGGATCAACGGATGAGAAGGAGAAAAAATATCGCGGGAGTAAATTGAAGAGAGGCCGACGGGTGCAAGTGGGACAGAAGGAATTTACATCAGCGCCAGTCTCGTTACACGTGTTTACGATCACCTTTAAAAACTTAAGTACCAACGATAAGTTCCTCCCCGCCCGGTGGCGCGCGCCGGGGTTTTCCCTCCCTCCTTGACAGTGCGCTGTACGGCTTTAACGAGCTTAAACAAAGTATCGCCTCTGCCCTTACCCTCTCAACCCCCCGCCCTCGAAGGTTCAGCGGCCGGGAGTTATCCCCCTTGCGTGTATTTTCCGCTTTATGCCCCCGGTCCACGGGCGCGAGTCTTTCTCGCAATATACATGATAAAAGAAGACTTAATAACGATTTCCATTAAAGGTACCATGAATATTAAAGTGGGCGATGCCATTCAAGATGCGGCCCGACGGACGTTGAATCCCGTTTTTCCTATTTTGCATTGCGCAACCTCCGAAAGCGCGAGAGATTTTTCGCTCGCAGAAAGAGCTGTGCGTTCTTATCGCCGCGTTTACTTTACGCGTACACCGTCTCTCGCGGCGTCAACTGGATTTTTTAATACTTCGCGCTACTTGACTGCTGATTTGGCTCTTTTTAATTCATTCATTTTAGATATATTCCATTGAAAATTGTTTATATTTTTTCATGGATAATATCAGCATTGAAACATCGTTTTTTAATAAAGTAGATGTTATTAAAAAATTTTATTTTATTTGTCAGCCAGCTGATATTAATTAGGTTATTTAATTTTCATTCGACAAGTACGAAAATAAAATTAAAAAAATTATTTTTAATTAGTCGGCACTGCTAATTGAATTATTATTATTATTAATGCGTTATTTGTCTCCTCACATGTTTGTAATACATCTTTTTCTATTATTTGACAGTAACCAACAAAAAGAACATTTGCACGCTTGATCTAGTATACGACAATTTTAAACAATAGAACAAATAAATCAGTAGTATCGTGCGACCAATCACAACGCGAGAAATATGAACAATAATTAAATTAATTACCTTGCATTTGTTCGACTGGAATTCATATGTTATACTTATTTGAGTGCAGAATTAAAAATGTGACTGAACCTCTCACGCTTTATGCTTTAAATATTTTTCATTTTTATAATTTTTTTTTCATACACTCTACAGGAAGAAGTGTAAATGAAAAAATATAGCGAAGCATACTGCAGAAGATAATTAGCATGAAGCTACGCAGTCGGCAAAGATGTTAAGAGGATTATAAAAATAATGCATTCTCTGGCTAATTTTTTCATTTCTTTTTAGCAACAAGTTGCCAAAAGAACTTAAGGGATGAACCGACTATGAAAAGTATTAAGCTTGGGAAAAAAATAACACGAGAAACTTTGCTCGAATTATGTAACTATTAAATGTGTATTTAAGAAATCAGGCTAAAGAAAAGAAATCAAAGTCCTGCTAAGAAATAAGGCTGTAAAAAAACTGAAGCAGTAATCACAAAATAAAAAGTAAGCATTCAGCAGTCTTTGAAAATCATTTCATTAAAAACGTAATAACGTACAATTGAGTAAATAAATTCTCTTATTTTGAGCACAGCTATTTCGGTGTTCCTGCCAACGTAAATCGATCTGATATGATGCTTAATTCAATTCAGCAGCTCGCCTCCACCGCAAATAAGCGGGGCTCATCAAATACATAATCCTTATCACATTTGGAGTGACGAGTTCGCACTAGCGGAATGACGTCTCGGTTCCTCCCATGAGACGAGGTAGAAAGTGTCGTCGAGGCTCGTAAAAGGTAATTGGCAAGATCGTTGTCTCCGATTCGTCCGCAGACTAGAAAAGACCCTTACGCACGGACCTTCTGGTTTTATTAAAATTCAGGGGAGGGAACTCAGATGGTCTCTTCTGGTCGGGACGGTGACCAGCGAGAAAAAATAAACAATATTTCACGATTCAAGCAGGCGATCATTGGGTAGGTAAGTGCCCACCTTCCACGGACTATATCACACGCACGCAGCTCTTCATACGAGAGCGAAATGAAGTCCCCTCATCGAAGCGACCTACGCATGTATATACAACCCTGGGGATTAATCCCGTGGTGAGCGCGATTTCTGTTGATAACCGAGCCGAGAGCCTCAGTTTTCGTCGACCAAGCGGAAAAAAACTCGGACTGGTCTGATCAGAGATTCGACCGAGTGAGAATCCCTACGTAACCGACTGCTCACGTCTGCATTGGATTCAATAAATCATAATTGAATCGCTGTATTATCCATCCGCCTTTCTGACACGGAGAGGACCAGGGTTGCGAATCCTGAAGTTCGACCAACTTTGTAGAATGATTCTTTGGTCCAAAATAATGTACACATGTCTCGAGATTTTTGTGGATGGAGCCTAGTGACAAACATAGGAGAATATGTATACTTTCAAAAATACTAATTTCTCTGAAATATAAAATTGTACAAGTAGGCATAAAAAATTAAAATAAAGTAGAACCTGAAAGCTATAATGAGGCTTAACGAATTAAAAAATATTTATAGGTTCAAAAATGAGGTACTTTTGAAATATAATTAAAAATTACGAATTTCTTCAATTCTTTTGTTTACATGTAACTTTTGAAACAATAAAGATTCTGTAATCTAATAAGCTTCAACATGTAGTTTTTATGTTATCCTTTATTCTCATTTTTTTATGCGCGATTGTACATTTCCAGTTTCAGAAATTACGATTTTCGCAAGTGCTTAATTGCGACTAAATTCCCAGACACATGTTTTATTATTTTGGACCAAAGAATCAATTTTACAGAGTTTCGGCGAAATAGAGAATCCACAAACCTGTCATCTCTTTGTGAGCCAAAGAAAATCAGATTACAATATATATATTTTTTCAATAGATATTGTTGTATAGTTTATTCACTTTCCTGCATGAAATAATTCATTCGGTAATAATCTTAATTAATTTCTTTTCATTTTCGACACTGCAGGTTCAACGTGAATGGGATTTACGAAAGGATTTACTGAATTTTTGGAGCTTCTCGCGCTGAACAATTTTCACTAGAGTGAAAGGAGATTATTATAATTTAAAATTTTAAAATGAATCCCACATAATGAAAAGTAAATAATTAAAATGTCGCGATTCTCGTTTGTTAATTAAACAAGAAAAAGTTGCAGTAGCTCTTGCTTCTTTAAGTTCCGTTTTATCGAAACTATTGAAGAAAGAGGAGATTGATAATTTATTTTTAATTGAGAAAATAAGCGATAGTTGCAGACTTCTAGTGGATTTGCAAAGAGATGAAGCTTTGACTAGACGGTCTTTAATTCTTTCCAACATGTCTCTTTAAAAGAAACTCTTAAAGGAACTTCAATGGATTAGTGGTTATTTGGAAAACAAGTTGAAGAAAAACTTAAGGGGCTATGGGACCTATAGCCTTTTTCTTCACTTTTTAACCTGCAAAAAAAA